>VZTB01005695.1:267024-455014 GCA_013397245.1 Thryothorus ludovicianus | reverse complement strand
GCGGTGCGGGGCTGGCGGCTGGCGTGCCCTCAGCGTGCCGGGAGCCGTACAGGCTGTGGAAGCTGGCTTGTCTGTTAGATTATACGTATATATGTACATGTGTGCGTATATATGTGTATGCACATAGGCGTGTGTGTGTATGTACGTATGTGTGTATACATATGTTTATACTTACGTGCGTGCATATGTGTGTTTTTATATATATGTGTATATATATCTATAAGCCCATGATGCGTGCACACGTACTTTCTAAAGCGACAGAAAAAAAAATACTCTGCCTTTGGGCACAGCCCTCTTGCTGTGCCCATAGCTGTGTCTGGAGAGCCCGTTCGGGAGCGGACGGGGATAAAATGCTGAGTTTGTTGTGTTCTCGGCGGTGCCCGGGGGCCGTGGCGCGGACGGGGCTCGCTCCGTGCAGGGCCGGGCGGGCACGGCGAGCCCGCGGCTCCCGGCGCTGCGCTGGGGCGCGCTCCGCCTCTGCCTGCTTGGCTGTGTCCGATGGGCACCTTGCCCCCAGCTGGAGTAGATACCTGTGCCCTTAGCGTGTGCGGGAGCAGAATTCCCGTGCCCCCTCGCTCCCGAGGCGCTGCGTTGGAGGAGCGTGGGACACGTGGCTCGGCTGGTGACAGGTGACACGGGGAAGAGCCTGTGCCGAGCTCTGTGGGCAGAGGCTGCCGCCTCCATCAGGCTGACACCTCAAACAGATGCCCGGCTGGCGTTCTTGTTTGAAGTTTAGGCGTGATGTTTGTAGCTTTCAGGAATTAGCTGTCTTTTTAGTTGCATTTCCTTGTTTTGGCTTTTTTTTTCCTGCGAGAAACTGTGTCTTACGTGTGCTTTGGAGGAGCAGAGGTGCTGTAAGGGCTGCAGTGCGATGGGCTGCACGGGGTGTGAGACCATTCTTGTAGGGATTCGTGGTTTGGGGTCCCACTGGCTGGGTGGTGTCTCTGTGGTGTGTCTCCTCCCATGCTTACACCTGGGCCAGCAAGAGGAACTTGAGGACTCCTATCTCTTTCCTGACTAGTGTTGTTTCTAGCATGCCTGGAGAAGGATGTCAGAAGACTTGTTTTAATCTTCAGTAGATAAATGGAGACTCTTTAAACAGCTTAATTAGCCTAACAAAGCATTTGGGGAAAAGAGTTGCCCACTGTAGTCTTTCTGTACCTGTCCAAAAAACGAAACAAACCCTGATATGTTTTAAACCCCTTTCTATTTTCTGAACCTTGAAAGTAGTTGGTTTTAATACATTTGGCACTCTAGGGCAGGTAGTTGACAAAAATTACTATATTGTGCCAACATTTTTTTCCTCCCCGTTTGATGTAATTGCTTAACTAAATTAACATTTTTTTATGTCTGCTTTTAACTAGAGATGTTGAAGTGTAGAGTGCTCCTGACTCAGTCTATATCAGGGAGGCACAGCCAGAAGTTCACTTGGCCTGTGGGTGATAGGGGCTCTTTCCTTCCCCACTTTCCTAGTACTGCAGCAGTGAGGGAGGGTAGGCTGCTGATTGAGGTTATCCCTCCAAAATGACTGTGAAAGTTTGAATTACTGGCTACATTCAGTCGTTTGCTTTTGGTTTTTTTTTGGGTTTTTTTTTGTTTGTTTGTTTTCTTTAAAAAAAAACAAACAAATGCAAAGACTATGATGTGTCACTTAAAGCATTGCCAGGTATTTTTTCCTCTTTCTTTTTTGGTTGTGAGCACCCAGAGGAGAACTTGCAATAGCATCCATTCTGATTTACTGCCTTTTTAAGAGACTTTCTGTATGAGTTTGTGTCGTTCTTTTCCCTGCTGTGTTGAATCTTTGAGAGCTTCAGGAGGTCCTTGTGTGGTGGTGATGCCTTAAGTATCTCTGGTGTGTGTTTTTAACATTCCCTTCTTTCTGTTTGAGTAGGCAGCTGATAGACAGTAGTGAAAGCTGTGAATTTTTGAAGGCAGTGTTCTCAGACCTGCGGAGATAAAACGTGCTCAGCTCAGTGTTATGTAACAGGGTGTTCTTGGCTCCTTGTGGGGCTGTTAAGCTTCATTTATTACTCTGAGGCTTTAGTGTGGCTTAAGGAAGGAAAGACTATGGGGAGTACCCTGAGAGAGAGGAGATGTAGTTAGCAAACATGACCCAGATGAGATTCAGAACAAATATACAGAATTCCCTGATTTATTTTTTTTAATTATTTTTAATTTTTTTTTTTTTTCCACAATTTTCCAAGTGTCAGAGCTTGATACTGCCTGTGAGACTTTCCAAGGGCAGGAACAAATTGAAATGATTTTTAATGATTTGAGAGGTAGGGAAGGAAAGCAGAGAATTGCTGTGATGTTTGAGCTTTGTGATGGGAAATGCCTTGATGCTGTTTTGTAAACTTTCCCAAAGTTTTCAGTCAAATTGTTTAAAGTCACTATTTATGAAACTGAATGTAAGCCGCTCTTTTGCTTAAAAATAGAGAAGAAAAATATGTGGTAGCAAATTATTTAGACTGAAAAAAAGAACGATTGCCAATGTAATAGATGATATTCCAGCACAAGTTTTTTCAGTAGCTATTTGAAGCAGATATTTGTACTATCTTACTATTCAAATTACTGTTACAAGTTACTGTTACTGACTATTCCAACTACCTTGTTACTACCTATTTCCTGCATCTAAGTGGTTTAGAAGACATGTGACTACTCAAAAGCCTCAATTTGCTTTGCTTTGTGTGACCTTGGTTGCTCCAGGGTTTTGAGTACACCAGCTTTTTCTTTCAGTTAGTCTACTCTTGGCTAGAAAAATGTTAGTAATGTCAGTAAAAACAAATAGAAGAATTCCTTTACTTTGGTGTTTGTATGTAGTTGCATTTGTTAGACAAGATGTTGCATGTAATGACACACAAGATGACAGTGACATCTAGAAGTACTGAAGCCCTGCTTTGGTTTCAGACTGATTCCCCTTTCTCTTTTGACTTTTCATGGGGTGCCTTTAGTTTGAATCAATAGCAGACAGGATATTGATATTTAAATCGATAGTTGCTGTTTGGGTTGCTGAGGCTTGTGTTGCTGCTGTTCCTGTACTGCCTACACAGCTGCAGAAGTGCTGTGTTTTGCTTGGTTCACTTTTACTCCATCATTTGGCCTTGGTGTTCTGTGCTCATCAATGCCATGTCCTATAATGCTGATGACATTTTTGATGTTAGCACCTAACAGGCTTTCGATCAGATGGATTCATGTGGTCTGGTCAGACTTGTGAAGCTGCTGAGTGCAAAACAGTGTGTTTATGCATGAAATACCTGGTCAAAATAGTTTAATTAAAATATTCTTAATTAGAGATTAGTGTTTTAATTCATTTTCTGTGGTAGCAAGTGTGTGTGCAAATGCAGTTATTTTGAGAAAAGCCATTATGTTGTGTAGGAAAATGTTATAAACACAGAAACTGCAAAGCAGTCGTAAAACTGTACTTGGAAACACCAATTGATACACTCAGAGCAGTTAGGATCTTAATTTTCTTGCCCAAAATGAATCACTGTTTGTAAGAGGAAATTAGGTACGTATGGGCTTTAAATAATTTAAAGATTTAAAATTTTTTTTTCCACGTATCTGGCTCCTTGTAATGTATTTTGAGCTGTTATATAATTTGCAATGAGATACTTAATCCTTTCTGTGTTTTAATTTTGGTCAGGATATGCTCCCAGTGATTGGTATACAGAAGCGTAAGAACACCCTGCCAAGATCAGCAATTGCTTACTGATGAAGGGGGAAGCTGTAGGAGCTTTGCATCTGCCTGCAACCCACCTCCCTTAGGTTGCCTTCCAATTCTGTCACTGAAATGTTTATTGATGGGTGCAGCTGAGAGAAGTTTAAAATAACCATTTCATTTAATTTGTATATACAGATTGTAAAGCTTAGGCCAGGTAGACGGCTTTTGAGTTGAAACCATAAACAGACTATTCTGCCATGTCTCCTCTGTTTAGAAGAGCATCTTCCCAGCTAGGTGGTCCTTTCAGGTCATGGCAACACCCAAAGCACAGCAGGTGCTTGCAAAATTGGTGCAGACTGCTGGGAAATAGCCACATTTTTCAGAACAGTCTGAAGCTGATTTAAGAGTGCATTACTGCTTAGAGGCAGGAGTGCTTTCCTGGCTGTGGTCTGCTGGTTTTCCTGTGCTGATACCATTAATCAGGTGTAGCATAAAGTCATCTGGATGTGTCTTGTGAAGTTCCATCTACTAATGGAGAGATAAGGAGGATACATTGAAGCGAGTGGAGTTGGTGGGATTGGGACTCTGCCCTCGCCTTCCCAGCTGCAGTGTGTGCTGTGCCCCATGTGCAGTCAGTGAGCTCTTGTGTTTGGTCAGGGGTAGAACCTGGGTGTGCCTTATCACATTTGGCCACCTTAGTGCAGTATCTTGTGCAATAAATGTCACCAGTAATTAAGAAGGTGGTTGTTTTCCAACTGCTTGTGGATTGCCTTCTCCCGGTAAGCAGTAGACAATACGAGTAAATGGAAAACAAAAGTGTAAATCAAAAACTAGTATCGGAAAGGCAATCTTCTGTTTGCTACTGGTTTTAATGGAGGAGGAGTTGGATGTAAAAATCTTAAGGCTATAAAGAAGGAAGTACAGTTTTTGAGATAGTCTCCTGTACCAATACTTCTACACATCATCTGTGAGTCTTCTTCATTTTTGTTGTTGTGACAAAGAAACAAATGTGCTGAATAACAGCTTTATTTTCTTTTCAGGATGATCTGCACAAAACTCCTAACTCTGCATCAGCCACAGATGGACTCTCTTCAGCTTCATTTATAGAATATCCAAAACATAAGCCATTTATTAATTCGGATTTGCAGCGTTCCCCGTGGAAACCAGTAATTCCATATCCTGAAAGCAACAGCAGAGGTAATAGTTCAGCAAAGTTGTTTTCTTACCCGTTTCCAAAGCATGATAAAATACTTCCACATCTATAAAGGTTACAGTCCTTTTATCAATTCCCAGTGATGTCCAGATCACCTGTTTTGTAGGTCCTTGGCACTTCTCTTTCCAAAGAACACCTGATGAAGAAGGCCATCTAACAGATGGAGAAAGATGCTCCTCTTTGTTAGTAGAGAACTGTAAAACTCTCTGAGTACTTTGTGAAATTGCGCTGACATGTTTTCTTTGTCCCTTCCTCAGTCTTCCTCTCCTTCAGCCTTTCTTCTTCTGAGTTGATAGCTGAGTTAGAAGTAAGGAGACTTTAGTCCCCAGAATGGTTTGGAGCAAAGGAAGAGGTTTGGTCCTGTTAAGATTGGAAGGCTTGTCATGGAGGAAGGGTGTGTTGTATTTATAGTATCAGTGAAGACTTAAAGGATACAGAGAAGGTTTTAGCCAAGTGCTGAACTGAGAGCTCACAACACCAAAAAGGGAGGCAATTCTACTCCCCTTTATTCTTCTTGTTTCTAGGCTGTTCCTTCTCCTTTCTTTCCCACTCTAGTCCTGATGTTCATCTCCGTATAAACAGATTTGTCTTGCATGGCTGGACGTGAACAAAGAAAACTATTCTTGTTTAGTTTTCTGTTGTTTTAGTGAATTAGCTTGTCATGTTGTGAGACTTACTCCAGGGCTGCCTTGGGGTACATACAGGGTGCATCATTAGGAGTTGGGAGACCAGACAGGAGCTATCCTTTGAAGAGCTGTTTGGCTCAGAGTCGTTGCAGAAATGCTCCCTTTAAGACTGGAGTGTTATGGAGGCTTAAAGGTATTAACTGCTTATACTTTTTCCTTATATGGGCAAAAGTGAGAAACGTTTAGGATGAATCCTATTATTACCCAAACTAAGTAAAAAATCAGGATGATAGCCTCAAGTCCCTGTTCCAGTAACACAATTTATGTCTGAGTTACTGGGGACTTGTGTGCTAATGACCTAGAAGAAGAGATCTCAGTTCTTGCAGTGCTATTTAAAATGCAGTGTGTACTCTCAAGGCCATCCGTTTTGAGTGTGCTCTTGACACAAAATTAAAACAATCTTTACTGATGAAGAATTGGATGTGCAGGAAGGAGCTTCTTTATGTATTACTGATGCAGATATATTTTTGTAGAGGGTGCTACATGTTGCATTAGCAATAAAGTTTTGACTTCCAAGTTTTCACTTGGCAATTTTTTTTCTAAGGGTGACTCTGCCAGCTCTGAAATAAGGATGGATGGTGGAAGACAATTGGATAAATTATATCCCTTTTTAAAAGCTAGCAAATCTTTTAATTTTCAAAAAATGTTTGAATTAAGTGCAAGTGAATGTGAATAAGTACTGAAAATTGAATCCAACACATGGATGATCCAGTATGTTTCTCTTTTTACATAGCTTTTAAAAATGCAGAAATGCTCCAGAGCACATGCTTTAGTAAATTTAAGGATATAGCAATTAATTTCAAATGGAAAAATTGATTTGATTGTTCTTGGGGTCCTTATTGCTCCCCCCTTTCCCCATATTAAATAAATCTTATTGAAAAATCCTGAAATTGATTATAGTAAATTCTGTTTATTGTGGGTTTAATGTCTTTGTGTTGTATATGTGCATCAACATGCACAGTTGGCTTTAACACTGTAACAGGAATGACTGAATGATACTTGGCCTGCTGGGTTTCACCTTTATCTATTTCACTGATTGAGTTACTTCATTGCTGTATTTTGTAAGTCATTATTGTGCCTGTGCAGAAGTTTCAGTGTAGCTTTTGACAATAATAGTAACAAATCTGTTTATTGTTTCAGCTATGCCTATTTCAACTGAGTCCTAGGAACAATAATATAAATGGGGAAGAGGGTCAATTGGTGACTCTGATATTGTGAATAGGGCCAAATTATCAATAATTTCCTCTTAGCTGTGACTGCTGTTGCTACTGCTACTTCTTATGTGCTTAACAGATTTGCATTGATGTGATACTCTCATGTGCTGCTATTCATTTCAAGATGATGAATTGTTTAAAATTTTTTTTTTTTTGGTTATCTGTTGTGCAAACCAATATGCAGTCCCAGCTCTTCTAGTGCTCAAGCATGCCTTATTACAGGTACATTCTTTTTCTGGAGTGGATTTAAGCACAAAGGAGTGGGCTAATGTGACCTTGCAGATTAGTCTGCCATATGAGCTGTGTGTACAGGTGTTCTTATGTTTAACTTCAGCAGCATTGTACAGGGGAAAGGGCTTATGGTTATGGTTCCCTTCACAGAATTAAACAGCAGAGCTAAGAGACGTAATACATCAGATTACCAGCAGATGGTCTAATTGCAAGGTGATGTGAGCTCTATTGCAACTGCTTTTCTTTTTGTGGTGAAGAATATAGAAAGGCTTTGTTTAGTAACTGCTAAAGCTGGGAGCGCAGCAGAAAAGGGAAATGGTTCAGCACAAAGGAGATGTATGCTTTTAGGTGGAGGAGGGGAGCACAAGTGCAAAACCAGAAGAATTAGAAGTCTACTTATTTATAAGCATTTTTATAGCTCTTCTGATAGTTATAACCTTTACTATGCTGTGTGGCCATTCATGGGAACACTGTGTGTATTTGTTGTGGTAGGAGTAATATTAATATGGAGAATTGCCACTGTTTTAACACTGTCTTTTTATCTAGTTGTGACTTTTCATTTCCTTTTCATAAAGGGTCAGAGGATGCACTGTTTGTTCTTAATTGATACAATATTTATATGCCTTGTTCTGGGAAATAGTTGTATCTTTCCCAGATGTGTCAGGTGAAGGGTGTGCACTAAGGACATCTGTTTGTTCGAGACTAGTTTTAGAAGCAGTTGTGGTTTAAAGGGAAACAAGTCTTAATTCCTGGAAGGACTCTTGGATGCTGGTAGGGAACACTCTGACCTTCTTACATAACATGCTTTTATAATAATAGTTGAAGCTCAGTGTTGTCTTGAAGTGGTGATTTAATGGTATCTAACAAAAGGTACTTGTTCAATTGCAGCAATATTTTCTGCTCTGAAGAATCTCCAGGAAAAAATTCATCGACTGGAGTTGGAGCGGTTTCAGGCAGAGGAGAATGTAAAACACCTCAGCAGGGAAACAGCAGACTATAAGAAAGTACTGAGTGAACAAATGCAACACGAAGAACAGGACAAGACTGAAGTGTCAAAGAAAAATCAAGGTTGTTTGCAAGTTGTATATAGATACTATATATATCCACTGATGTGGATGAAACTTGATTCCTGTCAATGCATAAACCAATTTTAATTTGCTTTGTTCAGCGTCTTCTAATTTGCAATGACGTGGGGAGTTACAAAGAAATAATTTTAAAGCATTCTTTGTTTTAGGGATTTTTATACATACAGACGTTCATTAGGCATAATATGCAAGTTTCTTACGTAGGTCCTTTTCTTGTTCATTTTGAAACTGTCCTGAAAATAACAACAAAAAAATCTCAGATACAAGCAATGCATGATTTCTACTTTCTGCCTTCTGTTATCTTCAGAACTGTCTTCTCAGCTGGCAGCTGCTGAATCTCGATGCAGCCTTCTGGAGAAACAGCTGGACTACATGAGAAAAATGATCGAGCATGCAGAAAACGAGAAGTCACATCTCTTGGAGAAACAGGTGTGTTCCCAAAACTATCTCAGGGTTAAATCATAAAAGTCATTAATTATTTAATGATTTTTCATAGTTACAGTAATTTTAATACCTTTAAATGTGGTTGTCTACTTCAGCTGGCCTTCGTATACTTAGGTATGGATAGCTTCCCTGCTTAAATTTTCCAGTCTTCTCACAACCCTGGTATTTTCTGTGTGCTGTTGTTTCTAAGGCAATAGCAGGCTCTGGTATTGATATGAATTGTTTGCTTCTGCATGATTGGCTTACTGCAGTAGCTCATCCTTATCCTCCAGTGTTATACCTGTGTGCCACTGGGAAAAAACCTCCCTTTTGTGTTTACAGTCTTCAGGCCTTTAGGGATTTTCTTTACTAGTACTGTTCTTGCTAATTGGGGCTGAAATACTGAGTCTGTAGAAATAGCAGTAGAGTTTTTATTTCCCGTCATCAGTGATTGAGATTTGGCCTATATCTAAAATGAATTTGAATTTTGTTTTATAGGCATATGGATCACCTAGAGCTGTCTGTTCATTGGTCTCTGTGGCTATTCTATTTCAGTCTGTTAAATATTCACTGAAGGAAAAAAATCTATGTTTCTAATTTCTGCATAATTTTTAAATAAATGTTTTGGTTGGGAGAAAGGAGAGATTGCAGAATCCTCTCTCAGATGCCATAAATGTCTGATTCCCCAATACTGGTGGGCCAATAGTGCAGTTTGTTCCCTGATAGTGGCACCATCCAAAATTGCACAGAAGAAGTAGTTTCTTTGGGCTGTTTATGGGCCTCCTTTGTGCTCCAGACACAAGGCTTACTGTAGATGATCTTGTTTTCTTGTGCTTATAATTGTTTTCCTTTTCACTTCTCCCTTCAAGGGCTCCTTGGAGAGAGATCGGCTTCTTGACCAATCGCATGTTCAGTCTAAATTGGAAAAGCTGGATATACTGGAGAAAGAGTACAGCAGATTAACTGCAATGCAGTCCATAGCAGAGGTCTGTCATGTGTCTGGGATACTATATCAGATTTGTCTTGTTTATTGTTATCTGTGCTTATGTGACAATAGAAGAGCTGAGCAAAACTTTGTGCTTTAGAGTAAGACAGCAACTAAACTTCATTTTAAACTGAGGTATTATGAAAACTTGAAGTTATTGCTGAAAGTCTACGTGTTTGGGGCACTATACACTGCAAGAGCTGGAGTTTTATTATGCCTTAATAGTCTGTTGCTGTTCCTCTTTTGTAGTTAGTTGATGGCTAGGCATTGTAAGATTGCAGCCATTCCTAAGATCTTGACTTGCTGTCCATGCTACTGAGTGCTAGCAATTATTCTCTATTATTATCCAGGTTCACCCTGACTTGTATGATTTTGATGTACTTTTTTTATTTTAGCCCTCCTTATGATACACAATTATTACTAGTTATTTTGTGTGCAGACTTCTAAGGCTTTGTGTTGCAAGGCCTGTAGTGCTGGGTAACTCTCTGTGGGTTTGAGTCAGTCTACCTTTTCAGGGCTCCATTTGAATCAGTAGCTTCTACAAACTCAACGTGACTGTGTTTGGTCATATTCTGTTGTGGTGGGTTCACACTGGAATTTTTATAATTTTTGTAATTTCATGGTGAGAAATGAAACTCATTCTCACTGTGGGCTGCAAGGGAATATCTGCTTTGGCACCTGGAGTACCTTCTCCCCCTCCCTTGTTGACTTAGGGTCTGCAAAGCTTCTGTTTTCAAATATTCTCATTCCTTCCTTCTGGCTGCTATTCCCCAGCAGGTTTCTTTTCCCTCCTTAAGTCTGTAATCCCAGAGGTGCTCCCACCATTGCTGTTGGGCTCAGCCTTGGCCAGTGGAGGGTCTGTTTGGAGCCAGCTGGCATTGACTCTGTTGACGTGGGGAAGTTTCTGGCAGCTCCCAGGGCTTCCCCTGCAGCCCCATGGTTACCAATGCCTTGCCACAGAGACCCCATCTATCTCTGTGTACCCTCTGTGGTGTTGGTCTCTGACATCCCACCCACATACCTCTCTCTGCTGCTGTAAGAGAGACCACAAGTCTCCCAAGCCTGGAGACTACAGAGAGCTGAACCAGGGACAGACTTCCTTCTGCACATTTCTTCCATGTTCCCCCAAAAGAGCTAGGTAGTACATGATTAAATTGTGGTACTGTGAGTGGCAGCTCTGGATTCTATCAAAATCATAGACTTGCCACCCTGCACACCAGCCCTTTCCTCAGGTGGTGGAGTAGGTGGTGTTTCTCCAGAAGTACATAAGGAGATGTTTAATGGTAAATCTTTAGGTGCTTGGCTTGCTGCAGGACATTTAAATGCTGTGATTATTCTTGGAAGTCCCTGAGCCAAAGCAGCTGCAACCAGCTTTTAAGATCTTGGCACCCTGTTGTGGTGAGCTGCAGTTGTAGAGTACAAACACTTGCAAAGAAGTGGGAGTCTCCTGGGTCTTGCACTCTGAAAGTACTGGTAGCTTCTTCTAGGGTTAGAGTTGAAATTACCTTTTCAGCAACTGGCATTTCCTCTGAAAGGCTTTTGCCAAGTTTTTAACTCGCAGTAGCTGAAGTTTGGTGAGACTGGGTTGTTTGCCTTTTTGTGCCTGGCCAGTGAAAATAATTTCAGCCTTATGGTTCTTTTTGTGTTCTTCTCTGGATCAAACCAGCAGTCTGTGATTCTTTATCTTCAGGAATTAGTAGCTGTCACAATTAAATATGTTTTAGAGGAATTGAGTATTAAATTCACACAATTTTGAAGCAATTCTGGGACCTGAAATAAATCTGAATTTAACTGTGATGAGAAGTCATTTTTCTTGTGATGATTATGTAGTCATGAACCATTTTTTGGTGGATAGGTCTTCCTGCCTCTGTGTTTATAGACTATGTTCGTATTGTTAGCTTCTATGTGATAGCTGTTACCAGTATATCTTCAAAGACTGACTGCACTCTCTACTCAGAAGTGTTGCATCTGTTCCCTCTTTGATCTCTGCTGTGGCTGGGGCAAGATTGTAGGAACATTTTCAAGTTGATTTTGAAGCAAGAAATAAGAGACTGTTTCATACGTGATGTGCAGAAGTGCATGGAACGTGATGAGGTGATGGCTCATGAGTGAGCAGTGATGTGTCTGCCTCTGAGTTCAGACACTGCCAGAGCACAAGTTATGTCAGGGTCTTACTGAGACATTTAATTTCCCTAGAGCCACTGCTGGGCACTATAAGTATTGTCTTCAAGTAATTCACTAATGTCAGTAGTGGCTGTGAAAAGGAAATGCTGAGATTCCTATTTTTGTGGTGTACTTACCTTGGAAATGCTTTTGAGGCATTTCAGTCCTGCAGTGCACTCTCTGGTCAGTTGGCTGAGAAGATCTGAACATGTCCATGTCTGAAGATGGAGTAAAGAAACGTGACTGTTCCCTAAAAGTGCAGTTTGGGCTGTGTTCTTGTGTGTAGCCAGATGGCCAGAATTTGAATGTGTGTGTTGATGACATTTTCAACAACTCTGGTTCATAGTAATTGACCTTAATGCTAACAGTGAGACTTGAAACTATCCTCCCCCACCCCCAATTCTGTGCATTAGGCAAAACCCTGGAACAGATTGTCCACAGAGGGGGTAGATGCCCTGCTCTGGAAACATTCAAGATGAGTTTGGACAAAGCACTGAGCAACCACCTGGTTTAGTGGAAAATGTCCCTTGGACTTAGGTGACCTTTAAAGGCCCCTTTCAACCTAAACCATACTATGATTCTGGGATTCTGAGTTGGTGGTTGCATGAATTTTCTGTTAGAAAACAACTCCAAAATTGACTGAAATATTTTATTTCTCTTTTGTCATTAGAGTTTTTTGCAGTGGCTCCTGGTGGTGGAGTGGATATTCAGGCAGCCCTTTGCTGACCTGCAGTCTCTTTGCTGCTGCTTGCAGTGCTGTCTTACACGATGGGCAGCACTGCTGGGCAGGGTCTGTTTGCTTGGCTCTGTGGCCTTTCGGTGACAATCCAGTAATCTGCATTATACCTTCTTCTATAAACAAGGAAAAAAATTATTTAGAAAATCTAATTTGGGTATATAATTTCTAACTGTCACAGGTGATACAGTAGGATATATTCTTGCTATGTAGTTTGAGCTGCATGTTGCAGCTGAACAGGTAGCTGAGGGAATACTCATTCATTTCAGAATAAAAGCCTTGGCCCAGCTTCATGTCAACCTTCAGTTTAAACAAAATATTTTTCTCAATATTTTCATACTAAAAATTCTGTCAGACTTAAGAGGTAAATAAAGGGTCTTTGAGACTGACCACATGGATATCAAAAGTTGTGGCAATTACTGCAAAGGGCAGAAGGTGATTTTAAGTTACCTGGATTACCTTTGTTTTGAATGAAAAAAAATCATCAGAATGATTCTTTCATTCAAAAGAGAAGGTTGGTTCCTTTATATAGTGCCTTTGTCCCCAATGTTTATCCAGGCTTTTGCCTTTTAACACTTTGTATAACAGCTTGTTACCTTAGTCTTGCAGTTAATGCTTAAGTAAAGCAGAACTGAAATTTTTAGTGCCTCAGTGTAGTGGGTTTAAACTAGCAAGTGGACAAATACAGCTGTCACTCTGAATAGCATGCTCTTCTGCCTTAAGGTTGATTATTGGCTCTGTGAATGATCAGTCTTTGGGGGAAGAGAAGGGAAATTGTTTTGGGTGCTAGAGCTCTGGATTGTTTTTTCATTGCTATATAAAGCTAGAAAGTTATTTGATAACTTCCACATTGGGAGTTTCATTGTATCTTGTTTAAACAATGTTTTCATCTGGCTGGAGGTTTACAAAGAAATGTGTGCTTTCCTCTTCAACCTTTTTCTTTGAAAAAGAGTTTCAAAAGAGTTCTTGCATGCTTTTGTGATAAAAAGATGAAATTACTTCAGTTTTATTTAAAGGTATCTCAGGGGCATCATACAACCTTTCTGCCCTCTTCTTTATTAGGAAAGTGGCTAGATGTTCAAAAATTCTTTTCTTGTAAGAGTGTAAGTTACAGATTTTAGCAGAAATACCATTAGTGGTCTAAATAAAGCAGGTCTTCTCTTGCCTTATAATGGCATGTCTTTGTTGGCTCCTTTGTAGTGCACAATCTTGGAGGATAATGTGCACAAAGAAACCTACTGTCTAGGGTGTTTTTACAATTGAAGAGAAAGAGCCTTGTGTATTGCTCTGTGTGTGTTTGGCTGTGACTTAACTTCAGATATCAATCGTGAAAGTAAGAATAGAAAAATCAGTTTAAATGTTAAGCATAAGCTTTTGATGCTATGTTTATGCCTATAGAGGCAAAGCATCAGCTTCATCATTCTAATGCTCAAGTCTTCATTTACCCTTAAGTTGTAAGGTGAACTCAGTTTTCTGCAAGCTCTTAGTATTGTAGGCTTCAGGAGGAAAAAAAATTGTTTCATTAGTAACGCTATTGTTTTTATTCAACTTTAACTAGAAAAAAATGAAAGAGCTGGAACAGAAGCTTCATGAGGAAGAACATGCAAGGAAGCTTGTTCAGGAAAAAGCAGTTGAGGTAACCAACAGGAAATTTCTTTTGTACTGGTATGCACTGTAATTAGCTCTTCCTTTTTTTCAACTTTTCAGCTAAGCTAACTGAAAATGCCCCCCTTATGCCTCACAGAATAGTGAAATCCTGGTTTTAGTNTTTTTTTTTTTGTTTTTCTTCCTGCCTGAGGTACCAAATGTTCTGAAGTTCCTGAGCTTTTTGGAAACTAGTTGTATCACCATGTGTTCACTGAAGCTTTGATTTCTTTACTGAAGGTTGGAAAAGAGAAGTAGAAATTCAGACTAATCCATAACTGAGTATACATGGGAACCTCTCAATATACCAAAGTCAACAAATGGGCTCCCTTGTTCATAATTGTAATTAAAATATTGTAGAAGGAAGCAAAAAAGAGGCAACATACTCTTGATTGTGAGCCCTTAAGGTTGCTGGCTGGTCTACTAACCTGAAAGTGTGGTGTTCATTACACATTCATTGTATGCTGGAGAGTTATGGAGCTAATGTGTTAACATTAACCTTTGCCATGAGTTTGCTGTGATGAGGAAAGGGGTATCTCAAATTAACAATGAAAAATTGTGCTGTGAATGCTTCTTCAGGACATGATTCCTAAAGCCATGCCATACCTTCCTCTTGAATAGCAAAGTGTGTTAGAATTCTCACTGTCGACAGGAAATTCTGACCTTAACTCTTTCAATAGATGGTTTGGTGGTTAGTTTTTTTATTGTGGTTGGTTGTTTGCTTGTTTGGAGGTTTTTTTTACTGTCAAATTTAATAGAACAGAAGGAGTAGTTGCCTAGTAACTATATGTCATGGGATCAATTGAGCTTGAGCTCCTCAGTACCTTGCCAAGTGTAAAGCACAGCTGATGTTTTGGCACTTGCCTGCACGGGACTAATGGACTACGACTAATTCTCTAGTTTATTAGGATTACTGATGAGTAGTGCTAACAGAGGAAGTATTTAATGTTTAAGTTGACCTTGGACTGCAAAAACATCCTAAAAATTTGCAGCCCTTGCTTTTGGAGAGCCTATGTTTTTAAAATTCTTGCAGTTCTCTGCTTGCACTGTCTCTGATTGTTTATTATTATAATTTCAGTAATTCCCCTTATTCTCTCAATTATAGCTTCAGACAGGCCTGGAAACCAACAGACTGCTGATTCAAGCAACATCACCACTGCTTTCTCCAAAGGCAAGACAACCCAGGAAAAAGTCTAAGCAGCCAGAGAAGGTAAGACATGGGGAAGAGAAGGGCAGTTACTGGGGAGTTAAATAAGGTTGTGTGCATGTGATTAGGGAGCAGGTTGCCTCTTTTGCTACAGAGTAAAGGGAAAATGGGTTTTGCTGTAGTATAATTTTTGCTAAATATCTGTCTCTCTTTCCAGAAATGCTCTATTGTAAGACATCCCACTGTGCAGCCCCATTACAGATTGTGTCTGGGTGATGTACCCTTTGTGGCTGGGAAGGTGAGCGGATTAATTCCAGACCTTAGAGCTCAGTAGCTGCAGCTCCTTAAGGGGCTTTGGCTTGGTGCACTCCTGACACCCAGTGGTCAGATAATTTCATTTTCTTCTACACTTTTCATACAGATTGTCTTCTAAATACTTGTTGGATGTTGGCAACTAGCTGAGCTGGTAATTCCAAAAATGGGCCTGTGCTGTGCTGCTTGACAAGATGTTCTTGTTAGTGCATATTAATTCAAACAAAAATTACATTCTTGTCAGCAAAACAAAAGTGCACTCTTTTTAAATGCTCTCCAGTATTATTGAGTTGTTGATAATGCCATTTAAAAGAAGCCTCTTTTTCTTTCAGTCTACCAGTCCCAGTCATTCAGTTGCTGCCAACGTGCAACACGTGCTACACCTGATGAAACATCACACGAAAGCTTTGTGTAACAGACATGTGGTAAATGATGCTCCACTAGCAAAACCCACCAGTACTGGTCATCCTGCCAGCAAAAGCAGAAGGCCATCCCTGCCCATGGACTCGTCCTCGTCTCAGGAAGAGCTCTCAGAAGTGTTGCTGACTTTACAAGATGAATTTGGACAGATGAGTTTGTGAGTGTGGTACATTTTCTTCTGCAGATTATGAATGCAGATGTTTCGTACTTTTGCCTTGTTGCTTTGAACTTGGAAGGTTTTGCCTGAGAAAGTTCTTAGTTTTGGAAATCTCTAGAATGTAATCTTTGTCTTGCTGGCTGCAGAGGCTGTCAATTCTTGCAGTTAGAGGCTCTACTAAACTGGACACCAGACCTGTGCTTATGTACAGCAGTATTAATTTCAGAAGAGGCAAGGGAGAAGTGTGTCACTACCTCAGTGCAGTGGACTGTCATGGTGTGGACCCAGCCAGCACAGGACCCTGCTGCCACTGACACACCCCCTCACTCATCCCTCCCCCGTGTTGGAATGGGCAGGATTCACCCCTCACACTGTACATCCTGCCCAAGCCCCACACTTTCCCACATGTCCCACTTACCCATCATCACCTTTCCAGTCTTTTGATGGAGGTATACACAGATCTCATTCCTGTAGTCTATAGACTATCCCTTTACTAGTCCATTGAGTTAGTTTAGTCCATGACTTTGGACTCAGCTGTTGTAACAGTCTTTCAGGGCAGGATAAAGTGGTGGGTGGATAGCTGAATGGCTGAAGTGACTTGGGGGTGCTGGTGGGTGAGAGGCTGGACATGGCCCAGCCATGGGCACTCACAGCCCAGAGAGCCAAACCTGTCCTGGGCTGCAGGGCCAGGGAGGGGATTCTGCCCCTCTGCTCTGCTCTGGAGAGACCCCACCTGCAGGGCTGTGTCCAGCTGTGGAACCCCCAACATAAGAAGGATGTGGGCCTGCTTGAGTGATACCAGAGTCACTCAACAAAGACAATCAGAGTGCTGGAGCACCTCTCCTTTGAAGACAGGCTGAGAGCTGGGGCTGTTCAGCCTGGAGAAGAGAAAGCTCCAGGGAGAACTCATTGTGGTCTTTAAGTGCTCCAAGGAGGCTACAAGAGAGCTGGAGAGGGATGTTTTAGCATGAGTGTGTAGTATTTGCATGAAGAGTAATGGCTTTAAACTGAATGAGGGCAGACCTAAATTAGATATTAGGAAGAAATTCTTTACTGTGAAGGTGAGGAGGTACTGGAACAGATTGTCCAGGGAAGGTGTGAATGCCCATTCCTCAAAACATTCAAAGTCATGTTGGATGGGGCTCTGGGCAGCCTGTTCTAGTTGAAAATGTCCCTGCCTGTGTTTGGGAGTTTGGAACACAGTGATTTTTTTTTTAAGGTCCCTTCCAATCCAAATCATTCTATCACCTCTTGTTCTTTGACCTTCAGAAGTCCCTCTCACCAGAGGGGTCTTCTGAGAGACAAGGCAGGGTAGACAGATGCCTCATTTCCTTTGTCTCCAAGGCAGCTGTGTGGAAAGCCCACCAGCCCCCTTTTGAGTCCTTAAAATACCCTCACCCAAGACAGTCTCTGCCAAGGGTGCCCAGAGCCTCTGGGCCAGTCACAAAGGGGTGCTTTTGCCAGTCATTTAGCCAGGCTGGCTTCAGCCTCCAACACCATCAGCTGTTGGGATGGCCCTGTCACTCCAGAAATACAGATGGGTTCTGTCCCTGTACAGGTTGGTGTCGTTAGGGTACACTGTGCACCAGGGCCTCCTAAAGCCTTGTACTCCCATGGGGCTGATGTGCCCAGGCCATCTGATCCACATAATCCAGTAAACCTGGTTGTCCCTCTCCTGTGCCTGGCTGGAGACAGGGCTTCTCAAACACTGGTCCTATGATTCTCCGTTTCCTATAAAAAAAGAGTTAGGATTCCTTTCCATGGGATCAGGAATAAGATCAGCCCTGCCACTCTGTCTGGGAACTGCCCACTGAAGACTTCGGCAGCATCTTTCTGGAAAGAATTCCTATTTGTGCTTTTTTTTTTTTTTTTTTTTTTTTTTCTTGCAATTCACATACCTGTGCCTCTAGGGCTGAGGTGTAGGTCTTCCATCCCACTTGATGTTCTCCCTGTGGTGCCCCAGGTGAAACAGGGGTTCCCTGTGGTGTGTCCCCTCTGTATCCTGTCTTCTGTGCAGAAGGTGGCTTACTCTGATGTGGTTTAACCAGCAGCTCGGTCCCCCACAGCTGCTCGCTGACTGCCCCAGACAAATCCTCCCGATCCGAGCCCCATTCCGCCCCATGCTGGATCCTAGCGCCGGGACACGCTGCGTGTGGCTCCCGCGGGCTCTTGCGAGCTCTCCGGGCTGTGAGGTCAGCCTGCCGAGGAAGGGAAGGAGCGGGCCCGCTCAGCGCTGTGGGCTGGCCGCAGCGGGGAAGGAGCGAGGTGCGGTTACCCGGGCTGGGCAGCAGACGGCTCCCGCCGCCCGCCGAGGACACCCGTTCCCGCGGGAATGTCATGGCCAGGGATTCCGTGGCACCGTGCACCAGCCGCTACTGAACCGATGCAGCGATGCCTTGAAAGGCTTTGTCTTCACACGCTCTGCTCAGACCTGTCATTAACCCCTCATGGCCCGCTGTCTTGGTTTAACCCCAGCACCACGCAGCTGTTTTCCTGCCCCTCTGCTCTGGTGGATGGGGAGAGAAATCGGGAAAAGGAAAAACCCATGGGCTGATACAAGGACAGGCTAGTTACTGAAATAAAGTGAAATGTAATGATAATAGTAATGAGAAAGGGAGAGAGACAAAAAGGTAAGGAAGCATGTGATGCACAGTACAGTTGTTCACCACCTGCTGACCAATGCCTGTCTCCAGCAGCAATTGTGCCCTCATGGCTAACTCCCCCTAGTTTATATACTAGGCAGGATGTTCTATGGTATGGAATATCCCTTTGGGCAGTCTGAATCAGTTATCCCACATATCTCCCTGTCCCAGTGTCTTGTGCCCCTGCTCACTGGCATAGCAGGAGACACTGGAAAGTGCTTGGCTTAGGGTAAGTACTGCTGAGCAACAATGAAAACATCAGTGTTATCAACATTATTTTTGTACTGAATCCAAAACACAGTAATGTAACAGCTACTAAAAATGAAAACTCTATCCCAGCCAAAAGCAGGATCTGGATAAATAGTCCATTAAAGGACAGCTTTGCTGGGTGTTTTCCTTGTCCCAGTTAAAAGAACATGAATTGTTACTGTACTGCACAGCTGCAGTAGGTACAGATGCACAAAACATTAACTGAATGAGTGCTGAGATCAAGCTCTCAAGGGGTTATTTGGTAATTTTGAAGTTGGAAGCTACTTAGATTGGAGACTCAATGTTGCAGCAGCCTGCCACCATGATGTGCTACTGTAATAATGCTGCAAACCAGCAAAACTGTTCTTGCTGGTTTGTTATGGTGTGTTGGACATACCTGGTGCTGATGATATGGTTTCCTAGAAGTGTTCTTTCTGAATTGGGTACAAGATGTAGAAGCCAATGGAGCCTGATGCAAACCTTGTTCTGTCTGAATTGTGTGCTAGTGATCACCAGCAGCTGTCAAAGCTCCTCCAGGAAGCCCCAACTGTTGCAGTGAGGGAAGATCTGGAGAGGGAACTTGAGGTGTTAGTGGGAAAGATGGAAGCAAAGGCAGACCAAATCAGCAAAGTTCGGAGGCATCGCTTGCAGGTGAGTTTCTTTTGCCTGTGTTCGTGCTCATATAGAGTTACTGACTTCAGCAGGAGTAGTTTATGTTACATCCTAATCTAGCAGCAATTGCATAAAGCAGAAATAACTAGAGTAGCATTGTCTAATTCCACCTTTGATATCCCAAAGTTAGTCTGTATACCTCCATCTATCCCAGTATTTTTGCAGAAACATCCTTTCTGTCACCTTTGTGCCCGTTCTTCACCCTGTCTTGGACAGAGCTTTCACATCTGTTCTCACATTGCATTTTACACTCCTCTTGTACCTTGAACATTGTTGAACAGTTTTCCTTTACTTGGAGTAAATGACCTATTTGTTTTGATTGGCATTTTTTAGGACTCAAAATACCTGTTTTGCTTATTTTATAACTTTCAGAATGTTTTGGATAGTGCACCTTTTTTAATCAAAGCTGTAAAACATACTTTTTAATCAAAGCTGTAAAACATGTTTTCCTGTGTTCTTTTGCCTTTGTTAATTTTAGTGAATTTGTTTCAAAGATCTTAACCTCATGTGTTTAATCTGGTTCAGTTCATACGAACCACGATTTACCTGATGTAATTCGTACACAAAACACATGCTGAGACCTGATATCCAGAATAGACCTGTGAAATGCTTGCTGTTAGAAGCATTTACTCACTTTTGAATCCTATTTTGAATCTTATGGTCTTCAGAGGAACTGCTGCAGAGCAGCAGATGTGTTGTAGTTCCCAGCAGCAATGGTGCTGCATGTGCTATTGGCAAAAGTTTTAGGAGCTGGGGTTTAGGAAAATTGCTGGATGCTGTCAGCTAGGAGGAGGGAGCACCCCCACCTGCAGAGAGGGGAGCTGTAGAAGCCAGCCATGTCGTGGTTTGGGCATATGAATGTGTCTGAACCTCAGACTGTCCAGTGCCACATTCAGAATTTGCTGGGCAATACTGAGACTCACATGCTGGGATTTTACAGAGCTGTGTGTGGATACCTCCTTGTCACCCCAGCAGAGCTCTGGTATTCTTTCAAAGCTACATCTCTGACAGTGACTATCTGTTAAAATTACTACTATGTAACTAGTAAAACTTGTTTTCTTTTTTAATCACTGGATGGTAATAGTGATAAATCAACTTTTTTCATCTGCATCTTTTTGTGTTGCGTTCCTGATGGCAGTGTTCCCCCATAATGAACTCCTCAGTTTTCAGAGAGCTGGTGGATCACTGTAAGCTAAACACAGCTCTAAAGATGCAAATACAACAATGCTTTGTAAGGAAAATAAAGTATTTATTCTTCAGTGTGACTTGGAAACAGCCATTTCCTTACCTGGCTGGGATATTTCAGCTGATTGGAAGAATTGCTGAACATAAAACTGAAACAAGATCACTTCTTAATATTTTTCTTTGGGCTTCTCTTTCAGCTAGAGAGACTTAAGAGAGAATGCAAGTCCAGAAAGACTTCTGCTAAACAAATAAAAGACAGCAGGTTCCCCGTCAGTGAGGTTAAAGTAACAACTACAGTAACCACAAAAGGAAAGAATGCAGGTCCCATCAAAGTGAAGCCTGGGGAGAAGAGCCGGAAAAATCTTCAGTTGCTGAGAGACATGCAGACCATACAGACTTCACTACAGAAAGATGATATCAGCTGGGACTACTGACTCTTCTGCAGGAGATGTTCTTGAAGCATCCTGGCCAAACTTACATTCTGGATCTAAGGCAGCTCCCTTTCTTGCTGTGTGGAGGAGACTACTGTACACTAAACACACTTTTGAAATACAGGCTTACAGGCTCTTGTTTCTCCATTCCTGCATTTGATTGTATGTATTATGGTCTAGCTTCAATCACATTCTATTTTCAAGGTACAGGGCCAGTGAATCTTAACAATATGGTTTCCCTATGTTATGGTTCCAGCAGTCCCTCTCTATTGTGCCAGCACACCAAGCACTGCACATTTACATGGCTGGGTGTGTGTGATGTGCCAGTGCCATTTCATGCCATTGATTTGGGAGGCCTCTCAGCATGCATCTGGTGTGAAAACAGTGCAGCAGCCCTGGGTGCTGAGGGCTCTTGTCACTTCTGTGTGCAGCTGCAGTGACCCCCTCTGGGAGTGTCTGAGAGAGAACAGGTAAACCTCTTCAAAGGTGTTCTGGGGGGCTCTTTTCAAAAGGCACCCCTGGTTCTTGTTCTGCCACGTTGCATTTGTCAGCATCAATGGCAGTGGATGTTTGAGTACTCAGAAAAGGAGCAAAGTAACTTATGAATTATGTTGCTTAATGATCAAGTGAAATTTTTCTACAGCAGTCCTCCTTTAGAGAAAAGCTGTAGGATGAGGGATAATACCCTGTCTCTAGCTGACAGCTTTGGGTGGTAAAGGAGTGAGAGAACCACGAGTGTTTTAAACTGCAGGTGCCTCAGTTGTGCCATTTGGTCCTGGCATCTTGCTTTTAACTTGAAGTATGTGCTTTGATGAGCTATCAACTTTGGTAGTAGTGCAATTAAGTTTGTGCTCTGACTTGCACATCTGATTAAATGTTATTTATTATGTTAATAATTTAAAGAATTTCCTATTAATGGAATGTATAGAAGACCCAGATTACCTGTATATACAGTTGAAAAATAATAAAGCCAGCTTGCCTGTTGAATGAATTGTGGGAAAGCTGCACTTCTTCTCCATTAGCTGGGTGTTTGCTGCAGCACTGTGCCACAGCCAGTGGGCTTTTCATGGCAAGGTGACTTGTCCCTGGTCAGGGTGGTGAATGAGAGCTGCAGGTAAGGTTACAGTCAGAGTAGTCCACCCTTGCCTGTAGCTGAACAGGCAGGGAACTCTGCAGGGCCAGCACAGGCAGAAGGGGGTTGAGTTTCTTGCCTGTAAGTGAGCCAGTCAGCTTGTCTCCTTGCACATAAGGTGTTAGCTGCTGTGAGACTTCTGCTAACCAACCTAAAGAGCAGTTCATGCCAGGAGTTCTGGAAAATCAGTATCAGAAACTTTGTAACACTCAGTCATTTTGCTTGGGAAGGACCTCTGGAGATAAGCTTGCTCAAAGATGGGGTAACTTCAGCAGGACCTCAGGCTCTCCTCATGCAGCTCCTTACTGGTGGGGAGCTTAGGAGCACTTTAGGCTCCATCCATGCTGCCTACAGTGAATGACTGAGGCACCAAAATTAGAATTAAGCCCACTGGGCTTTAGAGCATCCACAGTTGATCACAAATCATTCCAGTGAATTTAGGCATAAGTTATGTGCAAAAATGTGAGTCCTTTTACACAGAAGTTACTGTGCCAATGCACTGTAAGGTGCAGGAATTGTGCAAGTTCTTTTTAGTTGTGAACATATTTCAGAATACTTTGAGTGAAATACTCTCACAATTAAAAAACATTGTGCACTTCACAGTGCATTAGACAGTAGCTTCTTGTGAGAGCTGGAGCTGTTAGCCTGGAGACCTTCTACTAACTGAAAGGGTATCAGAGAGCTGGAGAGGGCATGTAGAGATAGGACAAGGGGGAATGGCTTTAAACTAAAAGAGGGCAGGTTTAGATTAGATATCAGGAAGAAATTCTTTACTGTGAGGGTGATGAGACACTGGCACAGGCACTGCCCTGAGAGGCTGTGGATGCCCTGTCCCTGGAAGTGCTCAAGGCCAGGTTCAATGGGGCTTTGAGCAGCCTGCTCTAGTGGAAGGTGTGTCTGCCAGTCAGGGGGATTAGAACTGGATGAGCTTTAAAGGTCCCTTGGAACTCAAACCATTCTGTGATTCTGTTTTTACAATACTGAGCAGCTAAGCACTGTATCTGTATTAATACTGGTCTGTACAGGATAAGTGAAACTTGTCCAAAGATGAATCTTGGTTTTCTGTCATTCTAGACTTCAGAGGTTCAACATTAGCAACTTAAAAGACCCTCTACAGAAGAATGAGAGAGATTTGGATTTCACACATTGAACTTGCAGTGCTGTTGATTTAATGTCTGCATATCCTGCAAGTCCTTTGGAAAACCACATAGTTGTAAATAAGAGCTCAGGAACTTTATCCCTTTATCTGTTTTTATTTGTGTTAAGGAAACCAAACAGCCTTAATAAGAAACAAAATATACACACATAGTCAATTTGCTAATACAGAATAATGCTTTAAACCATCTTATACAGTGATTGTACATAAGAGCAGACCTGCCCTTTAACCTCAAAGCAAATCCAAGTCCTTAGAATGTATTTTGTGTGGATTCTTTGCACTATTGAACCATAATGTGTCGGGCCACCCTATAATGACCATGGTGATGCTGAGCAGCCTGTTCCTTATCCTGTTGGAAGGTGGCTGTGGAGTTCTCTGTGAGCACAGCGTGGTGATTTCTGCAGCAGGGCAGGCAGAAGGGGAGGCTGCAGGAGGAAATGACTGCTGGCTGCCTTGGAAGGAATGTGGTTTTTGAAAGGCTGTTTCTTAGGTGGAAATGGGTCTACTCTTATGCTCTCTCCAAACATCCTTCCCTAGTGGGAGAGCAGCTGACAGGTATATTAAACAGGTGACTGCAGTCTGGGATGTGGGCCTAAAAGAGCAACACAGGAACCCACACCAAGCAGAGTGGTCCCCTTCTCCTCAGCAGAGAGGTGGAGAAGCAGCCTGAAGACCTCACACATACTTAACGGCCTTTGCAACCCTGTGCTTACCTGTTTGGAAGAGCAAGGGGGCAGTCGTGGTTTTCACCAAGTGTGTGTTGTATCTCCTGCAGTAAATTTGTTTATTAAAATTGAATTTCAGCTTGACTTTAGTTGAGTGACACCAGTTCTTGAAGCAGACTATGAGGAAAAAGGTTTAGAAAATGGCTAAGCTGTTCGGTCTGCCAGAACAGAAAAACCCAAAGCAGCAGTTGCAATGCAGGCAGAAAGGCGTCTTTGGTTGATGCACAGTTGCTTCCATTAGTTAGCAGAAAGCTGAAATACCATAAGTACACCACTATAACCCTGCACAGAAGCATTAAAATTGCTAATTATGCTTACCCAAGCAAAATATAATGGCTGATCCCAGCAGTTCATATGTGCCCCTTGGTATTCCACTGCCTTTTCCCCTGATGACTGTGAGGCACTGGAGGCCAGAGGAGCTGTGGAAAGCCCAGGGCAGCCACACTCTGCTCCCCTCTCTGAAATAAAGGTGCTTAAGTTGCACACCCACTGTAAACCATAAGTGATATTCCAAAGTTGCAGAAAAGGAAATAAACGTTGTTCTGCAAAATCAAGTCCTGCATTGTTGCTCCTCTAGCGCAGTGTGTTATTGGGAGAAGCTGCCCTTTCTTTAAATAAGGCATCATTTACATGGCTTCCTATGATCTAGGTTGAGGTGAAGGCAATGACTTGTTTCACACACTGCTGTTGCTTGTTTCCAGGTGTGCTGGCAAACGCCCTCTATTCGCTCTGCAGGAGGGGGTGTGATGGCACAGCTGCATCTGAGGCTCCAACACAAAGTCAGGTTTGCCCTTTCAAACTTCTGAGCAGACATTTTTCCTCCACGGTACTTCATGCTCGTGCACAGACTCTTTCAAGCCAAGTGATTTCCAGCACATCAGTGAACAAAGAGCAAGCTCCAGGCTTCTTACAGGTGGCAAGTGCAACTGGCTTGTATTATAAGCTAGCCACTGAGAAAGGTAATTGCATAGGGGGCCTTGTCTGAGTTGGTTTCCACTTTAAGCTCTCTCTAGTGCTACAGTACTAATAAATTACCCTGGAGAGAAATAAATAAATAGGTTGGCATCTCCCAGGCTCCATGCTGGAAATCCAGGAGGTTTCAGAAAAGCTCCCCCATGGTCCTGGGAAGGTAGTCAGCACAAAAAAGTCCATATTACACAACTGTCTGTACGGGAGCCACGCACTGTGCGGGAGAGCCGGCTCGCTCCGAGGAGGACGTGGAACGGTTGGTGATTTCTCTCTGCAGTTCCTCCACTTTCTTCTGCAGCTCAGCCCGCTTGGCCAGAAGCTCCTTGTAGCGATTGTGAACAGGTTCCTGCAAGGAAATGTGCAGCTGAGCACTGGGAGGCCAGCGTGGAAGTGGGAGCCTGGAGCACAAAGCTTGCTGACCTTACAGTCAGCTATGAGGGAAGGGGGTATGTGAGTCAGTCTCCACGGGTACCTGGCTGGTTGCTCTGGCCCTTGGCTGCTCATCTGGATCCAACAAGCACAGTGCAATGGGGGCTGAACAGAACAGGCTGTACATATTTGGGAAGATGACAATTGCCAGACTCTGAAATTTCTGGGAGACACTGGTCATGGCATCTCAGCCTGGACATAATTTCAGGGGAGGAAAAAACCCAGCCAGATTTCTGTAAATATTTTCACATAGTTCTGACTATAACAGTCAGTACTGTAAAGTGTTTGCTGGGTTCCTGTATCTGAAAAATTGTTACCTGCAGAGGGGCACTGAGGCAATTGGGAATTTTTGTCCCTTCCTTCTAGAAAGGGATATCAGTATTCTGGGTCATGTTCAGACTGCTTGTCTGAGGTGCCTGCCCTGGGCAAGCCAGCTTCCCTGCTGGCTGGGGTCACACTCTTGTGCCTCAGGCAGCCAAAGCAAGCAGCAGGCTGCCATCACCAGTAATTTAAATACAGCCCCAAAATTCCTATCTAGAACCCCACATCCAGAGAAGTCTTAGGGATTTTAAGATCTTTTGCAAAGAGAATTCAGATCATTTTTCCCACATGCTAAGTGAGAAATTTCTCAAATTGCTGATACTCTTCAGCTCCTGCAGATTTCACAAGGTGGTGATGTCCAGCTGCGCACCTGCACTAGGCAGCTCTAGGTGGTGCTTGCTCTTGCTGGCATTTGAATTTAGGTGTTTGTTTTCAGATTTAAGGAGTGGTGGCGTAAGTTTGTACATTACCTAGAGGTCTTGACCTCCAAAGCAACAGCACTGGCAGTGGCAGAGAGGCGCAGGAGGAGGAGGAGGAGGAGGAAGAGGCATACCTGAGGCTTCATCCGAGGGTTCCAGCGGATGTAGTAGCCGACCCACAGCTCGAGGTGGCGCATGCTGGCCACGGGATACAGGACGTGGTTGGAGTAGCTCACATACAAGGGGTTAGTAAAGTCCTCCAGCTGGCTGTTGATGTAAGACCAAAGTGATACAGTCTTTTTTGGAAGGCTCTGTAAGGGAAGGGGGTGGAGGAGACTTTATTTGCCATACAAATCCCAGCTATCTAGAAACTATAGCAGCATAGGCATATGCCTGTCATTAATACAGAGCTGGTTGTTTTTTGTAGCTAAAAAAAACCCCCAAAACTGTTCTTTGGTGTGGCTATTGTACTCAAAGCACATGGATGCAGGCAGGCACACACACACAGAACAAGCCCTCTGACCCACCCAGCTGTCAACAGAGACCAGGAATCACCATTGCTACAGCGAGGGGACAATGGTATGTGAACTCTCAGTGCTTTAGTTAAATTTCACTTCTCTGAAGTGCTCCTGGAAGACTTGCTGGAGTATTTAATTGCAAAGGAAGAAAGCATTTGATTTAGGCCCCGATCTAGTGGAATAATTATGCCTGTGAATACTCCCACTGAAACCACTGCTGAAGTACTTTCTAGATTAAGTACTCCACTAGGCTGAGGCCTTTAAAAAAAACCCCAAACCCATGTGCAAACAGCATGCAGATTTTCTTCTCTGGAAATGAGAATTATTCAATCACAGTGGACTCCAGAGAAATAGGGACACTGATTTCACTACAGTAAAATGCTATCACTTATATTTTCCATCTAGTCTTTATGATATTTTAACTGATGTTCTATCAAATGTAATCACATCAGGTCCACA
Organism: Thryothorus ludovicianus; assembly: GCA_013397245.1. Taxonomy (NCBI): domain Eukaryota; kingdom Metazoa; phylum Chordata; class Aves; order Passeriformes; family Certhiidae; genus Thryothorus; species Thryothorus ludovicianus. The sequence goes on along the minus strand of VZTB01005695.1, from coordinate 427,630 downwards.
CAGCACTGCCCTCGTGTACCTCGTGTAGCTGTTAGGCTGCAGCCTTTGGTGACAGAATGCGTCATCTTCAGGTAGCTGAGACAGAATGAATGCCACAGTTTTCCTTCCAATTCCAGACTGGGTCTGGATGTACACATCTCTACGCTCCTCCCTGGGCAAACAAAGCTTTGCCAGACTGCAGGGCACAGCTGGCTTGTGGCAGGACAGAGAGGCACTTCCCTAATACCAGCAAGAGAGCTGTCCTCTCCCAGGAAGATGCAAGCACAGCAAGAACACACATAAAAAAAGACCAGTTACCTGCTGTAACCTGTGTGTGCAGAATGACAGCGCACACTAGGTAGTTAAAAGCACCCTGAAGGGACCACTTCAAAGAAAAGGCAAGACAAAAAATACCAGTTCCACAGAGAAGGTTACAATAAACTGAAGTTCAAAGCAAAACTGAATTTCCTCTACCTGGGAGACACCAGGACCTATTCAACCACTAGTGACCACTTGGAAGTAGACAGAGTGCAGGAAAAGGAGATGGTGTTGCACTGAAACATGAAGCCTCCAACAGACAGCAGTTTATGCAAAGAGGAAAATTCCCCAAGTCCCAGCTGTTGAGAAGGGGGCTTGGCATTTCCCAGACTCACATCTACAACTATCTCTGAGTGAGGAACCAGCTTCTGTAGCAAGATCCAGCTAAAGCAATCAGGAACAGGCTTTTACCTCGGAGAGAAGCTGTCTTACCTCCTTCACTCTCTGCTGCTCACTGCTGCACAGGAAGGTCCCAAACAAACAGCTGTACAGGTGATCCAGGATGGTGATCAGAAAGTACTCATTGAACTCAAATGCTGTGGGAAACTTTAGGCAGAAATAGAAAATTAGGCTGGGATTTTTAAAACAGGAAAATAAATGTTCTCCCATGCTGTGGTCTTGGTAAAGAGTTGGCCTTTTGATTTCTAGAACAGAATCTGTCCCTGTTCCCTGCCTGGCTGGATATTCAGGGTCATATTTGCTCCTTCCAGGAGCAAGAGTTTCCCTCTTGGAAAGCTGCTTTGCATGTTCAGAGAAGAATTTTGAGCAAAAGCCAGAGGTCTGAGGGGTTAGAGCACTGTGTTTATGTACACTCAGTGCTGCTTCAAACTGAAGCCTGCTCTGCTATGCCTGCCCCTCACGACAAGCCATGCACCCGGACTGTGAACAAAAGGCACACGTGGAATAAATACATTCAAAAAGTGGCAGTTTCCCAGGGCCAAATGGAAGTAACCTGGGTGCCTAACACAGCACTTCCCAGAGGGAACAGCAGAGAGGCACCTTGTGACAGAGGTCAGCAGGAGCAGAAGGTCTGTGGGCAGAGGCCGTGTTTGTTGCTGAGTTCTGTGCAGAAATAATCTGACCTGAGACAGGGGCAACTGAAGCTCCACAAAAGGTCAGTAAGAATAAATGCAGTGAACTACAAAGACATGCAGGGGTGATGGAGAGGAGAGCAGAACACCTTCATCCCTCACAACCACCCTCCTCTTCCCAGGCTGTCTCAGTTGTGACACCCTGGCATCATCAGCTGCAGGTCAGGATGCCCAGCTGTAGGAGCAATCCAAGGAGACCACAGTGAAAATTACTTTTGATGATGGTAAAGTCTCCTCTTCTCTCTGCATGGATGTGGTACAGTGTCATATATAGTGGCATCCTTTTCTTCTATATATAGTGTTATCCGTCTTTGCCATTTCTCCTGGTGTAACCCAGGGTGAGCTTAACTTCAGTGAACTGCCTGACCACAGCTGACTTCTGTGTCACAGAAGACACAAAAAACCTTCCAGGTTTCACATGCCTGGGGAAAAACCTCCCAGATATAGGGGATCCCTCCTGGACTGTACCTCTGCCATGCCTGGTCTTAAGAGAGGCACTCAGCTCTGTACCTCACATTATGAACTGGGAGCAGTACATTTGCCTTCAGAAAAGTTAAAATGGAGCATGTTACAGGATCAGCTTGAGCAGAGGCAACAGGGATCTGTTGCAGCCACCATGCTAGGGACTTACATTAGCAAGTGCTTTCAGGCTCTGTGTTGAACAGACTCCCAAAAAGCCTGCTGCTAGAATCAAAGCAAGAGTACAAGCCCAGGAAGGAGAGCCTGCTTGGAAACCACTCCTGTGTCCAGACACTGCCATGTCTCAGTGCACTGGCTGTGTGCACAGCAGTTTACCTGTCTTGTCATTTGCCAGACACAGTCGATGAACTGCAGGAAGACGGGAGAGCGATCCGCATCCGCGTGATTCTTGTCCCCGTGGCCGACTCTCTGAAACAGCAGGACAAAGAACACGAGTCACACAGGGGAAACTGCTGGGGTCTGCTCTCAGTCACCTAAACCTCTACCAACGGCTTCAAAAAACTTCAAATGAGTCCTGATACTCCTTTGTCCATATCAGTGAGTAAAGGAGTAAAGGACAGCTACTCTCTTTGTCTTTGAAGTGAAAATTCTTTATGGGGATATTTTCATGCTAAGTTAAAACAAGAGTTGTTTGAGTAGAGGCTCCAGATGCTATGCTGGCACTGATTTCAGTTAATAGCTACAGTTCAGAAGGAAAAAAAATGAGAATGCTTTTTGCTTCAGTTGCAGCTGTTGTCCTGGCTACTTCAGTAGTAGAGGGTGCTGGATGCAAACACTACCTACAGGCACGGCATGCGGCGATTACCGTCACACAACACCTCGCGCCTTCCAAGAGCTGTACAAACACCAGCCCAGCCCATCTCCCGCCACCTCCAGAGAGGCAGCAAGGACAGTATTCCCAGCAGCAGGCCTCCAACCCTGACCGTGCTGTGTGGCCAGCACATGTGAGGCACGACTCCTCAGAACTAGCGGAGTACATTAATGGTTATATATTACCCGAGAGCCCCACGTACTGTACAGAGATAGAGCAAGAACATGCAAGTAACAGAGATCCCTAATGCTGTTCTCCCCTCACCATAGGAAATCACTGTCAGTATCTGCCTTGTCTAGACAGTGAAGAAGCTAAAACACTCGGTGTTCAAATACCAGATAACAAGTTTTGCTGCAGCAGAGCCTCAGTCACTTTAGTGCCTCAGTTTCCCCACCTTCCTCAGAGCATTTGACAGTGCAATCCACTGTGCTGTACACAGACCTTGTTCTAGCCCTTGCAAAATTAACCATCACTAGAGAACAGCTACGAGCAAAACACAGTCGGAACAAAGACTGAAAGGATACTACTGAAAGGCTCTCTCAACTCCCATCAGTGCAAACCACAACAAACTGCTGTGGCACAAAGCCCACAAAGCTGCCTCTCTGCCAACTGCAAGGGCACAACCACAAACTACTCTTGGTCCAGGCTCAAACTGCTGCTCTTTCACCTAAATAATTAGAAGCTTCTCCAAAAATAAAGTTTGCCTGAAGAAAATGTGACAGTCATGGCTATAAACAAATTTCCCAACCTCTTCAACACCAAAGCATTTCTTAGATGATGGTGCCCAAGCAGTCTGAGAAAATGGCTGGAACTGGAAATAAAGACAAAGAATACCCCATGGTCTCTGCCAGCTCCCAGCAGAAATGCCAGCACTGAACCCAAAGCACACCGCTAGTTTAAGCCTAAGCATGGGAATGTGACATTATCAGTCAGACACCTGAGACATTTAAAATGTCACATGTTCTTTGTTTCTAACCAATACAGTCCCAAAGAGGTTGAAAGATGAATGCAATTATAGGTAGAGTAACATCAGCATTCACCTCTCTTCTGTGAGTTCAGCCAGGAAACTTCTCTCAGGAAATGTTAAACTCCTTTGAAATCCTTCAGTAACTTTCTGTTCAGCACCTTTCATGGACGAGTGACTCACCAGCTGAAACCTGTGGCCGAAGCTCAGCCACTCCTTCTCCACGAGCACCTCAAAGCCCCTGATGGTTCGGTAGTAGCCATCCAGCATGAGCAGGGCGAGGGAGGTGAGCTGGGCTGTGCGGTCCCAGCCGTCGCTGCAGTGCACAACCACTGACGTCTTCCCCGATTCCACTTTGTCAGCAATCCGAAGGGCTCCAGCAAGAATGAGCTAGGACAAGGGAAAAAACAAATCACAAAATCTCTTTGGAACAGAAACTGTGAATGAAAAATGGCTAGTGACAGCACAGGACAAACCAAGGGCTCTGCTTGCCTCAAGGAGAATGGTAAATCAGTTCCAACTACTTTATAACTAGGACAGCAAACTGGTGAACACATTTTCTGTTCCAGCAAGATGACGACACATCTAAACCATAGTGTAGGCATAACTCTAGAAAGGCCCTTGCACAAAGCCCAGTCCTTGAACAAGTCAAGATTTAAAGGCAGGAGCATTTTGTGTCTGATAGGAATGGCCACCACCTTGTGGCTGCCCCAGGAGCACATCTGCCCCTGTCTGCATGAGCAGAGCAACAATGTAAGCTGGACATTTTTAGAACAGAGAGAACATTATTTGAAAACCAGAGTCTGGAGAAGCCAAAACATTCTGCCTCCTTATTCTGACTCTGCTTGGATTCCTAAAAGGCTGAGAGGGCCCAAGTTCACAGCATTTGCTCATCTGGACCAGGCAATAATGCCAGGATGTCAAAGAGTCAAGTCAAGAACTTGGAAGCTCTGTGACTCCTTAGTTCTAAGCAGAGCTTTCACAGTTACACATCACACAGGAACATCCTTCACTTCCAAAACACCATGTTTCAGTATTTCAGCCCCCTCTCTTGTCCCTCTTCTCATCTCCTTAAGACTCCGCACTCCAAGAATCTATGGATTTAATCCTTATAAATGGAAAACAAATTCTAAGTCTTTAAATTTACAGAGAATTGAAAATCACAGAGTTAGCTCTGGATATCTTTCCCAGACTGGTAAGGACTAGTGTTTGCTCAGCCACGTGCAGTGGATGCAGACATGCATACCTTGATATGCTCTAGCCAGTGAGTTGACTCTAAGTTAGACAGCCAGTGAGTCTCCTCGATATTGGGATACACAATTTCTTTCAGTTTTCTCAGCGACTCTCTCATAACATGAATATTGTGAATATCCAGGAACACTAATTCTGCATTCTGATAGGCATCCTCGCTCTCATAGCCTCCTCCTTTAGCCTGAAGAACAAAATTCACATGCAAATCATTAAGCAAAACCGTATTTTGTATTTTATCCCAGTCATTTGTCCTTAGCAAACAGCAGCTGAAGAAATACTACAGTGGCTGGGCTATCTCAAGCAGGCAAAAACCATTGGCTTTATCTTACAGCTGGGAGCAAACATGTACAGGCACACACTTTGTGTCTCTCTTCTGCAATACCTAATGAATGTTATAATTTTTACCAAAGAATATCACATTACAAGCCTTCTTTTCCTCTGTAATTATCATTTATCCCCATTCAAGCTGTTAACTCATTACATTCGCTAATCTATCATTTAAAAATTTACCATACTATTATAGAGGAGGATAACCCACACACTAATTGCCTTTCGTAAGCAGTGGGAAAGGCAGATTAAAAAAAAAAAAAATCTTTATTACAACAAAACAGCTCCACCATTAAAACAAAGCTTAACGTGATGTCATGGAACATGGAACACAAATTTTAGAAGGGTAAAATGATGGACCCTGAGAACTACTGACCTGTCAGCCTCACCTCTGTGCCTGGCAGGATCCTGGAACAGATCCTTCTAGATGTACTAGGGTTTGTGGAGGACAGGGAGGTGATTCAGGATAGCCAGCATGGCTTCACCAAGGGCAAATCCTTCCTGACCAGCCCAGTGGCCTTCTATGGAGAGACTACAGCGGTGGACAAGGGAAGGGCTATGGGTGTCATCTACCTGGACTTCTGTAAAGCCTTTGACACAGTTTCCCCCATAACATCCTTCTCTCTAGACTGGATATGATGGGCAGACAGTTTGAGGGACAAGAAGTTGGATAGTCACAGCCAGAGTGCAGGGGCCAATTGCTCAATGTCCAGGCAGTGGAAAGTGGTGTGCCTAAGGAGTCTGTATTGGGACTATTGCTATTTAGTATCTTCATCAGTGACACAAACAGAAGGATCAAGTGCACCCTCATCAGGTGTGCATATGACACCATGTTGAGTGGTACAGCTGACACTCCTGAAGGATGGGATGCCACCCAGAGGGACCTGGACAAGCTCAGAAAGTGAGCCCATGGGAATCTCATAAAGTTTAACAAGATCAGGTGCAAGGTGCTGCACCTGGACTGGGGCAGCCTCTGGTACCAGCACAGGCTGGGGATGGACAGATCAGAGCAGCCCTGCCCAGAAGGGCTTGGGGGTGCTGGGGGGTGAGAGGCTGGACATGGCCCAGCCATGGGCACTCACAGCCCAGAGAGCCAAACCTGTCCTGGGCTGCAGGGCCAGGGAGGGGATTCTGCCCCTCTGCTCTGCTCTGCTCTGGAGAGACCCCACCTGCAGGGCTGTGTCCAGCTGTGTGCTGGGGTCCCAACACAGAAGGGACAGGGACCTGTAGGATCAAATCCACAAAGATGATCAGAGGTCTAGAGCACCTCTCTTGTGAGGAAAGGCTGAGAAAGGAAGACCCTGGAGTGACCTTATAGCAGCCTTCCAGTACTTAAGGGAGACTTTTAAGAAAGATGGGGACAGACGTTTTTGTTGGACCTGTTGTGATTTGACAAGGGGTAATGGTTTGAAAGTAATAGAGGGTAGATTCAGACTAGACATAAAGAAGAAATTTTTCACAATAAGGGTGGTTAAACACTGGAACAGGTTTTCCAGAACAATGGTAGATGCCTTGTTCTTGGAAACACTCAAGGTCAGGTTGGACAGGGCTCTGAGCCCTGTTAGAGGAAGATGTCTTTCAACCATGTGAATTGAAAANGACAGGGACCTGTAGGATCAAATCCACAAAGATGATCAGAGGTCTAGAGCACCTCTCTTGTGAGGAAAGGCTGAGAAAGGAAGACCCTGGAGTGACCTTATAGCAGCCTTCCAGTACTTAAGGGAGACTTTTAAGAAAGATGGGGACAGACGTTTTTGTTGGACCTGTTGTGATTTGACAAGGGGTAATGGTTTGAAAGTAATAGAGGGTAGATTCAGACTAGACATAAAGAAGAAATTTTTCACAATAAGGGTGGTTAAACACTGGAACAGGTTTTCCAGAACAATGGTAGATGCCTTGTTCTTGGAAACACTCAAGGTCAGGTTGGACAGGGCTCTGAGCCCTGTTAGAGGAAGATGTCTTTCAACCATGTGAATTGAAAAATGGTGATACACAAGGTCCAGGGTGCTAGAGTCTGACCTCAGTAATACTTCAATTCTTTTTCCCCCTTCCAATCTCATTTCTCACTGTAAATTAATATAGTTGTTAGCAGTCACATGGATATCTTAGAGATACCAGTGCAGGTATAAAGGTCTGTCAAGAGAATCACATCACTGCATGCTTGACACAGTTTTGTTGTTAAAGGATTCTTAAGGATTCTTAAGATCCTTAATACAAAATGGTGGTGGGAAATGTACTCTAAATCATTACATTCTCAGTTTTAGCCAGAGGAAAAAGTACCCAACCTTATTGGCCACAGCATTCACACTAGGCCTTGCATCAAATATGAAGATTTTATGGGACTGGGCATTAGAATCCATGATGGCTTGAAGGTACTTTTCATCTTCCTTGCTCCGCTTGCCACTCACTCCCACCATGGGCTGGCTACAGCGAGTGATCGTTGCTTGACTTTCCGGGTGAATCCATGACAAGACCTTCGGAAACAAATGGGAAATAAATAAAGGAAAAATGGGATGCATCAAACCAGTGAAGTGAATTACCCCTACTGGCTTGCTCTGGGATCCTATATCCCAGAAGGGATTCCAGAAGGGAATATATCCCAAAAGGCTGGATTCTGTTAAATCACAACTGATTGAAAGAAAGAACTTTTCTGTCCTTATTAATTCTGGTGGCATTCCCAAAGTCTGAACAAAGAAAAGGTGGTCAAATTGTTTAAGTCTGACTTTTAAATATGATGCAGACTGTTTTTTCTGGTTGTTGTGTGTGTCAGTATGAGGGCTATACCTTACTTTATGTTACACCATGTAAAAGTTAAGCACTTTTAGGAACAGACTGAATTTTCTATAGACTTGAGGAGTAAACCAATACACTTTCAGTTACCTCTGCAATAATTGTCATAATAATGTGCTTTTTCTGAATTTCATTAAATAAGCACTCTCATCAAGACTATAACTATGTACTTCTTTGTCCTGGTAGTCAGAGGAGGCCAGACAATTGTAAACAGCCAAACAGGGCTGCTTCGTGTTTCCCAGGAACTGAATTGAGATTTGGTCTGAGTTGTGCTAAATTATCTTATCTTCTAGTTTTGGTTTAGTCTACGTCTCTTTCACAACAGTAGTTTCAGCAGATACTGTTGTTTTCTATGTCCTCAAACATGTTGTTGTCACTTTTATCATCCACTGACCATTTATTTGCTCCCTGGAATCCACTCAGCCTGATCTTGGTATTACTTATTGCCCGAAGGTATGTGTAACAAAACCACATCAAAGTGGCTTCTCCTGTCCCACTCACTGGTATGCGTCCTCTGGATCTGAAGGATGCCACTCTCTTTAATTCCTCGTCGGGAATGTTTACAGGCACAGCGAGGATGGCAGGGTATGTATCACACAGCTCATAGCGCTCATTAATCTTGGTCAGCCTCCAGCTTTCATTGGGAATTCCCTAAAGAGGAAACTCCAGGTTAGCGAATGAGTTGCTCTGAGACCTCAGCACAGACAAATCCCCAGACCTGAAATTCAAGGCAACTTCTGTTAATGAAGAACATTTAGGGCTGGCACCTGGGAATGCATTATCTTGCTAACTCGCATTTCATGTCTCCCCCCAGAGAGGTGGATGTTTTGCTCAAGTCACTGAAGAGCAGGGAAGCTGGGCTTCAGCACAGTCACCTATGGCAAAAGAACTGTGAAGGCTACAGATGTAGTAACACAGGTGGTCTCCCTGAGCCCATCTCTAAGATCCCTCCTGGTCTCATCATGGGCTCACAGGCCAGCCAGAAGCAGGACAGAATGGCTGACCAATGCAGTCCCTTCATGGCACTCAGTTCAAATGTGCTGGGTAAAAACTGGGGATATGAAGTGGAGTTACCAGACAGGATGGAGGGGAGAGGGAGAACACGCAGTATAAAATCCTAAAAATCAGCCTGATTTGGGCTTAATTCAGTGTTTGTGGCATAACTGTGCAAAACTCTAAAAAAACCCAAAAACTTAAGAACTGTATGTCTCTATTTGCATGACTGTATGTGATGTGCAACTCCCATCTTTCCATCACACTAAGCTCTCTGGCTGGACTTGGGCTGGGAAAGCAGGGAAATCTCCACATACACATCATAGAGCTCAGCATGCCATGATGGGGAAGCCACTCAACAGCTTTCAGACAATCTCCAAGTAACACCTGAAGCACAATGGGGATGAGCCTGACAACCTGCAGACATGTTTTGGCTGATGATGGGAGAGAACAAACCAACAGGGAGTGGCTGGTGCAGCTGCCTGAAGGAGAGATTTAAACAGACCCCTACTGCAGCAGGGGTGAGCACGGACACAAAGCATCTCTGTGGGGAAGACACATCTGCTGCAGCAAACGTGGCCAGGCTGTGAAGCACCCAGTGTGTTTTAGGGGAACATCAACTCCTCACACAATACACGCCTCTGTTCTAATGAACACTACTTCATTTTGAAGGAGGGTGGTGGGACACTGATTGCCACTGTCCTGGCTCTCACAGGAAATAAGGCACACATCTAACAGGAGCCAGCCGAGCTGTGATAATTATGGCTGACCCACGCACACTACAGCCCCTTGCCCATCCCAGTGGTGAGTCACGCTGTCAAAAGAGGTCATGGTTAGAAATCCGAAGGGAGGCCAGACCTTCTGTCTAGTATCACTCACACACCCTGCTTTGTGAGCCACTGCTGTCCTTTGGCCCTCCCTGGGAAGGAAATGTTACTACAAGGCTCACCCCAAAAGCCTGAAGGAAAGCTATTTTTGGCACTGTCTGAAGCCCAGGAATTGCAGAACCAGACATCAAGCAGTGTGTATGCACAGTTCAAGCTTACGGATGGCTAAAACATGCTCAGAGATCTACCTGATGTACACAGCAAGGATGGAATCTGCTGGGCCACCAGCTCTGCTGCCAGCCAGGGAATAGCTAGACTCCTGCCAGTGGCCAACCTGTTTACTACCTGGAAGTGGACTGATGGCAAATCAGTTCTCAGTCCTGTCCTAATAAGCACATGCAATGGATCCATAAATAATTCCTGAAAATTTTACCTACCCCAAATCTGAATGAAAATTACACTGTCAGCACAGTCTTGGCAAGGAAAATGGGAGCTAACAAGCAGCTACATGAAAGAAAGGTTCGTTTTCTCATGGAGAAGACCAAGGAGCAGGCACTGGAAAGGACCCCCTTTACAGTGCTGGGCAGTGTGGCTTCAGGACACACTGCCTGGGCCAGAACTGAGCTCCAAAGCTCTCCAAAGCTTGAAGTCTTTCAGCTGCCACACTGACAAATTTGAAGGAAATCATGCCTCTACAATTGCCCAGACCAGAAAAAACCATGACAAGCCTCCAAAGAAAGAAAAGATACTGTGTGTCAGCATTCAAATTTCTTTTGACTCATGGGGAATGTCTGCCTTTTCCCGTCCCTGAAGCCTTGAATCACGGCACCACCCAGAACACTTTGGATTTGGATCGTGACTTTCTCTAAGGACTGCAAGCAAACAGAAATAAGCCAAGTGGGCTAGAAGAGAAGCTGAATTTGCATCTTCCCTGGATGTTTGCCATAATGTAGTGTAGCTTCTGCATTTATTCGTGCTCCTTCAGATTTGCCCCTTCTCCAGCTGGAATCAATAGAAAAAGTTAAACGTGATATAAAGCACACTGGTATTTCCTCATCTAAGATGTATTTCACTGCTTCCCGGTAAGTTGTAAGCACTCAAAAGCCTACTATGAAACCAAACTGTTACAGATGTAACTCAATAAGCCTCTGCAGGCTAAGGAGTGGCTCTGGGTGCTGCCTGCCTGCCTGTGCACCTGCAGGAGGAACTCAGGCATGCCTCGCTAAAAGCAGGTTGTGATCATCGTGAAGCTGCCCGGGCACATGGCATGTCCACATCAGTGACCAGAGACTGCTGCACAGGTCTGTCTTCTTCGGGTAAATTAATGCTGCTAGCAGCCTCTGATTCTAGGAGAGTTCATATCTCTGGTGGCTGCCAGAGGGCAAGATGAGGAAAGCAGGAAAGCCACATGTACAGTCATAAATTAAATATACCCATGACTGTTCTCACTAAGCCTAGCTGAACCAACACACCTCACATCCATACTAATAAACTCATTTATCCTCCAAACAGGACATTTTGTCCAAACTGCCATTGGTGATCTTTGACTTGCATCACAGTACCTTTGAGCATGGCTGCAGATGCTCAAACACACTCACTCAAAAGATGGATGAGAACAGCCTGGTCCATAGCTATGCCTGAAACTTGCCCCTGCGCTTGGGAACACTCCTTAGAACTGTATTGTCCAACCATAGAGACATAGCCTTTGTGTCCTCTCCACACACAAACTAGACTTGGTTTCCCTCTAGATAGACATTCATGCCTTACTGTAATGACTTGGGTTTGGTTATCACTTGATTTACACTACATGTTATAGAAGATGAAGTTTCTTTCTTTGCAGGGAGAAACTGTTGAAGCCACACCAGCACAGCACCGACATCACCACCTTGCAAAGCACATGGTTAAGCTTAAGCACACAAGGATCCTTCACTGACAGGAAAAAAATTATTTCCTTGCTGTAGTTACATGCAGTCACACCTCTCTAGGGGAGCAAGCAGATCCACTCTGAGCTTTGTTTTTCGAGTGCACCTTGATCTGCAGCAGGCAGCACAGGATACAGCTGCAGAGCCAAGCTGGTGCCTCTGCCATTTACTGAGCCCAGGCTGTGTCCAACCAGCACCAGAGAGCTGTGATCTGTTCTGCAGTAGAGACACATCCAGCATAAGCAGGACCTCACTTAAACCATGAACATTTAACAGTTCAATCCTCACTCAACTTCCCAAAGTTACACCCAACAATCCTCTGGAGGATGATGTTACCAAGCTCTACCTTTCCTACTCTGCTCGTACACTAATGCTAGGCACTTCTTTTATCCTCAAAACAGGTCAGTTCTTCTGAGTTATTAATTTCTACACGTTTTCTCTGAAAGCAGCAACCACAGCCCTACACTGTGGCTCCCTAGTAGATATGACCAGAGCAAAGGATATTAGACAAGAATGACTTTTGTAGGGAAACATCACACAACTTCACAACCTCTTGTAATATTTTCCAAATGCTCCCCACCTTATTAAGGAAAATAAAGCTTTAAGTTACTCCAAAGGCATCTTAAGGACTTTTGGTTTCAAGTGAGTCTTATTCACTTTGCAATTCTGTTTTATATTCTGCCAGCCCATGTGTAATAAAAATCAGGGAGCAATTTCAGTTTTAAATTTCATTTGCCACATGTGATTCCATTTACCCACTAAATCTCAAACCTCTCTGAGTTCCTTTTGTTCTCTACAGGTTGTTTATTACTCCCCATAGTTTTACACAATCACAGATTTTTAATAAGTTACATATTTCCATCCCTCCCAAGAATGCTAACAGAGAAGTTAAGGGTTTACTGTGTATCTTTCCTAATTGCTACAGTTGCTATCATCTCGACATATTTCTATTAATCTTACTAAAAATCATAATCAGTAAATAATACCACACTCAAACTTGCCATGTCGACTTGCCATGTCCAGTGTGGACATAGATCTTACCATGGATCCTGGTCTAAAAGTCTTTTCTGGATGCCTGGTAGTTGGAGTTTACTTTTGCTCCACTCCCCTCTCCGTGTGTCCCTGCTCCCACAGGGAAAAGGCTGACCTGGCCTAAGATATAGATAAGTTAATGCCTGGCCTTCCTGCTGGGCTGCTGATGCCCTAGGCCAGCTCTTCTCTAACAGTTTTTAAACCAATTCCAGAAGGTCCTGCTGACAGTGCATATGTCCTGCTTTTCTCTTTCTGATCACAATTCATAGAGTCAGAGACAGGTAATCCCATTATCTGATTTGGTGATGCCAGTTTTGTTTCACTGTTAACGAATCCCTGCTGCCATTTCAAGACATAATCCTGATTTACTGAAGTATTTGTTATTGCTTTAGCAGAACCTGGTTGGATTAAGAAAAAAGGCTATGACATTCACACAGATAAATTGAACATCCATAGTTACAAATGCTGGAATTAAATAAACAGACTGAAATACCTAAAAGTTTTGGAGGGGACATAAAGCATCATGCTGCAGGACCTAAATCAATCTAACAAAAGGGACGAAATTCTCCTCCTGGCCAGATCACAACATAAACATCTCCTGCAGTATGGTTTGCCTCTTCTTCAGCAGGTGGTGTTGGTCATTTTTGGAGATAAGGAACTGGAATAGATGGATTATGTGATCTGGAATGGTAGTGACCGTGGCCCATCAAGGGTAAAACTCAGAAAGCCTGTGCCTGCAAAAAATCCTGGTTTGGATTTACTTTTGCAGCTACCAATGTAAGGAAATGACCATGGGCTTCAGCACGTGGACATTATTTTGGTTTCTTGAAATAGAAGCAGTCAGGTAAGTTCCCACTCACAAATAACACAAAAGCAGGCCACAGCACAAGCACACACTGCAGCAATGCCTCAGCTGTGCAATGATTTGCACCCATTTTCTTCACAGAAAGGCCATGAAGAGCTGCAAATCACAGGCACGAAAACACATGCATCCTTTCAAAATGTAACCAAATTCCTGACAAACTTAAGGTGCACCAAATCACAAAATCAGTATAAAAACTAATATGGACAGAAAAGCTTCTGTCATAAAAACTGACATGCTAGGATTTGGAAAGTGGAATAATCTACATGGAAATTATCTAAGGTCACCCTTTCTTCTTTCCAGGTGTTGTAAAGATGTCTTTTGTACTTCACTTGTTTTGACTGATGCTTGGCTGAGTGAATGCTATGCTTTTCAGTGGAGATTATTTTGATAGCACAGGTATTCTTTAGTTGTTACCCAAAAATTCTCAGCCCTACAAAGAAGAATCTTGCTCAAATAGCTTGGGCTGCAAATCCTTCTCTACAAGCAGATCTTCCCATAAAATAACTACCAAAAAGGAGGTAAATTCTAAACAAAGCAATAATGGCTGTATTATCTGATCTTATGGTCAAGTTGACCTTAGACACAAAGTGATCACAAACGACTGGAGTTTGTCTTGACTGGGATTATAGATTGCAGCATCTCATTGCAAAGCACACACTTCCTTTGCAACGAAGGCAGCACACAGTAAGATACAGTAAGATACATCTCACTTCCCATTAGCAGCCTGGAAGCCAGTGATCTATCTTAGGCAGCTATTTTAGGAGAGAACAAATCACCCCCAACAGTGAGGCGCTCTCTCCCATCTGTTAATGACAGGCCTAGATATCCGATTTAGAAGGCATGCCCAGCTTTTAGAAGACTAGAGCCAGAAAAATGAACCCTTAGGTTCTGGATTCCAGGAATCAGATGAACAACTAGGCCGGGACAGAGGTCTGTCTTGGTTTTGTTTGATTTGATGAGAAAGACCCAATAAAATCTTTAAATGGCAAGGCTTACAAATTCTTAATTGCACAATGGAAAATTGGTTTGATTCTGATGGATCTGGAAGAGACAGAAGCTTATTTTGTCCTGGGCAAACATGTCATCAAATCATGCTCCCTCTTCTACTTGAGAATTTTATGACAGGAATGATTTCATTATAAAAATCAAAATCCTCCCATCTTTTACTCCAGAGAGGACTACTCAAGTTTTTACCACAGTATTCCTAATTGACAGCCTGTCGCTTCATAATCATTAATACCTTTGATCAGTCTACTCTGGACACACAACAACTAAACTATGGTAAATCTCATGATTGATCCCTATGCTGAGAAACCATATATGTGTTCTAAACTATGGTAAATATCATGGTTGATCCCTGTGCTGAGAAACCATGCCTAAGATAGTGAAGGCATTCTACATTCAATTTCTCCCCCCCAAGTTGCTGTTTAAGACAGGAAAACCTGGAAAGAATTCAAACCAATACAAATAAGCACTGAGGTGTGAAACTCGACAATAGGATGCCTGTACCTGGAACATGTACCCACCCTCCATTCCTCACAGCAACACCTGATCACCAAGCCAGAGCATTAGTTTTTCCTACCAGAGCCTAAAGTCAGCTTTCTGCCACCTGAGCTAATGTCCACCAGTGATGCCTCTATCTCTAAAGCTGTACTGCTCTCAGCAAGCACTGCAGTGTGAACAACATCCAAGCCTGCAGAGCACCTCTCAGCAGAATCATTGTCTGCTTCATGTAACCTGTAATTATATTACTGCACAGATCTTCATTCCTGAAGAGTAGAGATGAAGAAGGATGTGGCACAATACCCACCTGTCTTCTGTACTCCCAAGTTGGGTCATACACTTTCCATCCATTTTCTGGGAAAACCTCTTTGTACTCAAAGGCAAAAAGTGGCTGAAAGAAAGAAAATTTACCATTAAGAGCCACTTAGAGCCCATTTAGAGGATGTTTGATATCTCAAATAGTAATTCATGACTGACCCTTCTTTCCCCTCCCCCGCATCACTTTTCTTTCAGGGCTTTATAAAAAAGATTAACACTCTCACTGCAGCAGGTAATTAGTACAACAATATACTTTCCAATATGTCCCTGATCTCGCTTGGCTATTACCTAGTACTTCATGGACAAAAGGAGTTTGTTATTAAAGACAGAAGATAAAACTACTTAGGGAAGAAAGCACTTACAGATTAACAACCAGATCCTTTCAACCAGCATTTGAAACAACAATTGCAGTGTCATAACATTAGAGAACAGGGGGCTGCATTCCAGATTTGGGGCAGTGCAGTCACCATTAGCTGTAAACCCCTGACGGATGTCACTGTGATTTGAGTACTTTCCCTCTGTTACAAGGCTTTATCAGTAAGTCATTCCCCATGCACGAAAGAAGACACTGTAATAGACTTTTCCTGTTTCCTATATGATCTAAACTCCTACAGAATTAAGTTTAAAACAGATTTGAAAACCAGCACTTCTTATCCTTCAAGAAAATGTACTCCACGTGAATGCTGTATTAAGTAGATGGGACAGAACAAAACAGTTTACTGCTACTCTGTGTCTTCTGGCAAAAAGCTGAAAACACTTACCAGATTATTTGAAACTGGAAAAGCATATTTCATTAGGTTCTCAAATATGGATCGTCTAGTTCTCCCTTCAGGTTTATGAGCAAACCGTAAGTTTCGAATATCCTAAGGAAAAAAAGAGGGAAATCAAGTTGCAAATTTCTGAACCACTTGAAAATTCAAGGAAAATCCAAAAGCTAGAATTCAAAATGGGGCCATATGACAATGCTCTTTTCTAGCACTGATTTAATACTGTAATTTGAGCAATGTTGTATTGCAACATTAGGCTTGCATCAGGGGTTGCCTACAGCCTCCAACAACAGCAGAGCAGCTGAGGGAGGGCACAGCTGTGCCTGACCACAGCATCTTGTCTTCACATGAAGCTCTCCACCTGCTGAAAGTCTTGAGGAGAGCTCTGCTCAGGAAAAAGCTAGGTTTGGCCAGCAGGACTTTGTGAGACAGACCTGTTTGGCTCTCACTGAGCTCTCATGCCAAGCAGTGCCAAAAGAGCACTGGAGGCGATGGCCTAACAAAGTACCTCCACAGAGCTACTGCATGTAGGGGGCCCAAGAACAGCCAGCTGGGTGCAAAGCATCCAATGCCATCTCCCTTTAAAGCTTCCATCTCTCAGAGCACTCAAGAGGGTTTCTTGAAACTCCTTCACTTTGCACAGCAGCACAGTTTAGAGAAAAATCAGTCATTTTGGACCTCTTTTCCATAGTCATCTACAAAATCAAATTTGGAAAGCAAATAAAGCATCTCTAAGTTTTTCCAGCCAAGCCTGCAACTAAAATGCTTGCAATAAAGAGTTTAAAACCCATCAACAGGAAACGAGCTATCAAGTTCAAGTACATGAAGATGGTAGAGCAAGTCAGAAAATGAGATAAACAGCTGAAGACACTGCTTCCTCACAGGGATTACATGGCTGGTCTCAGACAGAGAACTTTTCAGGATGCATAGGTTGTATCTGTACCACTCTGTTATTGCACTAAGCTGCTGTGCATATGCTGGTGAAGCAGGTTGACATATATAAATATGCTATAAAGGGACAAAATACCCATCCTATAGTTTGTGCCTGAGTTTCCTACAGGGAAATGATTCAGTTCACTCCAAACTTCACCAGCTGTGCTTATAGACAAAATGGCTGAGGACTAGGAATCCAGATCAAAACAGGGAACAAATTAGCTTGCCAGCACAAGCAGCCCACCCTATGTAAGCCAGGGTGGATTATGACTGCCAAAGGACAAGGGAACAGCTGGATGATTTGGTACAGATTGCAGGAACTGGTCTTGAATCAGCACACCCACAGCTTGGCAGTCTGTTTAGCTTCCTGGTGCCTCAAAATCACAGCAGTGACCAGAGCAGTTTGGGATTCCTTTTCATTTCTCCATCTGCTCTTATCCAGCAAGTGACATCCTTTTAGCATTGAGGGGCTCTGACAAGCTCTAAGCAGCCCAAGACCTACAAGGTTCTGAGTCCAGCTCTTCCCATGGGGTCACTGAGGGAAGCAGAAGCACCATGTCCAGAGATATGGACTCAGGAGGGGAGATGGTGGCTTTGTCTACTTTGTGGGTCTATAGTAAGCAGATAGGAAGAGGCAAATTGTTAATTTTTATTGCAGTTTGTATTGCCAGTCATCCCAAGGGCTCTTGAGAGGCACTTATGAAATATGTACTGCCTTGAAAGAAATGAAAGAACAGCCCTGATGAGGACTGAAGGCTACTCGCCAGTCCCTCACAGCAAAGCACAGCAGCAGGTAGACATGAGCTAATGATTTAGAGGGAAATGTGCCCCTTTCTTGCTCTTGAAATGCAAATGAGTGAAAGGCCTACTGAATTCCACAGTAAATGGAGTCTACCTAGAATAAGTCTGGTGGGCAACTCTGAGAACTGAGGATGCAGGCCTATACTTCCATGAGGAAGAAAAGCCATTGCCCAGCAAAAAGCCTGAAAAAAGGTTTGGACCTCTTCTCAAAAGAGTGGAGCTGGAGAATAATGACAAATACTTTTAAAATCACGTTTTTTGACACCTGTGAAGTCATACTGCCTTCAACATTTTGCAGAACTTATTACAGTACTACAGAGAAAACCTTTAAAAATATATGTTCCACTTCCCCTGTTGTAAAACAGATAAAAGTTTACCTTGCATACAATCTCCAGCCCATATGAATTTTCACCACGACTGGAAGCACCTCCAATTTTCTCCACTCTGTTGATTACACCTAAAGATGCATCTAGGACAAAAGGAGGGTCCTGTAGACAGTTGAAATTTGTGAGTTTAAAAAGGGGAGGGGGAAAAATCCCCAGCTCCTGCTCCCTTATGTCTATATTCCCAAACATATATCCACATTTCACACAGAAATACTCTCAAACAACATCTAGGTCTAAAGATTCAAAAGGTAGCAAAATCAGATTATTTCAAAAAAGCTTACCCGTTCCATGCTTTTAAAATACAGTCTATAATTGGTAACAGTAAGGGTTCCTCTGATTGCTCCAGTGAAGGGGCAGATGTAAGTAACATCCTTAGCTTAAGGAAAAAAAAAAAAAAAGTTGTCAATTTCACAGTTAATTTATAGGAGAAAAATTATGCCAGCAACAATATTTGTGGGCTCTACCTTGCAGATCATGAAATTAAAACAAGCTTAATCTGTGGTTCTAGCCTAGAGCCAACTTGCAAGTTTCAGTTCTGTGGAGAAGGTAAGAGTTTGGGTAGAGATAGTACCATGGCCCAGAATCCTCCATTTGCACAAAACTGCTAGCCCTGTCAACAGTGTTTGGTGCAAACTGTTTGCTCTGACTGCCAGTAGCTGAGAACATCATGCACAAAAAGAGAAGACCACTCCTGCCTGGATGCACACATTTGAAGCTGACAACCATCTGCCTAAAAGCTCAGGATTGTGCCAAGATGATTTGTGCCACCAGGGGCAGGAGAAGGCAATTTTTGTACATGAGGTTTTTAGGATGCTTGGGTCCTTCTGCACACCTTTGCACACGGAGTCAGCCCTGGGATGAAGGCCCTCATGCTAAAAGCCAGCAGGGCTACAGTGATTTGCAGGAGCCATGAATCTGTGTAACACCCAGCTGCCAGTGATCCTAGGTCTGAAGTCAGCGATCAAGTTACTCTGCACAATTCAATTATTTTTGAGCCTGAGTGACGGTGACTCAAAACAGTCCCCTTCTTAAAAGGCCTCAAACATTTCTCACTTGTTCCAGCAAAAGGCAAGAGGTGCTGCTGGCTTTCCACAGCAAACACCTCTCCTAACTGCCCTTCTGTTTTATATCAATTAAAAATGCCAGGATTTAAGTTGTTGACTCCCCACCTCTGCCACCTATCACGTCTTCTGCCACTGAAGCAGTTGTCTGGCTGTGTTGTGGCAATGGTTTACACTATCACCGACAAGTAATGACACCCCTGAAAAACACAGAGGAGACCCACTTACCAGAGCTGCCAGATCCATGAAAAAACTCCCTGGATCATCTTAATAACATCAAGTCTTCAAGCCCTAGGGGACTCATTTTGCAAGGGCTGTGTCAGGAGGACAGCTCGCCTCCCACCCAGGAGACAGCCAACATGAACATGAGGTGTGAGCCTACTGGGGTGTCAGAATGCGAAACTAAATTTCTTCCACCTTTATCTCATGAGATTTAGCCCAGAGGGGGAGAGACAAGAAGTCTGCCATATTCCAGGGCACTGGTAACTCGTATAACTAACTCAACCTCAGGTCAGCTCTGCTTCTGCACAGTCTTCATTGACTCTCAAGAACTGGATGTGGAGAAAGATCCTTAAAATACCAGAAGTGACTAATTTGGTGAAAAATATGTAGCACACAATATCTGGTTAAAAAGAAATAAAGAATATGTATCTATTAAAAACATTCTAGTAATTCCATTATTTATGTATATAAATTTACATGTAGTTGTTTAAAGGACAATTAAACACAAAATGCTTATAGCCATTTCTAATTAAACCAAGTGTTTCATTAGTGTCCGATTATTAATCACTTCTTTTCAAAGACTAGTTTGACAGAGGTTTGAAAGCAGACTCAGGAAGCATAACAAGGGTGAGGGCAGCCTGCCTAGTTTTTTCACTGGAGTTCCCATTATTCAAAATGTAATTTTGAAATACTTAAAAAAACTCCAGCAAAATCCACTAATAAGAAGAGCGTGCATTTACATCTGAAAAGGAATAGGATTTCTGGGTAAAGAGGAAAGGTGCCAGAAAAATGTTTTCCAGGTAAGGAACCCCAGGCACGATCTCAAACACTTGCCTTGCCAGCTTGTAAGCCACACCACCTTTCACATTTGCATTTTATTAGCCTGGTTTCCTAAGGAAACAATTTTACTTAATTACACTGCGCATGTACAAACGTACCTACACACATGGCTTGTCTGACCTTAACCCTGTCACAGCTGTATGATTTCAGCAGTCTCCACTTGATAAACAGGGATCTCCAAGGCATTAAAGTGCCTCACTGTTTGTGAGAACGAATGCCAGCTATAATAGAGAGGTTGTAGTGGTGCTATCACCACGGGAAAGCCTAATGAGCTCAGCCTTTGGTATGTATAAGAGAATACATAAGGGAGAAAGAAACTGGAAACCAGATTTACTAATTCCCCTGCTTGTGGAATTCCTGTCTTTTACAGGCCAATCTTACCCTAGATTATTGGGTTGGCTGAAAATATTTTTTCTTCCCTTCCCTGTAAAATACAAGGAGAATTACATTTGCCTTTCTTCGCACTTTTAGCAGGAAACCATTATTGCTGACGAATAACAAAGATTTCCTTTTTGCTGCCTTTAGCTTCTTGCTGGAACAGGCAGCTGCTGTCTGGGCTACTCCAAAAGCCACCCAGCCTGACAGATTTACATGGCTCATCACATCATTTGCCAACAGATAAAACACTGGTAAGTCTGATCTCTTAAACCATTCCCTAGGAACCCTTCAAAATACTGCCTCACTGTCAGAGATAATTGCATCTGTGGAGTGAGTTAGGTATCAGACTGCAGTGTATGGTTGGAGTATGAGTTCAAAGTCCTTAGGAAAGAGGTTGAGAAAAAGATTAATACTTGAGATGAGTTGTTTGGAGGTTTTCTTGCTTGTTTCTATATTGTTGTTGATGGGTACATTTTTTTTGTGAAGTGTTTTCAGTTTTCATGTTTTGATTTTTTATGTTTAAGACTGAAGTTGCACTCTTCCTTATCATCTTAAGAGGAAGGCAACATGTTAAAAAAGTGAATACAAAATCTTTCACAGAAAATTAATCAAGAGGCTTACTCAAGCCTTCAGAATGGAGAGCATCAGCAAATCCAATGCATGTCAGAGGGCCTGGATGAAAAAAGAAAAAACCCATCCCCCATCACAGTAAGTTCCCTGCAAAAGCACTGTACCCTTTCCTAGAGCCCATGACAGAGACTTGACACGTAATTCTGCTGTGTCAGCCTAGGAAGTTACCCTGTGGCAAGGACAATCTGAAACAGTTGATCCATGTCCTCTCAGGAGGCAGAAAATGCAGAGCTGTGCAACTCATCCCATCACTTATGCATTGAATTGCTTTGTACTCGCTACGTGCTAAAAGAAGACACAGTTACCTTGGCCCATGTGATGTGCAATAACTGAATTAATGAAACAATTAATTCAATAATGATCATGGTTCCCCAAACATCTGAAATTTGCTATTGGTCAGTGACCACCAAGATATTTTGCTCTATGGATATTCTACTGTTTGTCAGCAAACAATAAAGAATTTCCTCTTCACGTACCCATGTCTTTAATGGTTTCCCCAGGCAGCAAAGGTGGCTCTTCCATTTCAGCCAATTTATTAGCCTCCCTCAGGACCTAGGCAAAAGACACAAGTACAAACAGAAATCCATTATGTTTTCATAAACCAAGAAGTTCACACTTAGAGGTCAACAGTATCAAGGACAACAAATATTCAAAGGTCTTGAATGTACTGCCTAGGGTCTCTTCAGAGGTAACACCAGGCTCTGTGCTTTGGCAGCACGCTTCCCAGGTGTCCTTTCATGCTCCAACCTTCTCTTGCCCAGGCCACCTTCACAAGTGAAATTCTCTCACAGTTATGGACAGAGCCAAGGGAACCAGTTCCTTTCCCAGTTGAAGTGCTCAGCGATTACCATGATGACATCACCTACTCAGCAGAGCAATTTCTAGATTACACTGAGGAAAGCTGAAGAGGACACCTTGGTCACTCCACTGTGCTCAGTGAGGGTCCCACAACTGCAAAACTTGGCTCAGATACAAAGGTATTATTTTGACAGACATATATAGGAGGTACAGTTTGGATTTTTGTTTTTCTTTTTTTTGGCTGCCAAATGATCCCTTCTTATCTTTCCTTTGGGTTCATCTTATACCACAGGGCATGACTTCCCAAATGTATGATTGCATTTACACAAGAACAGCTGCTGTCATGGGCAGATGGACATTTTAGGAAAGCATGGCTACAACTAGGAAAGCATAACCTGAGGTCTAAACCTGTAAGAACTAGAAGAGAAAAGCATATATAAGTGATCAAGATTAAGGCTAAGTCTATGTGGCCAAACGAAGACGGATTTATTCATGTTGTCCATGCCTCAAACTGGTCAAATGACCACTACCCCACTACCTCAGCAGTAGTTTGCTCAACCCTTTAACACAGACAGAGAGCAGGTAAGTTTGTCCAGATCCTGCCTCATGCTATAGCATCCACAAAACTCTGAGTTCAAGGCTGGTGTGTGTCCCACCTGGTGAAGACAGGCAGAGGGAGCTGCTCACAGCTGAATGTGCAGGCTTGCCCAAAATGTTTTCTTTATCATAATGAAAGAAAAGAGAAAAATAATTGTTTCAATTTGGTATCAGGAAATCCCTGCAAAGAAAATTCAAAGACATAGCCTAAAGTGGCATTCTAGAACCTGACACGTCTGTGGTCAACTTTCATGTAGGATCAAGCCAGAGGGAGAGCCTCAGGGAAGAAAAATACCCTAAACTATGCAAAAAAAAAAAATTGGAAACAAACCCAAAGAAAGCCCTTACCACAATAAGAGCACATTCCAGCATTTTCACACAACAGATTGATGCATAGATGAAAAGATTAACAAGATCAAAGCCTTCTTGAGAACAAGATGTACATTTCTAAAAATGCAATCAAAAGACTCTTAGAAAAAAAATTAATAATAAAAGCAAGTACAGTCTCGGCTTCCTAACAGAAACCTCACAACTGCACTCACTTAGATCAGGTCTTACCAGCGAGGCTGCCAGAGCAGCTGGGTTGGGGTCCACAGGATGAGTAAGGAGAGGTCCCCAGTGACAGAACTCACAGTGGCAGCAACTTGCTGGGAAGCTTCTCTTCCCCCACATCAACAATATCAGTAAAAATAAGGTTTTGCTGTATAACGAGCAGAAATCGATGTTGAGGACTTCTTGTCAGCACAGCTGTGTTGGCCAAAGATCACACACCCCATCAAAGCCCTGAGTGAGGGCCTCCCTGACAAAAGCCTGTGATGTAGACTCACTCTCAACTCCAGTGTGTCCAATTCTGTGCTTGAGTAACAGCCCTGAAATTAGCAGGATAACATCTGGATTATGATAAATGAGAAGGAGGCTTCTGGCTAATTAGCCTGTAAGTGGTGGTCATCTTTTTGGCCTTTTATCTTGGAAGGACATTAGTGAAAATACACCCCGTGTTCAGAACACGATCACAGCTTCTTTGAGAAGGTCCCTACCCCACGCGGGCGGCAGCTGCCGCCAGCATCGCTTTGGTCAACAGCTGGACCCGCTGCTCTCCTGCAGATGTCAGCAGGAGCACGTCCAGCAGTAAACATTTGGGGGACTAGGCTGTATCTTGAGCCAAGACAAACATGAGGTAAGATACATAGAAAGCACTCGGTATGACAAACATCTGCTGAGGTGGCAGAGGCGGGCAGTGCACAGGTGGGCTTTAAATCCTGTCCTGCAAGTAGGGGAGAGAGGAGGGAATAGGCAAGCAGTATGAAAGACAAGGACCTTCATCTCAATACCATTCTCTAAAGACAAGTTGAAAGCCTTTCCGATTTAAAAAGTGTCGCTTCTAAGTCTAATAAAATCCATCTGCTCACTCACACTTCTCTGAAATGTCCCCAGGATCAGAGGAAAGGGTTAGCAATCCAAACCTGTGCTCACTTCAACACAGGGCAGCAGACGGCTGGCTTCCTGGAAGCACTTCAAGGTCAGCCTCCTTGCCTCCCCTCTTNTTTTTTTTTTTTGCTACAGTCTTGAGGACTGAAGTAATTTCACCACCCCTCAAGTGACTTCAGCACAGTACCCGTCTCAGGTAACAAAGCACTGATTGCATGACAATTTCAAAGTTGGTGCAAGCACACAACCCCTAGACAACAGTCATCCTTCCCATGAGGCTGAGACAGACGTGGTCAGAAAGGACAGGACAAACACTTCTCTGCAGTGCCAGTCTATGCACTGTCTGCTCAGCACTAGATTTTGAATGAGCCTCCAGTTGGAACATGGGCACTTGAAACGCATCCTGGCAGAAACCAAGAAATTAATGGTAGTAGGCATTTTCCTGAAACTCACCTTCATCAATGGCTCCTTAAAATTGATTTGGGCAAATTAAATCTGTGTGGGGCTGAAAATGCAGGCAGCAGGCAGGAGAAGACATCTGCAGAACCACTGAAGAACAGGGGCCAGCAGCAGGTAAAGAAAGTGGGTGGATAAGAGAAAAGGAGTTTTGGAAACAGATCAAGGAGGAAGAATGGTATGGGACAATGCACACGAAGCTCTAAGATGACGTCAGTGTTATAAATGGGCCCTTTGCTCCTTATATGACTAAGGAGATGACATGAAAAGTCCTTCCATCTTACTGCCAATCCTCCTCTCCCCCTCAAAATCTAAAAATGGTTCATTAAACTGTGAGAAAAATCTTTTTTTGCACATTAGCCTATTTTCAAGACTCTAAAAATAACATTCTAGGACCCAAATTTAGCCCTCTGCAAACCTTACAAAATTAAATTAAGAGCACCAGTAGGGCGAAGGAAGCAGGGAAGGGAGCCAGGGACACGACTGCGGCAGCCTGGCTGCAGGGGGGGACAGCAGCTGCTGATGCAGAAATGCTATTGAGGCAGGTACCACACAATGCCTGCAGCTGAAATGTGCCACCTCTGTGTGCCCCAGCCTTTTAAATTGTTCAGAGGGAATAAAACCAAAGAATTCTTAGAGATCTCCTATGAAGAGAACACCCAGAGCTGGGAAAATCATTATTACTTAGGAATAGGACCACAATGACACAGAGTCACACAGGGCTCTTTCTGTCACAATCATCACTAAGGGGGTTTCGGTAAGAAACAGATACAATGAACAAAAACCAGTGGAATACTCTGCCTTGCCTCTAAGTCGAACAAGCCTTCTCTTCCCCACAAAAACGTTATACTCAGAAACTGTATCTCTGGAGAAATGAAGTCCTGTTACATACCAGAACAGCCTTTATTTCTGTCTTCTTTTTCCAAGTAACATCATGTACCCATCCCACCTGTCAGCAGCTCTCCCTCTAGATGAAACAGCTCTCTAAGAGTCTGAGAACAGGAGAACCTTAGAACCTAAACACAAGTCCTGGCTCAGCTCAGAGAGTGTGAGGGCTTTGTGCCACCACCTACCTTTGTCCTCTGCTCAAGCAGCGACTTGGCAGAGCAAACTCACACTGCTGCATTCAACAACCTCTGCTCTGCTCCAGGATCTCACTTTGTGTAAGCTCCAGCACAGCCACCCCCAGCTGAAGGTGCAGAGCTCTCTCATGCCCTCCCAACTACTGCCCCCATGACAGGGAAACTGTTGTTTTGTTGAGGCAACCTCCAGGTATGAGCAACAAAATCATCATCTCCTTTCTGGCATGTATGGGATCAGGGAAAGAGATTTAGGTCCTGCTAAAAAGGTAAGACTGCTGCGATTCAGGGTACTGCTGTTCTGGCAAGTCTCTCCAACCACATGTTCACACTCCCTCCTAACACAGCAGCCAGCACGCTGCCACAAAAATCCCTCTCCTGGATGATGTTCCTGCACAATTCGTGCACACAGCTCATCCTGAGCAGCTGCAGCCAACTCAGGGTGGTACAAAGTTGAATTGCAAGCACACTCTATGCTCTAACACCTCTAGGGTGTCAGAGGTCTGTGCACCTCTGAACACTGTTTCAGAAAGACCTGAGAGGGTACATGATGCTCTAAATTCAGGGTTTGCTCTGTGACTGTGAACAAAACAGCTGATGTGCTTTCCTGCTGTAGTGCCTGGTGAGGCATCTGCCCACCAGCACTGCAGCACAGCCTGGCTGACACCCCCACCCTGCGCTCACTGAGACCATGCCAGGACAGCCTCCTCCGACCCACCCTGCCACTGCTTTATGCCCAGTCCACTCAAGATACCCGGGTCCACTTTAAGGCTTTCATAATGGAAAGCCTTTTTCCTTTTCCATAACCTGAATCATTTTGTCAGGACTAGCTTAGGGTGTGACTGCAGGAGTGAAGGTGAGCAAAACCCAGCCAAGAGATAGGGAGCAGTTTGAACCAACCAGGGAGGGAGTAATTTTATCCCTGGACACTGCACAAGCCTCTTGATAACGAAGATGCATGGGGAGAGCACCTGAGGTCACCTGAGCCATTTACCAGCTATTCTTTTCTCACTTTCTCCTGAATATTTGAGTCCTGAAACCCACAAAGGTCAGATTGTTTGGCTTGATGCAACTTAAGGTGACACAGATTTGTTACCAAATTGTTGTGTAATAGTTTTCCCAAGTCTGCTGAGGTTCTTCTACCCTGAGTCACAATAAAAATGAGCAAAAGGAATATTTTTTGGTTTAGACAATATTAAAATGTACCCTTTTTTGTAATTTTTTTCTTTCCTCTGAGTTAATTTCTCCTTGGTAACCTCCTACACACTCCAAGTCACTTTGCACATTTTGAACAGAATTGTTGCGCATAAAGCCACAGCACTGGTACAACACATTCAACCCGACAGCACGAACACTTTGCTCCTGTATTACTCCTTTCCCCAAAACCAGGTCTTCTCCATCTGAGAAGACAAGCTCTCCAAGCTGGGAACTGCTTTTGTTCCAGCTGCACAGTCCTGTTTTATGTTTCCTACAGCAGGAAGGCGATCGCTTAACTGGTCCTTTGACATAAACATATATAACACACCTATACAGACAAATATTATACACACACCAAGTCCTCTTGCTTCTGCAGCCCCTAGCTCAGATTTGGCATGTCTCTGTCTACCTCGTGAGCATGCACTGGTCAGCAGAAAGAGGCGAAAGATAAGCTGCAGGTACAAGAATGTGCATGCTGTATGTGTACAGAAACATACAGAGAGAATGAGTAGAGTAAAAAAAAAATGTATCTTTTCAAACCACATGTGAAATATGGAATTGAAACTCAACAGCCAAGGGAGAGGTTTGATCTCCTATAGGAAAATATCTCTCTGATACTTCACATTTAAAGGACTACCTGAGAATATTCCGGTTGTACTTAATATATCTAAATTTTCCTTTCCTCCTTTTTTTGTTTAATGTCTTTGTCTCAAGAAATGGAAAATGATTCAATGCCCTCCTTAATCACCATCTTTGCCACTTTGCAGGCAGAGTAGTCAGTAAACTGCAGGAATACCCATTTCACCTGAAGCTGGAGATCTATATCTGTGCTGGTCCCCCTAGGCACTCTGTACCAGCCAGTGCAAAGCAGGATACCTAGCAGGTGCACCTTTAGAATAAGTACTCTTCTTCCTACTGAAGGCTAAGAACTAGGATAAAGGAATGTCAGTGCAGATCTGGAAGGGCAAATCCCAATTCTCGTCCTTCCTTGTGGTCAGCATAGCAAAACTCAGTCTCCTGGACATCAGCAAACAACTGAGCAGTCATATCCTATGCTTCTCAGAGAAGTGCAAATGTGCTGTGTGCAGAGAGGCAGCAGGGAATGAGCCAAGTCAGATGCAAATACTGCATGGATTTAATTTGAAAAGGCATGACTCCAGAGCTTGTAGGACAGGTTGTCTTAGCTGAAGTAAAAAAGACAGCTTTTGTGTCAGAGCTGGCTCTTGTCTACTGTCACAAATAACAATATAAGGGAAGTCAGCCTTCCTGAAAGACTTTGCCATACTTTCGTATGTTTGATTAATTTATTAAATTTGTTTGTAAATTGATAGCAAAACATATACACTTACATAACTAATGCTTCTCTGCTTTAAAAGCCTTTTGAGAGTCTCAAACCACGTTCACCTATTCCTTCCCCTAAACTGCCCTACACTCCATGCCCTTCCTCTTTCATGGCTGTTTCCATCAGTCAATCAACGAAGGACAGTGCCACTATGGCAGGTGCATCAAGATTTATCGTTACTCCAATGATGGTGCAAAAATTCCTCAAACAAACAGATAGAGAAGCTCATTCTATTCATGCTAGAAAAAAAACCCCACAGCAGTGTAATTCTGTCCAGCTGACATTGACAGAAGCTGCAGAACTGACACATATCTGTGCAGAAACAAGATGAGCATGCTCTTCAGGACTGTTTTACACAGGTGCATAGGTTTCTTCTCTAAATGAAACATTTCTTACAACAGGAAAAGGGGCTCATTTTTCCTAGCATTTTACTGCTAAGGCGCTTCTTCCCTCTCAGTGCTCAACCATCAGGACTGCAGAACAGAAGCCATGCTTACTTGACTGCAAACACTGCACTACTTTGAGGAGAATTTTAGCTGCCATTTATGGCTATTTCAAGTGTACTTGGAGAAGATTTGTGTGCTAAGAATCCTACTGGAAATGCAATAAAACATAAATCGAGCAAGTAAATGGACTTTGTTGATTATTTCTGAATCATTAAGAATACCACAGCAGAAAGACTACAGGAAAGAACACAAATATCTCTGCCTGACTGAGGCACAGGGACTTTTCTGAGGATTATGACCAGATGGCTCAAAAAACTATGTTAGAGGCATTTAGAGCTGCAAGATATTAATTGGAGGGAAATGCTTTATGTCTTATTCCTTCGGGATATTAAAAGTTCAAAGTGGAAAAGACAAACACCATGGACACATGGACCATTTCAGAAGAGTACACAAAGAATCAAATATACCGTTCAAAGACCACATCAAGCCCATTCAGCTCCTAAGAGAGCACTTGGCCAAAGGCAGCCTCCTAGCTTGTCTAAAAAAAACCCACAAGAAGTACTTAAGTTATCAAGAAATGTTCTGACAACAGATCACGTAGTACACTACTCTAAAGACAGTAATAACATACAAAGTACACGGCAACTGCCTTTTAACTACGCCTTCCCGACAAAACTGAAAAAACAAATCACAAACTATGATCTCTACTACCGTATATGTTTAGAGAAAGTATAAAAGTGCTTGAGAAATCACTTGCTTACTTACCACTGTCTTGAAAATCTTTAAAAAGAAGCTGAAGATTATTGTATTTAAGAAAAAGAAACACAGTCCCCAAAGCAATATAAAGGGACTCTGCAGGAGGAAGCAGCCACCATGCAGTGTTTCCCTGGGGTCTTCTGCTTTGTTTTTTCCACGATGTTCTTCTCCACTCAGACCCAAATGTCCAGTGATGAAGAACAGCCCCTCTGGGTTCCCTGGGCTGGGGAATCTCCTGGGCCCCTGCTGCACAACTACAAGGCAAAGCTTAGAAGCTCAAAGGAACACATTGTTGAGGGCTACTCGTTCAACCACGGCTGGCTTGTCTCTTCAAGTTTGTATGGCTTGGTGCCTCAAGACAATTCTCTCATTAGGCTCTGACAGAAAGTCGTCATTGACTCAACTCAGCAACGCTCCCTGGCACAGAAGGTTGCAGATATTATCTATTGAGACAAGTCCAACATTTTTTAATACAGAACCTTCTTCACTGCCAAGGGTTCCACATACGTCTCAAACCACAACGCCTCTGTTCTCCACGGGCTGCTTAAAAACTTTGGACAGCACATTAGCTCGAGTCTATCCTTTATTTTTACTGAATTTTGTTCAGCAAACAACTTACATGCAAAAAGAACATGGAAAGGTTCAAGGAAACCATTAAACTAGTTCATTTCATATCATTAAACTAGCGAATTTCATATCAACTTCAGTCTTTTTTCTTATTTCAGTCTTAAGCGACAGAAAAACACTCTGACCAAAATCAGAGTTATAAATTCTACCAACTAAAATAAGTTACAGAATACTGCTTCCATTACTAAGAATTTCGAGTTTGATACAGATAATTATATATTTATAATGAGCAAACAATCATACAGAGGGGAACAAAGATGTTTCATTCCGTGCAAAAACATCTACAGAAAATCAAATCTTGGCAGGCACTGCATGCAATCACAAATCCATGCACTCCCTTTAAATACCATGCTTGTTCATTCCTGCCTGATCTATCCTTCAGTTTACAAAACTGTAACTAACAGAGGGCAGGGGGAAGCCACCTCTTACCTGGTTTTACTCAACAAAAAGAAAATTCTTGCACTTTGTAGCTAGGAGAGCTATGGCAGTCGATTAGGAAGAGATGAAAATATTTTTGAGAACATATGAAGGCCATTTGCTCATTCTCCTTAGCTTTCCATTCCTAATCGATGGCAATCATAAATGCTTCCAGAGATTTCTTTCACTGTGCATTACTCCATATTCAAGCATTTAGGTACCTCTATATAAGAAAAATTAGCAATGTTTGCTGTCTTTGCTCTTTTCTAACTAGATGAGCACTTAGGGAGTATTATTTCCATGTAAAGAAGATAGAAAACTGACTGCATCTGGCTTTTTCCCCCATCTAATTTGCATGAAATCAATATTTTTCAACCCAGAGTTTGGCTACGCTGAAAAGGGGAGGCACAGAAAAAGACTTACTGGGGAGAGGTGCAAGAAGGGGACCAAGATTTTCCATCTCTTGGGATATTTAAAAATTTAAATTACTAAAATTCTTATGAAATATGCAGCATTTACTATAAATTGGAGTCCTCGAAAAAAGTAGCAATGGCAGGGGCCAAATTCCAGTCACTGACAGGGCTGTCCTGGTATGACCACACTTATGGACAAGAGCATGATTCATTCTCCAGAACCAGTCCTTTGTGCCTTTGTTCATCAACAGCTTAATGCTCCAAAGAAAGGAAGCCCATTTCCCCCAGGCACACAAACGTGATTCGTATGGTCAAAATCAGAATTTCAAGATAGTTAAAATATGTTTCCCTGTAAGACTTCCTTACTTCTCTTCTGCTGCTCTTTAGACCCTTCTTTTTGACACCTTTGATAACATGAAGCACTGCCTGGTGTGGATTTGGTCCTTGGACTTCATCCTTGTGTACAAAGGGACTTATGGAAATACTACTGGCAGGTCAGGTAAGGGCCATTTCTGCCTGAATAGCTTCTACTGCTGTACAGACACATAAAAATGTGAAGTGCACCTCTATGTGAGAACAGAACCAAGCAATGATACAGAGAAATACACAGTGACAGTAAAAAGGTGAACAGTTTATTCCATTTCACTGCTGCATCACCAGCTCACATCTAGCCAAGTGTTTTGTGACCACAGGTCAATTATCTTCACCATCTGGTGGCTTCTGCAATACAGTCTGTAACTTAATAGCAGTCACAGTCCAGTGCACTGGGAAGGAAAGCTCCCAACATGGAAGACATCTTTGCATTTGCCATGAACTAGGCTGCTTACAGGCATTCCCATGCAAAGAGTCAAGGGCTAGTCTGAGACAGGAATATTTATCTCCATATACTATCACGGAGCCGACTGGCAGGGCAGAAAGCCTTCAACTACCATGGAGGAGCTTAGGCAGAGGTTTTGTCATGATTTAGTGCTTCCAAGCTAGCATCATTCACTGACTGAAAAGTCTCTTAAAATCAAAACTGAAAAACATTGCTTAAATGAGTGCTTAGAGTTTAAAATGTTATGTCACTCTCTAAACCCAGCTCTTGTTGAACATGTGTTACACATAACCAAAGCCTGACACACTTCCTGCATTGGCAGGGAGATACTAATGGAAAAGCTCACTGAGGCTACTTTTAGTGATTTACAGCAAAGGATGGAAGGGGGGAAGGGAATCACATCTTTCTCCAATATGTTTTTCTACTAACAATATACATGTTCTACATAAAACTAGTCTAAGCTACTTTGCACTAAAGCAAGACAAAGGTGGCAAAGTCAGTGACTGGCATTTCAGTTAATCCTGCCCAATATCACCTGAGGGACAAGATTTACTTCAATTTTAGAACTCTATACCTGGAGATATTACTCTGCACTCTCTCCACAGTCAGAAGAGAAACATATTATGTTCTCAAAATAGATAAAACTGCACCTTTACTGGAGCCCAGCTAAAGATGGGATCCACAGAAATCACTTGCTGCCCTTCAAAGTACGTTCCCAACATCTGCACCAAGGACTTCTCTAGCTCAGCTCCCCAACATTCTCACCTAACAAGGGCATATTCTTAAAGCTGAGATCAGACCATAAATGATCTGTGTCCTCCCAGTGAGCGCAGAGGAATTGTGGTTGGCGAGCTTCAATGCAGGCTTGCCCAAACAGATTGAATCCAAGAAAGCTAAGGAGACAGCAACAGTATCCATTTACTGTCTTGGAAGGAAATATTCCTTCATATACCTTTTGTAATGCACCAGTTATGTATCTTACAAAATAAACCACATAGGCTTGTCTACAGTCTCTGACCATACACATAATAGATAACAAATTAAGGTTACACAAGCCATTCTGCTTCTTCCCATTTCTAACCTTCAAGTCCTGGGAATGCTACAATAATATTCCTACATCTCATGCATAAACCTACTGTAAATCCACCAATTCCTCATATATTAAAGAAGAAAATGACTATGCAGGGAAAAAAAGTCACAAAGGATGGGTCACAAGCTTGCACAGTATTTTGTCGGGACTTCAGAGGAGTATCAGGAATTGTGGATCCCACAGTTGCCCTCAAAGGGGAGAATGATTTAGTGGTCACAACAGCAATGCTAACAACAAAGATTTGAACCACTTTTTCTGAAGGCTGCAAAACTAAGCAGGTGACATACGGATCTGCTGTAGTTTTCTTTTTTCTATGTGCAAGAAGCAATAAAAAGAAAGTTTCTGTCCTTTGGCTTGAGCTTTTGCTGCTACAATCCAAAAGCAAACACAATAGGCCTTAACAAATTATCAGGCAAAGCTTCTCAAGGGAAGTGGCAGCAGGTTCTGTTGGCTATACTCACTGCTTCTCAACTGCAAATGAACAGGATCCAACACTTTTACATGGGCTACTCCAAAGCTTTGAACATGGTAAACTTTATTCTATAAAGCAACAGCTACCTAAAAATGAAAATCCCTTCTGATAAAAATTAGAACATCCGCAAGAAGACTTAGGTACTATGAAATGTGCAGGAGAAAATACTGCCTACGGGACTTAGGAGCAAGAAACTCACTGCATTTTATTAACCATCAACTTCCCAGACCTGTAACAGCTATTTATACACTCAATCCCTTTGGTGAAGTTGGCTTTAAGGTGTTTTTAACATCTCAACTCAAATTACAAAGTATCTATGGATTCCAAGCTCCATTTTCACTTTCAACTACTTTAATTCTGTTCTAGCCTGACCTATAACTTATGTCAAAACATATGGCAGTGTATTTGCTAAGAAATCCCTCCAAGATATATACCCTAAATCAATTCTAAACAGCTTTGGATCTGAGATCAGGAAGGGGGTAGAAGGAGAACCTAAGAGTGCTTTGTTGTTTTTTCTGTTGGAATTTTGGGGTTTGTNTTTTTTTTTTTTTTTTCCACATATGACTAACTGAAGCAGCCAGAAATTATTTAGAGTTAGTTTATGAAATGAAAACTCTGTAAACTTTCTACTGGAAAGGCAATTTAATCTCAGTTCCAGATACTGACATGCTCAATATACATTTAAAAAAACCCATTCCAAACCTTTATAAATGTTATTATTAAATACTTTGGAGAAAGATTTAGGAAAAATACTGCACATGCATTCAGGAGGAATTCCCAGTGGTTGTCTCATTTGCCTCATTACACACGTGCACGCGCACACACAGAGTGTTAATTGCACTCCAAAAGTAAACTGCAGGCACAGACTGCAAGAAATTAGATGGGTCCTTCCCCTGGTTCCCTCCTCCCAATGGACGCCTACTATTCTTCTAAAAATTCCCCACAGAAAAAGAAAGTGCTAATTGTAGCTATCACAAAGTGTTTTTCCATCGTCACAGAAACTTAATTCCTAAATTTGAGCCAGTGCACACGCAGAGGCAGAGACCAAATAGAGGTAGGAGTGATGATGAATCCACGTAGCAATTCACTCTAGCAGGAAAAATCTAAACATACAACAAGATCATAATCCCATAATTGGCATATCCACATCAGAATCTTGAAAAGCTTATTTTCAGCCTCTTAAAGCTAACTGATAAAACATCTTCCTGTGAGAACACTGCACAGCCCAGGCACTTGCCACTCATACCACAGAGTTACCACAAAATGCATCAGTTCCCTCTTTAGGGCTTGTTCTTTTGCATTCTCTCAGGAACAATGTGGGCCCTCCTTGTGTCCTACAGTAGTGAGATGCTTAGCTCCAATCTCAGTACCTGGTTACACTTGGAAGTTGATGTTATTCTGTGCCAATGAAAGCTGCAAAAGATGCTCAGGCATGTAAGGAAAGGGCTAGAGCAGAGAACATGCTTGTACCACTGTATCAGTTAATGGTACAATCTCTACTGCAATATCCAAGGCAAGGCCACATCTCAGAAAATTCAAGAAAATAGCAAAAACAATCAGGACCTTAAAAAAAATCTGTCACAGAACTGACTTTGTGAAACTGTCACACAACAGAGATGTCAATTTGAAGAAAACCAGACAAAGAATGACAAGCCCTGGGAAAGAATGTCGACTTAAGAGCGGAAAGAAATCAGCACTAGCTGACCACGACTCATAATAACTATTCCCTTTGGGAGCTGGCACCAGGCTGCAAGAGGAAGCCCAGAGAGCAAACAGTAGCACACCAGCACTGACAGTGATGATTTGAGGACAGACAGTGGGTCTGCAGATGCACTGGCAATACCGACACGAGAGGCTGTACACAGGTAGAGAACAGATCATCTAATCCCCAAGAACTGCTCTCCAGCATGAGACACTCTCAGGAATGAGGAGTGAAATGATGAATACATCAGTTCCTCTAGGAGAATTAAGTCAACCTGTAGCAGCAGAAACTGTCCCTTTCTCCCTATACTCTAATACAAGCAGAAGCATGGGAATGCATTTTCTCCAGCTCTGCCTACCACTGACTTGCAGCCACTCAGGTGCAAAGGAATGACCCAGCTTCACACCTACACACAGCTGCACTGCAGCCACTCACACCACCTCTGCAAGAGTGAGCTTTAGGTGAAGCACAGGAGGCATGTTCCAAATTGTGCTCACACAGAGTTCATGCAGGTGAAGAGCAAGAAGCCTTTTGCCAGCAGGAGCAGGGGCTCACACTCAGCCTGCGGTGACTTTATTGTAAATAAGTTATCCTCTGCTTTACCATCTCTCCTGAAACACTACTCTAAAATGAAAGAGGAGCAGCATTTGCTCCAACCAAGGCAAAACTTTAGATTGCTTAGAAATAAAAAAAGCAAGCAGGCTGTGAAGAAATCACTCCTGCAAATTTTAGGAACTGTGGCACAGCATGAAATTATGGGCTCCTAATGGCCTCCAGGAACACACGGGCATCTTCTGCTTGAAAAAATCTCTCATGCAGCTAAGTGAACATTCCTCTGTTTTGGACACTGTTTTGGATTGCTAGTGAGTACAGAGGCCCTGTTGAATGGGAAACCAGACAAGCTGAGGAGAGCTGGAATCCCTGCCCAGACAGCTTACAGTTCACACAGATAATGTGACAAAAGGGAGGAACAGTCACAAGATACAATCAGGATTGCAAAGAAAACATGTTGAGCCATCTCAACCCCAGGAAGGGAAAGACAATTTCACTTCTAAGAAGGAAATACTGGCTTGTCCTCTACTTCTAAAGGTGGTCCTCAAGTGCCACAAAAACTGGGAAGATGAGTTGTGCATCAAAACAGAAAAAGGAATTCCACATATGCAAACTTCAGTAAAAAATTAAATAAGAAAATAAGTTTATTTTTTAATAATATCATATATATAATATTATACAGTTAGAGCTGTAGCAGAATTTGCAATCTTATTCATATCAATAAGTCACTTTGCCTCAGACTAAAATTGATGTATGTCAGAGTGACTAAACATCCTGACTTCACAGGGGAAATCTGTAAAAAATTACAAATTTCCATTTCCAGGTGTGTTCAGAAGGTAACTTTTTGATTCCCTAGGCAAAAGGTGCAAACTATCATAGAATGCACATAAACTACTGATTAATTTCCAAATCTTAGCCTAAAATTGGCCAGTAAGCTGCCTTTAGAAAGTAACATTCATATTCTTGTCACTTACAAACAGGTGGGCTCTGTTATTAATTATGAATGACTGAAACACTCATGGGATAAAAAATCATCATGGTTGTCAAAGGAATTAGCTTTGTATTCAGAGATTTTTATGCAATTTTACTGTGTTGTTTACATTTTTTAAAGATTCTCAACCACAGCTGAGAAATGCTCAAGTTGTTACTAGAATGTACCAGTACCAACAGTTTTATACTTGGGGACTTTTTCTTTTTAAAGCCAAGATTTATCAACAAACCCCTTGGTTTCATAAGAGGAACATAGAGACAGCTTTCAAAACTCCTGTGATACTGAACTAGAACTCTGAATTTATAATTACCTAATCTAATAGCAGACTTAAAAGAACCTGTTTGGACCTTTTTTATGTCAGAGCAATTAATTGTGACAGAAGATTATTTTTATCAGCTTGGAGATTGCAATCTTTCTCTGAAAGAAGGTATTTCCAAGGACTCAGTGTTTAAAACAAGTAGAAGCTCTCAAGACAGAACACCTCATGTGTATATCTCTCTTTATATATATACACACACACACACATATAACAGGAAGAAAAAGTATATACAACCAACAGGTTGAGGATTTCACTCACTTAAAGCACCTAAAAGAAAATGGAGCAGCTTTGAAAATTCATCTCCAAGGGAGGATTGAAGAGTCAGCTTTTTCAAGATTAAACAACTTTATAAAGAAGGACATCATATGGTAGAGATTAAACTTCATTTTCACCTCTTTGACTTCAGGTCCTTTCAGTAATTTGACTAAATATACTGAAAGCTGACATTATTTTACCCCAGCCAACTCACAGAACAAGATATTCTCCGAAGGAGGTCACATTTTTGTATTTTTTTCTTTTTTAAGACAAAACATACATACCTGTAAGTCTGGAGAGAAGTTCTCTGCTGAGGTGGAGATGGAGTCAGACGACAAAGCAGAAGCAGATTTGGTGTGAGTGGAATGGTCCGACTGTGACGTGGAAGCGCTATAAAGAGAAAAACCAGAGCGTATCAAAACTGTGCTCTAGAAAGTTCAAAAGCTGACAAGTCCAGCCACTTGATACAGTCATATCAGGCATTTTTCACTATTCCTACCCTTTCTCCTCTCAGTTATTCAGCTCTCAGCAGTGCTTTAAGAGAACCTGTTCTGCTTGCCATTACCAGGGATTACCAAAGAGTACACGACTCATTACTAAAACTCAGCTCGGACTGAGCCAACATTAACACAACCACCAGCTTGTGCTGAGGAGCACACTCAGTGCCCAAAGCTGGCAGAGCAGCTGCAGTGGAGCTGCAGGTTGAGCTGTGTGTGGTGAGAGCCCGAGCCAAGAGGCCAGAACTGCACAGTGAAGGGCCTGGGGACCTGTGGCCTGGTGACTGGACACTCAGAGACACAGCAGGAGCCAATGACCCCAGGCCTTCCTGCATTTAGACTGTCAGGATATAAAAGCCCAGGGTTTCCTTTGTTTGGGGTCCCTCCTCTGGTGCCTCGGAGGCACCAGCTTGAGCTGCTATTTTTTTATTTAGTTACTTCGCCAAGATTAAGCTGTTTTAAGGATTGAGACATCTGAGACTCTGCTGTGGGAAATCTGGGGTCGAGAAGGTAAGGAAACTTGGTCTGTCAGTGAGCGTGGGATGTGTAGCTGCAGAGGGGCTTTGGTCCCAGCTCAGGTGGATGGAAAGTGACTGTCACACTGGCTCCTGGATGGGGAAGTTTCCTTAGTGCTGGATCAAATCCTAAATTACAGAAACTAAGGGCCTCCATTTCAGTCCTTCAGATGGGAGATATTAGTGCACGGCAAGGGGATGAAAACAGACAGACTCCTGAACGCACGCCAGCACAGCTCCAACCGCAGCTGTACAGTGGTGGAAGAAATTCAGAATTAAAACTCTTTTCATCACACACAAGTTTTTTTTCTTCAAGGATACGTACAAAGCTGAACAGAAATAAAAAGACTCTCCCAGCATATGTCTCTGGTGATACAAAATGTGATTCGCTAAATAATGAAAACCAAAAATTTTCCTTTTCTAAACAGTTTTCCATATAGAGCTGTAAACAATTAAAATAAGCTTATATTTTACAGCATTTTTATTTTATTTATGCTGCAACCTCTCCTAGAACCCTAATTGCTTAAAATCAGCATTTGACACTAAGGCTTTTAAAACCCCAGATGACTGGTAAAGAAAAATCCTATGCAGTACAACATTGCTCCCTGAAGTCACTGTATAGCAATAAATGCTACCTGTGCCAATTAATTCCCTCACTCTTACCAACCCAGTTTTAACTGGGTGTAAAGACACTCCTAAGGATAAGCTACCAGACTAGGAAGCCTAGCCTTGGCCAAAGCAGAATACCAGCAGGAGTATTACTGCTATTACTTATATTAATTAGACAGGTGACAACCTAGAAATAGCTGTATCTGAGCTTCCAAAGGGCCTGGAGATTTTGTAATTGTCTGAAAATTGTTTTGCTGCAGATAAACAGCCACCAAAAGGCCAAAATGCTCCATTTTTATTTTTATTCTTTGGAGTTTGGCAAAGTTTTGCACGGGGAGCATTAAAAAAAAAGGACTAAAGAAAAGTTGTGCTCATGCTGTTAGTCCTGTCTGTTCAAGAATTAAAGAGCACTGGCTCCTTTTTCATCCTATGAAGCAGAAACTTCAAAATGGAACCTTTAGGAATAGTAAAAAGCTATTTGAAATAAATGACACTGGTGTGCCAATCGATTAGCACAATTCCACTGAATGCACTTGCTGTACAAGGTTCAACAGCTAATCACTCAGCTTTCCAGCATGCTCAATTCCTGCGGTGCTTCCAGGTAAATTCACATAATTCTGGATGGCCAGGGGCACTTGTGCATACAACTCATGCCACAGCCACCCTACAATCTCTGTTCAGGCAGAAAATTACCTTACACTAAACCAGCAAGAACTGAATCTGCAAAACTTCCCATTCCTGTGAATGAAAAGGCCTCATATAAGCACTGAATTTGTGTATAGTTTCATATTACAACAAAATTTATACAAAGTGTCTGCTGCTGCTGATGGGCCGCTCACATTCCTCTCTCCTCTCAACCCAGACTGCACATTGCTGCCATCTCCATTTTGCTGGACGGGCATCATGGGATGCATAGCTCAAAATCTGCTGATCTGACGGGGCAGTAACCTATTAATAAACATGAAGAGAGTTTTCTGTTGGGTAACAAGGCTGATTGGATTCATTACATGGCTATATAAATCATCAGATGCAGCACACAGAGAGGGAAGGAATCTGTATCTGGAGATGATGAGGAAGGCTGAGAACACTTTGCGCACAGCAGCCTGCAGGCATGCTAAATTAGGCTTAGCACTAAACCACATTTTTGCATTACTTTACTTAAACGAGCTCAGACCTCTTATGTGTTCCCTGGAAACTTCTTTCAGCCCGGTTTCTGCACGGCCAGTCTTCATTTTCCAAGTGTTCACCCTTGTGTTTGTACCCATTTACTAACTTGACTTTTAAAAGTATGTTTAAAAAAAAAAAAAAGAAACACTTAATCTAATCATTCCACAGAGCAGCATCCGTTTATTGTACAGCAACCTACAAGGAGATGGCACTTACAGTATACTTTAAGGTACTCAAAGGTACTTAGAGCTATCAATGAAGAACAAGCAGATACAGTAAATGCCTTTATGGCTGGGTGACAAGCCTGACTCCTGTCCCTAAGTCCCCACTGTGCCTTCTCCTACACCAGCTCCAGCCGGGGGAGCCAGAGGTCAGGGTAAGCCTCCAGAAGCCAAGACTTCTAGCTCCCTCCCCTTTCAGGTCGCACACTTTTGTGTATTTAAATGCATTTTAAAGGTCAGCAGCTCTGCTGAGTTTACAAATCCTTTAGCACAGGTGTAAGTGCCTAAGCCAGAGCAGCCCAGCAGCTGATCTAGCCCTGTACCCCGTGCAGGACAGTTTACTCAACCAAGCAACCACTGCAAAATCATAGTAACCTATTGGTAGAAGCATTAGCATGAAAAATTTAAAGCCTTTTAGAGACAGAAAAGGGAGCTGGAAAGACTGAACAAGTTTAGTGGAGTGTGCTAGTCTCTCTTCCCCTAAGCTAGGACAAGCCAGACCCAAACAACTCCCGAGAGCTGTCTGTCTAACCTGCTCTGAACAGCTCCCAGGGAGAGAGAGTGCTAACAAAAGGATCAAAATTTCACCAGTTTTTCTGCTGACGCAATTTGTCCACCCGGGTACATTCTCAGTGACTGCTTAATACACAAGCAACGATTATCTATTCATTGTAGACCAGAGATTTTTATGAAATTCTTAATTAATTTCACTTTGCCAAACTAAGAGGCAAACAGCATTGTGCAGGGGAAAAAGAAAAAAAAAAGAAAATAAGGGAGGGACCATAATCCAAAATATGTCTGAGCTGTGAAAGTGTTTTGTCTTTGTTGATCATGCTTGGCTTCAAGTGGCTGTTAAAGAAGGAAAGCATTTGCATTTTAGAAGTGGATTTTCAAAAGCTCCCCACACCAATGTCCCTGTGCTCCTGCAGTAACCACGGGTGAAGCCTCCCTCCAGTGACAGCAGTGGGAGCTTTTGGGAAGCGACGCCAATACCCCTGGATTATGCAGCTCAGCCCAGTACGCACAGGTTGTGCAGGTTTGGCTCACTGCCTCTGTTCTCCTCATCTGCCATTTCCAGAGAGCTGAGATGCAAGGAAGGAGCAGAAAGGCCGCTGGTTTGCAGCTCCCTCCTCGTATCGTTGTCAGGCAGCTGCACAGCTCCAGCTCCACTGCTTAGCAAACTAATTAATCTGATGTCCCTGCACGCACATAAGAAGTTTATTAGTTTCAGTGGTTTAGTTAATCTTAGCTCCCCTTTGCTGCCAATACAACAGCAAAGATCCTCAAACCACACAGTGTCATATGCCTTTGGGTGGGGGAGAGCAGGAGAGCATCCTGGGACCGGCACACAAACTCAGAGTGAGGACACCAGAGCTCCTCCAGGCTTCACCACCAGCCCTTCTGCATCATCTCAGGCAAATCATTTACTTGTGCTTCTGCCACGGCTTCTGCACATTATCCCAGCTTTTGCCAATGTAAAGTTAAAGCTGTCTCGTGCAGCACTTTTGGCAGCCTGATGGGTATGTCTGGCATCAGTTTAACGTGCTGAGGACCCCACTGAGGACATTCTGTTCTCACAGGGACAAACCCTCAACAGCTGCATTTCACCAGTAAGGCAACACAGAGCAGACCAGAGGCATGGCCAGGGCACAACAGGCACATGAAAGTGCTGGGTTGGGGGGCACCTGACAAACATCTGAGAACACAGGTAGGTTTGGACATATCTCAGCCAAACATACAAAATTACAGTACTGTCTCTGAACCTCATTAAGGTTCTGGGAAACAACATAGATTCACAAAATACTTTGAGCTCTGCCTAAAGAAAATAAGTGAGCTCCTATGAGGAACCAGGGAAGACCAAGGATCTCCTGGAGCTTTTCTCTTCTCCATGCTTCAGGCCCAGGCAGCTCTTCATTGTCCTTGTTGATGGATGTCTGTGTTAAGTACAAAAAGAGACCCTTTTAACAGGTCAAAAGCACCTCCAGGGAAAACACCTTACTCCTGTGACTGCCATCTCTATTTACTCCTCTCCTCCTTCCTCCCTCACACAGAAGCAGAAAACAGGTCTAGGATGCAACTAACACTGATCTGTGTCTTTCATCTTGGTAATTATTTTATTATTTAAATGTTTTTCTTTAAAGCCAGATTTTGAATGGCAAATGAGTCCTAATGTGAGCAGTAGGCACAATGGTCTTACACAAAGTGTGCACGCAGCAGCAACCCTTCGGCTATATGGAATACATACATGCAACTAATAGAGGTGTTACACTGGAAACTAAGCACAGTGACTCAACTCCTGATAAAGTGTTCATTGTTATTATTAGGACTATCCCACAATGTGCCAGATGGGTTTCAAACATAATTCAGACTCAGACAGATGCCCTCCGGTGGTTCCTGTTCAGGCAATTGAAAGGTATTACTGCACTCGTAGCAGAATTGAAGGTATGCCAGCATGCTGAGCTTAAACTGTCAACAAAGATGGAAAGAAGCTGCTAACAGAAGTGTCTGTGATGCACAAACTTGACCTGATAAACTATGAACATGCAGGGGAGATATTTCAGGTGAAACGGGTGATAAAGGCCTGAGCCACTTCAAAAAGTGTCATTAAATAGCATTTGCCATTAAGGATACAGGGCAATCTCCTGGCAATGTGTGATGTGCTAAGGAAGCCTGGGAAGAGAAACAAAACTCATAGTTGCCATTTGTTTTTGCAATTGTTACACTAAGAGTTTGACTATGAAGTTCTTTCTTTCCTACCACAGAGAAGCAACAGTTTTCCCTGGAATTAGAAAGCACAAGCTTCTGAAAAGGCCATTCTGACCTTGTGAGGATCTGAGCATGACAGTGAATCCAAGTAAGGTAGAAGATAAGCACAAAAATGCAAAGAAACTTCCAGAATCAAACCATGAAGCCCTGAAGCTTTAACCTGATGCAGAAAAAAGCACCATTTCTGCAGGACTGAGCTCTCCTACCTGTAGGCTTATCCCTGTTGGTAACTTAATACAACATTCTTCATACTCCAAACCCAGGAAATTTTATTTTCTTGTCTCCACACTCCAGAGGAAAGAAAAACTCCTACCAGACCTCTATGAAAAGCTTTCTGTGAACATGAGGCCTAAGGATGACCAATCCATACAACCTCTTGTTGTGTGACTCAAGAAAAAAGTCACAACCAATTTCATGTATCACTCAAAACCAAACAATAACTTCTGGCAAAATCTTAGACAGAAGTCACAAAACAAATATGATGTGTGATGTGGCTAAATCATCCTAGCCTGTAATTATTGAGAATGGTCATTTCTGAGCAAGCTCTTAGAAGTGTGTTTCAGTCTGTTCAGCAAAAACATAAAGTATACATCTAATCATTCTACTATACTCCTGATCAGC
This sequence comes from Thryothorus ludovicianus, assembly GCA_013397245.1. Taxonomy (NCBI): domain Eukaryota; kingdom Metazoa; phylum Chordata; class Aves; order Passeriformes; family Certhiidae; genus Thryothorus; species Thryothorus ludovicianus. Next base: position 383,991 of record VZTB01005695.1, on the reverse strand, counting down.
CAGAACATAAATTACATACCCCTTCCCAAAGACAAGTAAATCCTATGTAGAAAAGGACTGGATACAATGAGGGTGGTGAGACACTGGCACAGGCTGCCCAGAGAAGTTGTGGATGTCTCATTCCTGGAAGTGTGCAAGACCAGGTTGGATGGGGCTTTGAGTAACCTGCTCTCATGTAAGATGTCTCTGCCCACGGCAGGGGGGTTGTAACTAGATGATCTTTAAGGTCCCCTTCAACCTGAACCCTTCTATGGTTCTAAGACACTTGTTGAGACTGAAAAGTTAAAAAGAGACTTATGTCTTGCTTCAAAATAAGATACTGTCTAAAAAAACATAACAAAATAAACAACAAAAATTTTTTTTAAAAAAAAGAGACCATAAAAAGGAAGAAGATTAAGTTCTGTTCCTATATCCAGGAACAGAAATATGCATATGAATTTAACAACCAGAAGTCTACGAAAAAAAATCATGGAATGGAAGGGGAACACACCTCTGGAAAATATATCCACTTAGTTTTGCACTACTTGCATTGGGCTTGAGGACACCTATTTTTTGTACCAATGTCTTAAAATACTAACTTGCCTCAGTCCTATAAATAATACAACCAAAATCAGTAGTCAGTGATGATAAAGCCACCTTTCCAGCACCTTCTTTATGAAGATTCTTTCCCTGTCAGTACAACAAGCAGCTGCTTGATGGCTCACAAAGATGTGCCAATTACTCAGACACTAATTGGTACGAGCTGCTCACACCATTTCTTCTTTACCAAACAGAATATTTTGTTTCAATAGTCACTGAGCTAACACAGAAAACAGGCGACAAAATGCACCACTGAGCAATACAGTTTCAGACACAGAGGTCATAAATGAGAAAAACACTGTAGAGGGCAAATTTCCATTTCCTCTCTTCCTGTTTTTTTTTAAAGTTTCTCATTATGTACATTCCTAAAAATTAATCAAGGTGAAAACTGCAAATTAATGATGACGAGTGGCAAATACAATTTAATTTGGAAGCTTTGGATGCCAAGAGAGCTGGGTCCAATTGATTTGAATTTACAGCAGGGCCATGAATAGAAGCCCTTGTAGCACTTGGGCAGCTCTCTTACAAGTATAATGCTGCAGACGTATTGAGTGCTCCCCGCTCACTTCTCAAGCTCAGACTGACAACATTCCCTCCTCAATACTTCCAACACTCCTGTTTCTTCAAGACAAGAAAAAAGGTAACACTGAAAAACCTCCCGGGTCACATCAGAGTGGAGGGAGACAAACCAGTGCTTGTTCCCCATGAATGTGACTCTGTCCTAGCCAGTACTGGCAGAACTGGCCTGGGACACCCAGCTGTTGCTCACATCAGACTCTGCCATTTGCAGCAGCTCTCTGTGGATCTGTGCTACAGCTTGAGAGGCCCCCTTAGTCCTTATCTGTGTATACACACATGCTCCTAAGGGTCCTCAGAAGTCCCTCATACATCTCTCTCCAAGCAAGCACTTGGAAGCTCAGTTGGCATCTTTCTGGAACCAGGGCCTTGCAGCAGGAGCTGGGCATTCTGTGCTGGCTTCCACTCAACCACGGGGCCAGAACAGGCTCTGCTGCTGTAAATTCAGTTCTAGAATTTTAACACCATCCCTCCCAGGACAGGAACCCCACAGTGATTGGCACCACGTGTGCCCATTATAACAGGTAGTGCCCTTCCCAAAGAGATTTCACTGACAGACAAAGGAGCGGTATCTCCAGTGAGCAGTGACTGGATATTAAGTCTTCACAGCAAAATAAAGTCAAACCAGGTGAATTCTATCTAGACAACAAATGCCGCAGGAAACTACTATAGCATATGTAAGATGCTGCTTTACCCCTCTGAGCACCCAGTACCATCTTTTTAGGCACATGCAGGACAGACAGCTATTAGTTTCGGGTGAGTTGACTGGAACTCACAATTTTTCTAAACATTTAAAAATCCCAGTTGAACCTCTGCTTGACCTGCGACCACCTCAGAGGGGAAGAACTAAAAGCCATAAACAAATATACTTTTGAAGGAAAGAAAAGCACAGACTGTCAGGCTGCCTCTGGCATTCAGATAAGGGGGACATTTATATTATATAATAATGTACTCTCACTCGTCTAAAGGATCAGCAATGTCAAAGTTTACCATCATCTAAAAGAGAAGCCATTTTAGCAAACAAATCATGGTGCATGTATGTGACAGACCTAAAATAGCCCCCCCATGCCACTTGCCTGGATGAAAAAGTCACTTCTGTTGCCAAGCAAAGTCGGGTCTCAGTCTGACTTCAATGTTCCAAGGGAGGAAAATGACATTTTTTAAAAGTTGATCCTTCCAAGTAGCATCCTGAGCTGAATACACAGTACATCTTTTCCCATGAGCCATAAAGAGAATGTCCTATATTTTGACTGTGAACAAGCTTTTCTAGGAATGCAAATCTTGCTCTCAATAGTTACACAATGGTCTACAGTGTCACAAGCACCGTTTGTGCTCCATTAGTCATTCTTTTATTATTTTTTTTAACTGAAATTCACAAAAGACCTACAGTGTGTGTAGAGCACTTGCTAAACAATAGGCTGATTGTTTAAAATATTTGCAAGATTCCAAGAATAAAGACCAACGCCCAAAGACAAACCAATATGCATCATATAATTAATAACAGCAAGGAGCCCACAGTATCACGCTTTCGTGAGTCAACAATCCAGAAAGTAAAACCCAGGAAGGACAGGAGCTATGAGACCCCTGAACCAATATTCTCTAATCAGCACAAGGAAGATAACTACAAAATGATCTGTATTCATGAGAGGAACAACGGGGAAATTCAGTTTCTAACAAGCTCCCAGCTGATATGGGATGATGCTTAGCTACAAGAGAAAAGAAGAAAAAAAAATTCAAGAAGCTGTTAGACTTCCACAGGGAACTGACATTTTGACTCTTCTCCACCAGTTTAATTTCAGCCTATAACCAGAGAGTGCAAAGTTAGCTTCTACCTTCTGAAAACAGGCTGATAATCCAGTATTTAGGTTTAATTCCAGTTTCTAATAGGAATGTGTGGATTGCAAAATCCACCCCAGCATGAGCACTTTTGTTTGCAGCATTAGGAGTTTGGGCAAGGAGTGGCATCCCACTTTCCCCAGGTGACACACCATGGAAAGGCAGCTCTGTCCATCTGCCTCCTCCCTAGGCCTTGAGAAGAAGGTTTGACAGACTTCCTAGACATGGTGCACACATCTGGGTCTGTGGCCCAAAGCTTGGGGGTTTGCAATCACCAGCACAGGCCCTCAGCGTTGAAGATCAATCAAGACTATAAGATGAAGAAAGTTTCAAAACACAGTCCTGTTTACTGCCAACATAAACAAGGTTGTTTGCTCGAACAGTGCTCCCACCTGCTCTTGTCTGTGCCTTCCTACACACTGGGTTATTGCTATGCTGTTTTGACATCTCTGGTATTGTTCAGAAGCTAGATCCTTTGTTTTCAAATATAAGATGCCATAGAAGTAGAAGTGAACTAGTAAACTTCTAGTAAACTAGAAGTGAAGAAGATCTTGCCTGCCCTGAGCAAACTATTTCTAGGTCAAAAATGGCTGAGGTGGAGACATTCCAGCACCTCAGGCTTCAGATGGCTGAAGCAGAGCTGCACAGGGACAGACAGAATGCCATCAGGGAGATCGCTGATTGACAAGGCGTCTGGCAAGAGATCTCCTGGGCTGTGATGAACCAGCACATGTCCTGACCTGCAGCCTTCTCCCCCAGACAGCTGCCTCAGCCAAGGGAATCTCCATGCTGCATGACTGCTCTGGCAAAACAGGAACTCACGAATCCAGCTTCAAGTGTCTACAAGACAGCTACAAGAACAGCCATTGTCTCTTAGCCCTGCCTGTGGAGAGTGCTGATTCCAGAGCTTAGGATGTCCTGCAGCAGAGAATTGAGACACCTGGGTGGTGCTGCTATCTCCTACAGCAGGGCAAACTTGGATTTCCCACTGCATCCCATGGGAGAAAGAGACCTGGCAACATCTAACTGTCTCTACAAGTACTTTGAATAAAGACAGAGGCCATGATGGAAATCCTGTGTACAAATCAAAATCACCCTTGCAGTTAATCAATATTTATATCTACCTTATAAACATTGACATCCTTCCTTTAAAAATGTATCAAGCCAGAGAAAGACATACAAGTAAAAAACTACCAGGATTTTGATGCAAATTCAGATATTCCCATGGCAAGTTGCAAAAATTAGTCCAGAACTGGAGAGCAAGGAGAAATAAAAAAAACCGGAAACACAGAACACCAAATGTTTCATTTGCTTGTTAATTTTTATATTTTAAGAAAAGTCTATTAACTTGATCAAGGAAAGAAAGAGAAACAAGAATTATATTAATAAGAACTTACCTTAGGACAGACACAAGAACTGAATAAAAAAAACAGATAAAATTTTTCATTTACGATTTGTATCCTAGTAGTGCCTCAATTTCTAGTTAGGTACCAAGAACTAGTTGTATTTCGATTAACCAAATATATGTGTACTTCTCACAGCTCATGTGTNATCTAACTGTCTCTACAAGTACTTCTGGGTGTACTTCTCACAGCTCATGTGCCATCACAGTTTTTCTTTAAGTTCCCTCCTGTGTCTCTATTTAAGAAACACTTAGTTAGAATGTAACACATATTGTTAAACTTTCTGATTTTCTTTACAATACATACCACACAATCCCCTCACCCCAATAAACCTAACACCCACAGCAATTTACTAATCAATGACATTACTTGTTCCATCCTGGGAAAAATCAAAAGAAGGAGGAAAGGATGTATAAATATAGCCAAAGTGGAGAGTCTTGTACCACCTAGCAAAACTGTAACACCTTGCTAAGCTTTCACAGACACTACGCAGCCATGTGCTCTGCCACATTCAGCTCAGAAAAAAAAGAACACCTTTATTCTGTTGACAATTCAGCCCCTGCACGAAATTGGTCTCTAGCAAAATCTCAAGGCTCAAGTCAGACAAGTATTCAATAATTTAGGGGCTTTATTTTCAGATATTCCACCTAAGAAAACACAAGATGTTCCCAGAAACACAGAGCATTTGTGTGAGAAGTGAAGATTGAGAAGGGATCTCATCAGTATCTCCAAGGTGGGTGCCAGGACGATGGCGCCAGACTCATTTTGGTAGTGCCAAGTGACAGGATGAGGAGCAATGGCCATAAACTAAAATACAAGAATTTCCATCTCATCATGAGGAAAAACTTCTAGGGTACACGTTGAAAACAAAGGTCATTCAAATTCTTCTGCCTTCCAGTGAAATGAGGAATGCAAACTATGCAAGCTCATCTGAGGATTTTCTGTTCATCAGTTCTCATTCATCTGAAATGAGGGCTAATCTAAAATCACCCACAGCCACTTCCTCCTGCCACTTCTGCTTCCTCAAGCAGAAATCAGTGTATGTGAAAACCCAAGTAACTCAAAAAGGAGTAGGATCAATGAGGTCAGAATGGTTTGCCTCTGGCTGGTGGATAACATGGGTGTCTTTGCTTCCACTTAGCCAAGGGAAAGCCAGGCAGTGGAGTTTAGACAACTATTCAGCCTTCCAGGAGTGGACCCTTATCTCTGCTCTGCTGAATTACCTGTGGAGTGTATTGATTCTGCTGAGGGTAGAGAGGCTTTGATACCTACTCCCACAGAGATATAGCAACCTGAACCAAATCCTACCCTGGTTTCCCAAAGATCAATGTCTTATGGCAGAGTAGTTTGTATTTGCTGTGTGTTTAACCAAACATGGCCCTTGGCAGACACCAGAGGAAGCAAAGAGAAAGAAAGAAATGCAAAAATTAGAGGATACAATGCATTTCTCCAACTTGAGAGAAGCCTTGTCCAAAACAATCTGCACATATTCATGACATCCTTCTCATCTAGGTATTCCCTTGAGTTGAAAATCAAACTTTTTCTGTAATGGAAGAACTGCTGTGCCTTCCATTTTTTGCTTAAATGCAAAACTTGTCACAAGTTACTGTTTTCTCTCCTCTGTCAAACATGGCTAAAACTGTCCAAATGTTAAAAATATTATCAGTGGACAAACTAGACAGATATATACACATACATGGAGAAACAGGGCTTAGGAAAGCAGACTACAAATCTCTGCTCTCTTCTCAGTTACAAATATATTTAGTTAACATGTAAAAAAGAGGAATGCTGCGAGTTAAGAAATAGCACCTTCCTTTTTTGGAGTTGAGAACAACCCAAATTCAATGCTCTCTTTGCCCTTACCACAATGATGGAGAGGGAGTTCTGTGTAGGTGGTCACATCTGAATTACGCATGGTAGGTTCTACTTAGAGTCACTGTGGAGAAACTGTGATGACTCATTCTTCCTCATTGTCTACAAAAATAAAAAGAATAAAAAGAAAAAAAACCAACCCAGAGACTACCAGAACTCTCTATCAATCCAATCAGAAAAGAAAAATCTCATGCAGGATGCCTGTATTTTTTCTGTATGAAACATGAAAGCAGAAAGTGGAATCAGAATGTGGAATCTAGAATCAGAGTATGTTTTACCAAAAAAAGCACCTTTCTGTGGTGCTGGAGAGAGCAGTGACCAGCAGAAGGTGTACCCAAACAGGTGGGAATACTGAAGGCCCAAGACTGCTCTGCTGGCACAAATCCTGAACACATCCACCAACAGTCCCCCCAGGTCCTCCTTCTCACATCCTAGTGTTCAGTGCCTACTCTCTTAGCATGTTGCTCAACCTTTGAGGAAAAAGACTTGGGAAGTACTCCCTCATAAGGTGTGGGGGTTCATTTTCAGTGTGGGAGTAAGATATCCATTCTCAGACTAGAAGACACAGCCTGAATTTTCAAGAACAGTTTACTCCAAAAGTCAACTTGGGTAAAATATTAGAAGACACATTTTTCATTTCTTTTCAGAGAGGTTCTACTTACAAGTGAGATGCTGATCAATTCTTGATTCATTAAAGGTATCCATCTGCTGGTTAAATCAACTCATTTGGACAGTCATCCTTCAGCAGTTCATCTCTGGTACTACAGGTCCCAGTGACCTGCACAAATGACAACTGCATCGAACTTGTTCCCAGCCTCCAGCCCTTTCCTGGGCACATTTGGCTGAATCTGTTCTTGAAGGCAATCCTACTACCAATTTGTGCAATCTTTCCCTTCAAGAAGACCACTGAGCAGTGATATCAATGGAAGTCAACAATAGGATTTATTAAAACAGCACAAATGCTTTATTTTCACTAAAGGCAGAAGGTATGAATGAAGCTGTGGTTCAGCTCAGTAAATCATATATCAGTTAATATTGTACCGGGGTAAAAATGCAACAAACACTTTGATCACAAAACACCAAGCAATGACCAGGCATATTCACTCCACCAGTTATATTTGGTACAGAAAAAAAAATAGTTGGGTTAACCTTTAGTCCTGTCATTCACTACTGCCATTGTTCTTCACAAGCCTTGTAGTGAATTTTCAAGGCCTCGGGATGTGTCACTTTTGCTTTGCCTTAACTTTTCTTGGCCTGCTTGCAGCTTTGTTTTAACTGGTTTAGGTGTGACTACAATTTCTGTAACTGGTCAGGTACGTATATCCCCTCTGTTTTATTTTTGATTGCGTGTGGTACAACCACAGTTTTGCACAGACAGCAGTAAAAAGCAGCTATTCTATACAGAATATTTACCACTAACGTAGTAACTTTGTAGAGAAGAAATACAACAGCCTGGTACCACAGCAGAGGACTGGAGAAGTGGGGGAATGGGATGTGGCATGGAAGAGTAGAGGCACAGGATGAGAAACAGGGCACAGGCTTGGCAGCTGAGACCATGACAATAAACAAATCATCAATGGACAACGAAAGAAATGCAGACCTGGAGCTGGACAAAACTGGCCTCAGAGGTAACAAAGAGAACAAAGAAATGGTATCTAACAACCCATAAAAGCAACTATATATAGCAAAAACTCAGATACAATGTGAAACTGCAGACCAATGAAGAAAAGAGAGAGGTGTAAAGTTGTTTTACCAAACATACTACAATAACCCCAGGTGGATCCTACAGTAAAGAAAGAAAGAAATCAACACGATGAACCTCATACCTCTCCCAGGAAAGGACTCCAGATGCTGACAATGTGCTCTAACATCCACTACTACCAGAATAAAATCAGCAACCTTGGAACCCAGAGGAATAGAAGATGGGTGAATTTAACACTAAGTAGAGGCATAGAAACCAAGAACTATAGATATAGTTTTAACTGTATTATTATTCTTTATTTTTCTGTAATAATTGCATCTGGACTAATCAAGGTTACACTTCCACAAAATCAATTACACTAAGAATAAATTCTTTACTACATAAAAACGTGCTGCCTCTTTGGCCGTAAACAAGGTTTTGAGTGTAACTCTTTGTCTGGACATGCAGACTCCACATCACAGTAAATAAATCCAGATAAAAATGTTGTTTTATTCTAAACAGGTGTTGCCAGTCTTCCCAGAACAAAGAAAAAAAACCTTCCATAAACTCCTTTTTTTCCAAATAGTTCAGCAGAAATATGATCACACCCCCACACCTGACCCAGATCAAATTTGAATTATTGGGTGACCCAGCATTAATGATTCTGGAGCCGTGGCCAGAAGACTACAGAAGCCAGATCTGTAAAGTGGGAGCATTTGTATGGAGCTAACAAAATTACTAGAAAATCACCTTGAAGGGGTTATGGACTCAAAAACTGCTAACACTTTCTCTTCATCAAATATATCAGGGTTTAGAAAGCAATGGCAAAGAACTCACATAGCAGAGAAGCAAGAGAGAGAGAAAAAAAAAAGAGCTACCTTGAAATCATTGGAAAATTACTGAGTGAGAACATTCTTTGGCAAAAGTAACTACAGATGGTAGGAAAGGGAAAAGCAAATACTTGAAAAGTTCCACTGATTTTTCGTTGTTGTCTTCCATTGATTTTTTTTCTTCAATTAGTTCCCAGTTACTGGGGCAATAAAAAAAGCCAGATGTTATTTCAGTGAAAAATGAAGATGAGGTAATTACTGTGACAGTGTCTCTCCTGTATTCTCACTTCCCTGGGTTATCCCAGACACCTCTACAAACCAAACACTTCATTCCCTTCCTGTCACACTCTTCCTTCATGGTGGAATGGGCTTCCCACAGACAAATAAGACTTTTTCATGAGCTGTATTGCAACTACACTTGCACATAAGTGTATATTAAGGTGACCTCTGGACTGTTTCCTTCATTTCTAATGATGGCTTGTTATTTGTTTTCCTTGACTAAGCTTTCTGGTAACACAAAATATCCTGAACTGGAAGGGATCCACAAGGATCACTGAGTCCAGCTCCTGAGTCAACAAAAACCCTTTGGGGTATGGGTCAGGTCTCTTTTTATACTGCTGATGCTCTGAGCACTGAAAAACCAATAACAGTAAAGCAGGTCATCAGGAAAAGATTAATGAAAAAGAAAACATGGGCAGTCAATCTACTGAGCCATCAAAGAGGTATTATGACCTTTCCAAATGCGGTTTCTGCCTGTACACGAGGTGTAAAGGAATTAGAAAAGAAAGGGAGATGATAAAACAGAAATAGGTAACAAAATATGCTCAAGACAGGTGTTCAACTGTAAGGAGTACAATTGTGAAACAGATAGGAATTGTGTAATTTGACATTGTCAGGACATCCACAATCTTAAAATTCAGGTTCTGTAATTGCACCCGTGCTGTAAATAGCCTGTAGTTGAGGAACCACGTGCACAACTCAGCGCTGTGTAGCAGACTGCGAGTCAACAAAGCACTACCACCTCTCCTCAGAGAAGGCAGTGCCTGATGGGCCCCAAGGGAGTCGTGTTCCCAGCCTAGCCTCGCTCCTTGCCAGTTGTCAGATCTCGCCTCATGTCTCCACCGCAGTTTCCTATCTCATCCTTAGACTTTCTCACTCCGTGCCCAACCTCTCAGCACGGAGTCTCAGCACGCAGCTGTGCTTCCAAGAGTTTAGTAAAATTACCCACCAGGCATTATTAAAAATATAGTGGCCCTGGCTTAGGCACAAGTAAATAGCTGGTCCCCATCTCCTCAACACAGAAAGCATCACCATCTGTATAGCACTACAATACTGCAAATTCCTCTGAGGCTTTTAAACACCAGTGTAACCTTCATTACAATACGATGAACAGGTAAGTGTCGATCGGATTTTATATTATAAAATGGAAAATATGCTTAAACTCAAATATTTCTGTCATCAATAGAAAGCATTTTATTGAACAGTCAGAACTGGGACCAAGAAATGTGCATGTGCCTGACAGTGGAAAACTTTTAAGCTGAAGGTCTTGCACTCTAAGACAAGTAGAAATGGTTTCTGTTGAATCCACGAGCAGAAATGTGCATGGCAAAGATTGCTAGTAAAAATAATTTGTAAATTCTTTAGAGGCAATGGTTTCTCTTCACTGCTATAAATTAAAAGCTCAAACGTTTTTTCATTATTTTACTTCCCCAAACCTTGATACTATTAAAAAGATTCTCCTCATTTTGCAAATGTATATGCAGGCAGAATTGCCATTTATCTTCACAATACAAAGTACACCAGAGTTTTTTCTGTCGCAGAATGGACTTCAGTTGCAAATTAAGTGTTAGAAATTATCACTCATTTATTAACATCAATGATAATGAGCCTGTCTGGAATCACTAATTGATTGTAGGTATAGTGTCAAGTTCCTGAGATGCAAACCCAGTTCATCATCAACACTCAGCCAGCAATGTACTTGTCTTTAATGGTAACAGCTCTTGAGAAATCTTGCTTTGCACTTACAAGAAATCAAATGCAAGAAATGCTCTCAAAGCCCATGAGGAAAATGATAGCTACTCGCATTTCACCAAACACCAGAACTGGCAAAAATCTTCCCTTTCAAACTCTAACTTCAATGACTCATCACAAAACAACTCAATCAGCAAAGCTCATACATCTGGTAGCAATGTGGTGCTACAGCTAAAGGCCTTCTCAGCCAACAGCTCACAGACCTAACTCCTTCCAGCATCACTCTCACCCATTGGGAAAGAATTCCTTCAACATAGCCTTAAATCAGGCCAGGTATTGACAGGGCCTTATTTGAGACAAGGCTGCATACCTCATGGAGTTACTGTTTCAATAGACCTTGCTGCACTGATTTACACCGAGTCTGTTTTCAGACTTATCCCTGCAAACATAAAGACAAGGAGTGTGATTGCTCTCATATGCTTCAGTAAGTGCAGTGCATAGGATCCACCACGTCTGCAGACCTCTGTGGATGATAAACACCAGAAAAAAGGTGATAACAAGCAACCAAGAAAGTGGTAACATCAAGCATTGCTACAGTCATGCTGGTGGGAAACATCTATCCACTGCCTTACCTTTCTCTCATTATACTCAGGCTGAAATATCAGTGATATCTCCTATAGCAGTTCTTCTCCAGTACAATCACCTCCACACTTTTGCACAGGCAACACAAATTCATCTTCAGCACACCTAACAGGAAGCCTCTCAGATATCTTACTGGACCATTGCTCAGACTGAACTGTGATTTGCTTTTTCTGAGGAATACAGAGAGATGCATGCTCATTCAGAAACTACAGAACATAACAACATAGACTGCATGAAAAAAAAATACTTAATCACTTCTCATGGGAAGTAAATACATGAAGTTTGCCACCACTTTTTTCCCTAAAGTCACATGTTTTGCTAGTCATATACAACTCTGTCTTTCTTTCCACAAAAGGAAAAGATTATGGTAGAATTTTGTTGGCTGTTCCTTTGAATTCCAGAGGTCAGAGGGTCCGTATGCAACCTCATATCTTCAAAAACAACAATACAACAAACCCACCCACAAATTCATTTTAAGTATGGTCTTGGAAGAAGTCTGAATAACCAGCACAGCTGAACAGTGTTAATCACTCACTCACCCAGGATCCTCAGGTCATTCTAGAGACATAAAAGCAGTCTGTAACATTGAGAAAAGCTCACTCTTCTGGACATAACCATACTGTAGCTCATGAAATGTTGAATCAGTGCTTTACCTCACTCCTTCTTCTGTCTCACGGCTTGCTCCTGGACAGACACTGCAGACACAGAAGGACCTCTTGCAAGCTGCTCAAATACCACTACAGCTCTTTGTGAGCAGCTGGCTCATGGTCATGTGTCTTCCATGAGAACAGGATGGAAGGGAAATGTCCATCCAAAGTACTGACCTTTGGAAACCACAGAGAGCTGCAGAACCGGGTGCTGTGCCACACAAAGCCAGCACTGGGTGAGACGGCTGACTCAAAAAGCAGAACAGCTGTTTCAGCACAACCATGAGGGCAGCTGAGTTAATTAGCTGTGAGCTGCTCATCTGAAACTAACTCGGGATTTTCACAGTGAGCTGGCCATTTTTTACCCTGTACAAACAACTACCCTGTAAGTCTCATTAGGAGTTTTTCAAATGTTTTTCCAGTTGGGACAGAAAGTCGATAACATTTGTTAATTATTCCTACATCTTCCTCAAGGACCACAGGTATTACTAGGGTCTACTAAAATATCAAAGCAACTTTCATTATCAAATGCCCTTATTGCCATATCTCACGTGCTTTATTAAAAGGCAAACCTATAATGTTCTTCGAGACACTCATTCAAATATCAGCAGCCTTATATACAAATAAACTCTATCAAGCCTGTTTCCTTGAGGACCTAGATCTTAAGTATCTTGAGAAACAGTAACACTCCCAACCAGAAGCTGAGAGAATCTAGAGAATGCACTGCTGTATGCATTTCATATTAGCACCTTTCCAAGTCTTCTAAATCTTGCATAAAACAATTTTGTAACTACAACTCAGTAAGGCTTCACATGGCTAGGTAATGGTGATTCTGGGATGAGTGACCTTTGAGTCATTTTTTGGGTTTTGTTCCTTTTAATTATAAAAACTGATGATAGCATCCTCATGATTCATTGTGTTCCTCACATCATCCCAAAGCTAACTTTTTCTTTTTAAACAAAATCATTTGGTGAAAATGTGTCATAGGTTACAATTTGAAGCTAGTCTAGCTGTTAGATCACAATCACAGGGATTAAAATAAGTATATTTCAATGCATACAAATAGTCCAATTAGCTTCAGAGAATTATTCTGATATATAAAATCAAATTGCAATATAGCTTTAATTAAAAAAACAAACAAACCCTGACAATAATCAGTCTACTGTGAAATCCATGTCCAATTTATAGACAATTATTTATTTGTGCATACATATCACTAGATTGGCAAGGGAATCTGATAATAAACATTCTGAAGGTCACCAGGCATCTCATTACAAGATTCTAGTTTTATTTTCTTGCAATTTTGCCCTAACCTTGAACCATTTCAACTAAAAAGTTTCACAGCATACATCAACTCAAGATGAGGGTATTTTTATTAATAATTATAGATGAAAAGCATTAATCTATTTCAAATACCTATATTTTATTTGGAGTACATTAAACCCCCCAACTGGCTAGCTTTCTTCTATGGATTCTAGATGTCCAAGCAGAAACTTGAGATTCTGAAAGCTTTTGAATAAGCTTGTCTTACATCCCAAGAAATCTGTTAAGAGTCTGGGCCTTCCCAGGGCTTGGAGGACACAGCCCTGTGCATGCTCAACAGAAACAGATTTATCATCTCCATTTGTGCAGGGCATGCTGCTGAGAGGCTCAACAGGAGCTTCCTTGTAGCCACTGGCTCTTCTGAGTTAAGCTCTCTTTTGTGTCCATAGGCCTCTTACAGTGAATGACCTCCAGATGGGTCCAAGTTGCCTGAGCTGATGCAGAGATAAAAAGAAGAATATATTGGGTCAGTTAGGTAAGGGGGAAAGAAGCCTGCAGGCATCTGGCAGGGCACTGGTACAACTGCACAAGGAAACTATTACAGAGAGCATGGAACAGAAGAATTTGATGAAGAAGGGTGAAATGAGGGTCAGGAGTCATGAAGGACTCAAGAATTAAGAAACCCGAGTGCAAACTGGGTGCTGCCTGTCTGAGGAGCAGCTGGGTAACAGCCAAGCTTGGGAATTTTGAGATGCTTGCAGTAAAGTGGCCACTGACATCTTGGGCTTTAAGAGAGGCAGAGCCAGGAGATCCAGGGAAGGATCCCTTTCTACTCAGCTTTCAGTAGAGCATTTCTGGAATACTGCATCCAGGTATTAGCCCCACAGTGCAAGAAAGTCACTAGGAGCTAGAGGGAGTACAGTGAAGCACCACTGGGATAGCAGGGCTGGAGCACCCTGCCTGTGTGGAGCAACTGGAGAGAGATTGCTTTGGGGGACCAAAAAACCAGCCCCAGCGCCAGTGGAAGACACACAGGAGATGCTGATGAGCTGTCCAGAGAGGCTGTGTGCACTTCATCTTTTAGGTTTTCAAGATCAAACTGGTTAAAAGCCAGAAGTAGCCTAATCTGATCTGAAAGCTGTCTCTGGTATGAGCAGGAGGCTGGACTCAGGGATGCTGAGATCTCTTCAGCATGACTCATCCCATGATCCTACAAACTGGGCATGGCAAGCAAGGGCAGTCAGAATGGGACAGAACAACCTTCAGCAGCCATCAGGATATCCTGCTCCCAGGCTCTACCACAACACCAGCCCTGTCAGTCTCTCAATGTCTGCCCTTGCTACCCTACTGCAACCTTCTCCATCAAACACAAGGCCCAAGCAGGATGTGCTTTCAGCCACAAAATTCAAATTTCACTGGTAGCTCAGGGACAGTGGGAGGAACACAAAAGCCTCCATTCGGCTCAAGGACCTTGACTATTACCTACGTGGCATCACAAGCCATTCATTGCAAAGTCAAGCTCTCAGAAAAAAACAGGATGGCCAAACCACAGACGCTCAACACGCCACAGGAAATTTGCTCCTGCAGAGGACAAGGCCTGGCGTGGGCACGGCTGAAAGGCAGCTCCCGAGGGGGGCCGCGCCTGCCCCTGCGGCAGCGCTCACCTGTGCTCCCATCTCCAATGCCTCCACCGCAGGCACCGGGGGCATGGGCACTGCTTTGCCTGCGCAGGGATTCACCGAGAGCCTGGCGCAGGTAGCATCGCCTGCGCTTTATTAAAGGCCTGAAAGAGAGAGCGGCGGTGCCGCAGCCGAGCACAGCCCACGCCTGCCTTCCTGCTCCGTCACCCCACGGGCACCCCCAGCGCAGGGACACCCCGCCAGCAGAGACCCGATCCCGGGGAAAACCCCGGCCCACGGCGGGAGCAAACAGCACCAGCTCCATCCCTTCGGTTTCCTAGTCCCTGGCGGCCCCTCCCCGCTCCCTCCCTCTGCCCCCACGCCCGCGGTGCTGCCCGGCGGGCGGGGGCGATGGCTCTGCGGCGGGCGGTACCTGGACAGGGAGTCGCCGCTGGGCGGCCGCGCCGCCGCCGCCCGCCCGGCGCCGAGGCTCTCGCAGCTGGAGCTCCCCTCCATGGCNCGCGGTCTCCGGTTTTGTCCTCCTGAGACCCAGGGGAAGGTGGCAACTCCCGGGTTCTGTCCCCGGAGCACGGTGGTCGCTCCTAAGAGCAAAGGAATGGTCTCTCTCAGGCATCCCTCTTGAAGTCAGCTCACCTGCGTTGGGCTTTCCGGTTGGGTCGTGTACCCGCAGCTAAAACAGTTGCGCTCCTCACGAGTGAAATTGCCCCTGTTGCTGGGGAATGCTCCGTGAGCCTTGTCCCTCACTGGGCGGAGCGGGGGCTGTGGAAGGTGGCCGCTCACAGCCACACGAGTCGAGGCTGCACCGACCCTTTGTGGTTCCCCACAGAAGGCTCGAATGCATCCATGGCGATCCGTGTCCGGAAGGCTTTGGAGGCACAGTTTGGTATCAAGTGTTCCGCAGGAAGAGCCGTGGTACGCCCAGTTCCTTGAAGCAATCGACGAGCGGGAGGAAAGCTCTTGGCATTGCTTACAAAGTCTGAGGGACTGTATCTTAAACCTCCCATATCAAGGTTGCAGGTGTAAGCATCTTTCAAATGTTTAGCTGTTTTGGGAAATATCTCACGAGGCAAAAAAAAATGAACCACTGGGGATGTATTAAGAGACTGGTAGGTCTCCAGAAAGGCCTCCATGTTGGTAAGGAGCATCTGATGTCAGGAGCATCTCTCCGGATGGATCTTCTTGTTTTAAATACGTCCTCAAAACAGGATAAACCCTAAATCTTCTAAATATTTGTATACTCTGTGGCTGTAGAATAGTTACTGAAACATCATCCCTCTTCATGGTCCAAGAAGTAAATTAGTTGATGTGTTTCTCTGTGTTGTTTCCCATTTTGTTCCTGTCATCAGAAGTCATGAAGGATGCTGAAGAAGGTTTGCAGCATCCCCACCTGACACTGCATGATCCAGCTGGGAAAACTGCCTCAGTTGCTCTTTCTTTTAGTCTCTGTCAGCTGCTGTTTAGCAAAGTTGATGTGGGATGGTTTTGTAGCTAAACTTGAAAATGCAGCTCTGTTGAAACAGGGTTTATTTCTGTATTTTTCATTTGTTCTTCTGAGCAAAAAGTTACCAAATTGGTAAATGAGTTTTGAGGGAAGGAAGGTTTCAGCCTAGAAAATTGAGTTTGTGGGGGCTTTTCTAAAATGAAAACTAAATGAAAACTCTGTTTTATGGTTAAAAGTGAGATCCTTGTTTGAAAAATAAGCTAATTGTTAATGGTTTATTGCAGCATTATAATCCAAATAAAATGCCTCGGCATCATCACAATTAAAAGACCCATAGACCTGTGCTGATTTTGTTCCAGCTATAAAATTATTTTAAATGTTCATCTTTTTTCCTCCCCTCTGGTTGGGGGCAATGAACGTTTCAGAAGCACTGTTTATTAATAAAAACTGAGGTATGAATGGCATACTGTTCCTCTGCCTCTTCTGTTTAACTTTCCATCCACACCTGTGTCCGGCGAGCAGATGGTGTCCCCTGAGGGGACATGCGGGCAGGGGGTGCTGTGGCAGCGGTACTTCAGCATCTTTGCTAAGCACTCAAGCACTTCCTGGTAGCCTTTTCCCGCTGGTGTGCTCTCTTCCCGGCATTTCCGGGGATGGAGTTCCTGACGGCAGAAACCCTTGGGAGAGGTCAGCGCTGTAGAGCTAGCACAAAGCGGTGCATGTCTCCCTTTCAAATCTTATCAAATAGCCTTGTGGTGGGTTGGTGTTGCCTCTATTCCCTCTGCTGAGCTTAGTTTGATAGAGGTGCAGTTGTTTAAAAAAAAGTCAAGTAGGAATAAAAACAATATATAAACCTCCATTGCTATGTGAAAGTATTAGAATGCCTTCCTTTCTTCCTAATTTGCTATTGATGTGGCATCTCTAAGTAGTTTATTGATGAAGTGCTCTATTTGCTTTTCACTGCCCTGTTTTGTTCTTGGCCTTATCCCCAGGGCCTGTGAAACCCTTTAGAAATTCCCACTGGTGCATTGTAAATGAGAACAAAGCTAATCACCTCCTGCATCTCTCCTGCTGCTGAAAGAATCTAGCAGTCTGCTCAGTGAGTCTTTCTGCTCAACAATACCACATTTCAAAGTCAGTCAGAATATTCTCTCCGTGAAGTGTGTTACCTCAGGGCTCTGAAAAATGATGGAGAATTAAATAAAGGCCTGACATAACCAAAACCAATTAAGGACAATTCACAAGACTGTTGTATAACTGATGCAAAATAAGTGTAGTTCAGTCTGTTAACCTACTTTTGCTTGCCACATCCCCTACCATTATCTTACAAGTATCATAATTTTTTTTTTTTATTGTTGTTGTTGATTTTGGTTTTGTTGGTTTTTTGGGTTTTTTTTTTAGTTTTTTGTTGTTTTTTAATGAGGGAATGTTCTGTCATTTTGTGATTTCAACACAGGAAACTAAAGTTAACATCATGGATAAGTAATAAAATTATCTGTGTTCATCTTTAGTGCCATGTGGCTGACACAGCTGAGTGATATCTGAAAGAGAGAATGACAAGGAACTTCCTTGAATCAAAGGTGTAAAAGATTAATTCCAAGTAAAAGGCAAGCAGATGTCCTCCTATGCCTCCTGAAATTGTGGTTGTAGCACATACAATGTGAAAAATACATAACCCCAGGCTCTCTTAGGTGTTTAGGGGCTGTCAAAGCTGTGGTGAACAGAGCACAAATAGGATAATTTTATGTACCATGTAAAACATGATTAAGTGAGGGGAAGTAAGACTTTTGCTTCACTCCTTCTGGGTGAAAGTGAGATACTATTTGTATCCATTGTATTTCAACTATGTGTCTGGTGAATTAAGGGCTTTCTAGCTCTTTATGTACCTGTGGTCCATACATCTGCTGTATCAATGTGCCAGATGTTATGAATCCAGATGTTCTCATTCCTGGATTAGCTCCTCAGCTTTGCTGCTGCACAGCCAAACACAGGTCTGTTGTGTCTCACACTGTGAGCATGGAGCTCAGCAAAGCTAGGGACAGTCACACATCCTGGACATCCTGGCACAACCTTTTGCAGGGGTCTCGTGAGGATGTTTGCCCATGGCCTGTGGCTGCTTGGCTAAATGTCCCTGGAGCAGAGGAGGAATCCTGCTTCTACAGTGATCCAAGGGTAGACCATGAAACAGGGTCTTGTACTCAAATGGTCCACTCTGAGAAAGCTTCCTCCCCTGATGCAGTCTTTGTCATAACCTGTCTTTACATGGTACAGCCCCTCAGACTTTCTCCTCCCTCCCCCTCTTCCCATCACACAACTCATCCCATGATTAAAAGGCCTATAAATCATAAGGGAGTCAGAGCCTTAATCCCTTCTGAAAATGATCACCTTGTCCCTTTTGCTCCAATCCCAACATTAAAATCTTATCCATCCTAAAACTAGCTCTCTTTGCTGCAGCTCTATGGATCCCCCATATTTTTGCCACTATACTCATATATTCCTGTGCTCTCTTAGCACATTAAATGGTTCATGGCAAAGACAGCTTCACACACTGTGCCTTCTCTAATCTAGTCCCCATCAATGAGTCCAAAAAATTTGCAGCATGACTCAGTCCCATAATTGTTCCGAAAACCACACAGTCAGAGACACCCTTGTCTCTCCTTTGATTCACTAAAATGGTTCTGAGATTTATTACATTTTCTTGTCTTCTTGATCTACAGCTTAGGGGCAGTGGGCAGCTGATAAAAGATTCTCAGTGCCTTGGGAAGGGCAGATTGTCACTAGTGAGATCCCACTGTGATGTATGATCATCAAATCACACTGGAGGTGGCATGTGTTCCTTTTGTCAAGCCCCATCAGCTGATAAAGTATGAGGTCAGAAACAGCGAGAGCTTTGGCACAGGCAGAGGGGTTGATGAAGAACAACTCACTGTGGCTGTGATTTGGAGCTGGAGCTGTTTGTGGCTGCAAGAACATCTGTTACAAGATGGTCATAGAGTACATGCGCAGATTTGGTCCTGCTGATGCGTAGTGCTTGTGCTGTTGAAGTTGGAAACCAGTCAAAACAAAGAGAGGGACTTAGGACTTACAGCTACACTTAAACTGTCACTCTATCTCCACGGTTTCTATGCTTCTGATCAACCTGATCAGAGTGGTCACCTCAGCTCACCCACGGTGTGGTTCTGTACTGGCTATGATGGCATCCTGTAGTGGTGTGCTTTGTTATCAGCTTTGTATTAATAGTCTGTTCCATGTACCCCACAAGCTTTGTATTTGGTTGTACCCCATTCTCCTCTCCTCCAAGGGCAGGACTGCCACTTTGGAGCCCTTCCCAGGTCTGAGAATGTTCTCTGAGGGGCCCAAGGTGATAGGCCCTGGCACGGGGTATCCTCCTCCATCCCGGGGAGATGGGTTGTGAAAACTATAATTCAACAGTCAGGAAACCCCCTGAGGTGTCCTGGTTGGTTGACCCCTGGATCCATCCCATATTCCCACTCCCTTTCAAAGGTGTTGCACTGAATTGTTCTCCACTCTGTCTGGGGAGAAGTTTTGAGGTGAGGAGGTACCTTGGGGTGCCTTCAATAAAATCAACTCTGCCACTTCGGCCAGAGCCACTCCTTTCTTCGTCTCCATCACGGTTCACCTGCCACAGAGTGCCACGCTGGGACCCACCGGGTTGGATGAATCTGCCAAGCAGCAGACAGCCGTACCAAGGCTTGTATTGGGGTCAGGATTAGCTGGGCAAGCTCTCAGAAAACGGTCCCAAATACAGCACCCCAACAGTGCATTTGTCTTGCACCCCCTCTGTATTTGACAGAAGTGATCAATGACCCTTTAATAATTTTTTTTGACACTTGTTTTCTATTTTTTATGCAGTCCTGCACGTATTGATGCAAGGTGCTACAGACGCTGGGCTCTGGACCCAAGCTGGACCTAATCTTGTACTCTATGGCTTGTTACCTGTTTATGACGCATTTTTAATGGGCACACTGTTTTGTTCTCCCTGCTGCTCTGTCTCTGTACTTCTTTCTTGTCCTCACTCCCACCACTAGCTCATGGCTGCCCACAGAACAGGCAGGCACTGAATATGCCACTGAAGAGTACATCAGGTTCCATCCCAGTGTGTGCTCAGTGTGCACAGTCTGCTGGAGTCAGGCAGTTCACCTGGCTTTGAGTTTCCTGATGCTTTGAATTCTCGATGCCTGTGCATTATTGCCATGCTCCATAGCCCGTGTTTGCTCACAGCTCCCTGACGGTACCGGCGCAGTCCAAGGCTCGCACTGTAGTGCTGAGCAGACGGGGAGCCTGAGGGCTGGGGCACCTGGAGAGCTGCAGGCCTCAGGCTCTAGGGGCAGGACTTCCACTGCACGCTGCAGAACGCACAGATCAATGTTCTGTGTCAGTTCTAATAAAGCATCTTTTCTCCTGAAGGACTAAATACATCACAGCAGCTGTCCGGCTGTCTACAGGTTTAGGCTGTTGCACTCCAGCAGCTCCTTGGCATCTGTGTACTGGTCTTCGATCTGGCAAACATGAAGAAAGAAAATTACTCACAGGAATTAAATTTGAAATTTCTGGTGCTTGTTAAACCACTTCTGGAAATAAATGCCATTCCAGAAGTTGTAGGGTGATCAGGCAGGAAAGAAGGATGTAGGGGTAAGAATTGGTTTGGTACTATCAGACATTAGGAGGGTGTCTGGAGACTCAGCACTTGAAATCTCTGAGATGGGAAAAGGTGTTCATAGGGAGGACAAGTCTCTGTACCTCTTAGATCTCAAATTTGTGTTTTACAGTTCTGATTTATACACCAATTTTCAAGCAAACATTCACTTTAAATTAAGTAATTTTATGTCTACGTTGTCTGAAATATTACTGTTTATATTGCCTACGTGCACACAGACCCCTTAAAGTGAGATTTTAATCTGCAGCTGCTATGTTTAATAGCTACAATTAGGGAAATGGTTAAGAATACTTGATTTTATTGCATTTACATTTCCTTTTCTGTTAAGGAATACATTTGTGGTAGTGTTGTAATGAAACACAACAAAATGTTGATATGGAGATGATATTAAAAATGAGAAGGACACTCTAGAATTTAAAACACAGTAGAAATTAATAACTTTTGATTTCCATTTTATTTACCTTGATGGCTCAAATTTCCATGTGGAAGGCTCATACTTTCTTTTAAAAGCAACAAGGTGTTACACTCTAGTGATGAAAGGGCTGGGGAGTTGCAAGCTTAACAGTGAGTGCAATAAAAATGAAGTATTTGAGAGTGTTTGATTGTCTGCTTTGTGTAAGTTACCTGTCTGCAGTGTGTGAGATGTAGAAAATGTTCAGGAAGCTACTGAAGACACATTAAGCCCATGGATACAATGAGGGAAGAAGCTTATTGCCATTTCCAATGGAAATAAAATTTGGAAAAGGCAGGTCACAGGGTTTTGATAGGGCTGGAGGAGAACCAGGCTGAGTATTGCAGGAATGAGGCAAGAGTGCTCCAGAAGGAACTGGTTCTGTTGTGAGCAGAAGGAAATTTGCTCCACGGCCAGCATCCCCCTGACCACTTTTTATTTTAGCAATGTGGGCCTACACATGGGGTTGCTTCCCACTGACTCCAGGACCATTACACACCCAGTATGAGGATGCTGGGCATTGCTTCTAGCAGCACCAGACAGCTGGAAAGGAAGAAGGTGGTAGTGAGTGGAAGTGCAAAACTGGAGGAGCCTGCAGTGTCCTACAAGTGGTCTCAGACTAATTTTGACACAGGCTGAAAGCACTAGTTGCTGTTACTGTTCTCCTAGGCATGAACAGCACTGCTCTCCTCTTGAAACTGACTTTAGTTATGAAGGGAGCAACCCTTTTTTTCCATTCCTGTTTGACTGATGAATACATAAATCTGTGTTGTATTCATTCAAGCAATACATGGAAGAAATATTTAGGATGCAAGGCCATATGTACCAAAAGTTAGGAAATGCCTGGTTTTCAAATTTCCCAGTATATCCTAAAGGGATCCCACTCAGACATCCCATCTCAGTGCTGGATGCAGGGAAGGTTCGGGACAAAAAGCATAATGGAACTGTGCAAATCGAAACCAGTTTTATGCCAGCACATAAGTGCAGGCTTCACAAGAAACACCAAATATGCCACTTCTGGTTATAGTTCAGCATTTGGATATCAACTGCTTTACCTGTGCTGAAATATGAGCTCCTGCAGTTTTTGAAGGTCAGAATTATCTTACATGGGTATAGTAAGTTACCTTACTGTTATCCACAGTGATTCACCTTTGAACCTTCAATATGTAACTCAGATTTTGAATACCCTCATTCTGCTTGTTCATGTCTGTATGATTGGGGTCTGGGATGTTTGAAAAGGATTGCTGTCTCATGTGTTTGATTCAAAAGATAAGGAGAAGAAGCACAATCCAGTATCCTCTTTCCTGTCCTTGAAGGACAAGGACCTGAGGTCCCTGCAGTTTGGGAGACTGAGGGGCATACACTGCTGGTGGTGAGTGTATGAAAGAAGATGCTAGCCCTCATTTTTTAGCTGGGAAATTTTTGACCCTAACAAGGAAGGAGAAGGATGAGAAGTTAGTTTTAGTGCTGTATATGTTGGCACTGCTGTGGAGGGAGAACAAAGAAGCCTAAGGCAACTGTTCTTTCTTTTTCCCCTGCTCAGGGATGGCATCCCTCTGTCCGTCACTGGGGCCCCAGGGTGGTGTAACAGGATGGTGACATGAAGCACAGTCCTCCACCATCTCCCAGCTGCAACTGCTCTGGCAGCTCAGCAGTGTCTCTGTGCAATGTCTGCTGCTGCCCTGCCCGCAAGTTCAGCCCATCCTCAGCATGCTGACAGACAAGCTCAGGTAGTTCGGGAGCAGAGACAGTTTGGAGGCTGATGCTTTGGCTGGGACGTGTTTGCTTTGGCCAACTCTGCTACAAAAGCAACTGCAGACAGCAGAGGTGCTTTGTGGTGTTGGCAGTGCCTAAAGTCAGCAGGAATTCAGAATGAGCCCTGACTTGAACCATCAACCTGTGCCTCATAGCTCCCTCAATGCTTCAGTCATTCTGGAGGGTTGCCAACATGCTTTCCAACCTAAAGAAACTGAGAAGTGAATTAACAGAGGTTTAACATCAAATGTCTCAACCAAAGCAGAGAGGAATTTCCAAGTCAAAGATACTTTTTTACCCCAAGGACATTCTCTGTGCAGAGTATGAATATATGCTTCCAAAAAAATGGAGGTCTGATCCCTTCCCAGAGAATGATCACAGGAGTCCATTGTAAAGGCAAGGGTTAAGTAACCCTAATGTAGGATGGACCAGTGTCCCCATTCATTCACTTTTAAAAAGGAAAAGAAGGAAAGGAGAGAAATGTCCTTGTTCTGCTCCAGCATTCTTCATGGATAAGATATAAAGCCTTTGGCTGTATGAACATGTTACTCAATAACCTGAATACGTGTTAGCTCAGTGCACATTGTAAAAATACTTGTACAATGTTCTAGGGAGCACATTCCCACTCTCATTAAACCTAACACAAACCCAAATACAATTCAAATTTATACTATGATGACAGTGAAGATGAATAAAGTTATTTTCTTCACTGTGGGGCCTGTGAAGTCACAAATAATGCAGCTGTTTTAGGTGATGGGCAGCCTAGAAAGTCAAGGCTGTGTTTGCTCAGAATGAGGTTCGCTGTTACAAAGAATTTTCCTTTATTCTCTAAGGATGATATAAATTGCTACTAGTCCCAATTAACTGTTTCAGTGATGACATCTTTCAGAGAAATAGCCTGGAACAGGAGAGGAGAAATACATAATGAGTGAGGTTTTCGGCTTTGCTCTGCCCTTTCTATAAATGAATAAAATAAGAACGAGTAGTGAAGAAGAATAACCCACAAAACTCCCAAATGCAGTTGGGAGAGATGTTCCCTCATGCAGAAAACAGCCATCGGTCTGCCTTCTAAAGAGGCTTCTTTCAGAAGCATTGGACCTGGTATTTTGAGAGGATGATGCTGGAGACAGAAGGGCCTGGAGCCAGAGTGCAGGCACAGCGTGGAGCAGCGTGGTGCCTGAGGGTGGTTACTGCAGGCTCTGAGCCACAGCTTAGCCCATGTCCCCAAAGCTGTCTCAGCTGGGCAGAATAGCTCGGTATCAGGAGCATGCCAAGGTATCTTAAGACCCCTTTAGCCCTTTTTGTGGAGCTGCAAGTTTCTCAGTTCAGTAAAAATTGCATTTAATGTCAAAACCTCTCTGAGAAAGACTCTCCATTTCTCCCCTTGCCAGCAAAGGCATTGAATTTACTTGAATCCTTAATTAAGCTTTCCCCCAGAAAGCATCTGCAGGCCTGAGAATCTTTCTGAGGGTGTTTCTGTTTCAGACTTGTCTTTTTCAAAAGGTTAGGGAGAAAGTTCCTTGTTTGGGGAGCTTGGAGATCTGGTTGTTGGTACAAGGCAGATTTAACAGCGGCAGAACAGGTGACCACCCCTGACAGCCCAAGAGAAGCGCTTTGAGGAGAAGCCATGGGAAGCATCTCTCTGCTATTGGGCAGTTAACCCACAACCCAGTGTGGATGGGTGAATTGAAACCACCAGCCAGGGTGCTTGCCTTCTGTTTCCCAGAGAGGAATCCTGGGCCAGCTCTTTTGCCCATGTTAGCGATTGTTCACCAGTTTTAGAAATTGTGAACTTTGTATCACGGTTTTATACTGCAGAATAGCATGCTCTTCACCCATCCGACAAGAATCTCCCAGCATCTTTGTGTATAAATCTCTTAGGTCATGCCTGCCTTTCCCTGCTATTGTTTTAGGAGTCTCCTTCCGGCATTTAAAGACAGGAAATATATCTATCGTCTTCCAGCTTTGAAGCTGTGCTGAACAACAAAGACAGACAAACATTTAATTCTCCCCTAATCCTTTAAATACCTTTACAAGCCCACTGCGTTCACACACTGCTAAGCCCCTCTCCTGTAGCAGCTGTAGATCTTTTAACTCTGCCCCTAAAGCCTGCAGCTTCAGCTGGGGTGGAACAGGAGCCCGTGGTGCTGGTGCTGTCACCCTGTGGTGGCTGTCCTTCTGGGTGGTATGGAGAGGGATGGTTTTCCATAATAAAGCAATCATCTGGATTGAATTGCAGATACCTAATCCTCTCACAAGGTACTCCTGTTTGGTTTTGTGAAGTGAACAAAGACATGAATTTAGACATGCTCTGGGCTGGATTGGGGTATCTCTGAGAGCTTCTGATCATTCCTGTGATTAGCCAGCCTGATCTGGTAACTTTAACACAAAATTGCAAGCACAGGATCAAAATCTTTTTCCTCAAGAAAGAGAGCTGAAATAGAAGATTTCTTTCACTTCACTCCCTAGGAAAACATCTGAAGGAGCAGACATAGGACAAACCCATCACCCATCTCTCTCTTTCCTGCTGTTTTTTTATGGTGTGGGAGCAGAGTGGGATTTGAATAGTTGCCTTACAGGATAGGAAGTGGGCTGGGGTGCATTGCTGTTCATATGAATTGGTAAGTGTCCATTGACTTAAGCGCCACAAAACAATTTTTTTTTCTCCCCTTCTCTTCCTCAATATGAAAACTTTTCACTTATTTTCAATAGTTTTGCTGCCTTTCTGTGAGGACCCATGAAGATGTTTAGTCTGTTCTGCTGGCTGAAGACAGATAACCACACCAGTATCTTTCTGACAGCTGTCTAAGCAGGTCCTGAGGGCCTTCAAACCCTATACCCTCCTCAGACAGTCCATCCTCAGATTATCCTTCCTGTTAAAAAATTCCACCTGGCATCTGAAGCCATGATTTCTTGGCCTGTAGAGATCATTATGGAAAATACCCCATCTTTTATCCTGGCAGCAATGATCTATCTGTTCAAAGACTCTCTTTCCTATTCCCACTCAAACCTCCTCTTCCTCAGGTTAAACAACCTTCATTCTTTTCTATATATTTTCTAGATTTCTCTTCATTTTCATTGCTTTTTTCTGCCTGGACTACATCATATTACCAGGGTGGCACTATTCTACAAGCTAAAATCTGAGGGCCAGACATCATCATTTAGATCAATGTAGGCATAGGAGCTGAGCTTTGGGCTCCTTATCAAAAATCTTGCCTTTTATCAAAGGCTGTAAAAGCCTGGTGAAAGCATTCTCAGATGAAAGCTTAGATAATTTAATAAAAAGTAGCATTTCTGGAGCTAATCTGTCATCCAAGTGAACAGCTACCCTGTGCTGCAGTGTTGGTGGCCATTGGGAAATTTTTCTTTATTGCACACTCTCACTTGCTGAAAGCTAAAACCGATCTAATAGCAGGAGGCTTTGGAGACACAGTAAAGTATATAAAAAAGACTCAATTCTATTTTTTTTTTTTTAAGAAAACCAAAAGGGGAAGCCAAAATAGGCCACTACTGAGGGTTAAAAAGACAAATGTAACAAAAGAATATTTCTGAGGTTTTGTGCTGTTTTGTGCACTTGAGTCACTTAAAAAAAGACTATATTCAACACTGAGAAACTAATGAAATGTGAAGGGTTTTTTAAATTCCATTTTTTAAAATGATTTACTTCTTTAAACAGCACTATCTTGTTATCTGTTGAAAACTTCTCTTTGTAATCTTCTAAAGCACCCCAGATATTTTCTGTGAGAAGGTATAAAACTGCCCAGTATAAATACATTGGTATTTATATGTCAGAAACTAGCAGTTTTATATGGTAAAACACACTAGATTAAGTCTTTGGCATTGAAGGGAAAGTTAATGAATCAAACTATCATGTGATGGCTTTGCAATCAAAGCAATTAAAGACCAGTGTGGCTATAATAACATAAAGATGCCATGTAACTATGGACAAACTCTTAGGTTAGTGGATTTGTTACTTAAATGAAGGGAAAAGTTGCCTTTCGGAGTGTTTTGGATGAAATCCTGATTTTTAGCTGTACTAACACAGTTAACTTGTGGCTCACATATGAATGGGGATACCACACAGCCCTGCAGTTTGATGAGCCTTTTGCAAACACCCATGGGGTTCCTGCCTCTGCTGTAGGCATCCTGTGGGCCTGGCTATCCAACAGAACAAGCGAACATGTTCGCAGTAAGGATATCAGTGAGAGTACAACGGGCTTCTTTGCACCAATTTTAGTTTGCTGTAGAGTTAGGTTATTCATAGAGGTACTATGAATAACATTATGCTAGCTAGAAGTCTTGCTGAAGGACAAGTGACATAGAAAAAAAGCACAATCCTTAAGAGAAGGATCTCAGAAAAGGAATAAACATTCATTAGCAAAGCTGTTGTGTAGATTCACATAGGGTTATATTGCCCAATGCATGTGTCCATAGATATTCTTCAGTATTTACCTTACAGACATTGCTAAATTTGAGGAATCAAATATGTCACGTGCGTTCTGACACATTTCTCTTTTTAAAAACTGCACTTTGGGAAAACTCACCAGCTTCCTTCTCAAATAAATATGAAGGGATGCAGCCAAATTACTGAGCTCCCCCCCACATTTTTCCTTGGAAAAGTTAAATGTCTTTCACTGATGAGAATTTCATTGGTATACAAATTATTCTCATATATTAACCTGACTGTTATGTGTGCCCACTTATTAATGAAATCACCTTATGGAACTAATGCTATAGGCCACATCTACAAAAAGGAGCTTTTCATTATCAGATCCTTAAACAATACTACAATAATTTCTAATAAATATTTCTCAGCAGCTGGTACTCTGGTTCCTCTTCAGGAACTAATATAATTTTTTAAAAATATTTTTAGGCCTCTAGATATAGGCTTTCCTGTTGTACTTAGAGACCAGGTAAGCACAAAAGGTGATTTGAATGCATTCCCTGGCCTAATTTTCACCATGGCATTCCAATATAATGGTATCAAGGAAAAACCCTGCCCTTACATGACATTCACAGACCTTCACAACAACCAGGAACTTTACTCTTCACCTCAAATTGATATTGAGGGATAGGTTTTGCCATCAGATCTGTTAATTTCAAAAGGAGTGCATGGATGCACCTATACTCAGTGTTTCACCCAAACACTTAACAGCGCCACAGGGTTTTCCTCATGTTCCTGGGCAATAAGGATAAAACAAGGCAAGTGTGTCCTGTCAGACAAGGCAGACCAGTCAACCAGAGTGAAAACATGTCAGGCAGCCCTCCCAAGAAAATGTAGATATAGCATCTTTGTTGTCTGAAGCCGTGTACAGGAATGCATGGGAGCGTGAGCTGCTCGCCGGGTAGCCGAGTGGGGCTTTATCCCTGCTGCTCTGGGAGGCCTGGGCTGCCTCGGCCACTGCTTGTCCTGAGGGTGCTGGGGCAGCTGATCCAGCCTTGGTACCCAGGTACAGCACAGCAGCAACACGAAGACCCACACATGTCCACCCACAAAGGCCGTCGCTGGCTGGGGGCTCGCTCTTCAGCGCACAGGAGGCTGGGTCCTTGCAGGAAAAACACTCATTGAGGCTTCGGCTCTCTGAAAGGAGCTTCTTGTAATGAAAATGACAGTTTGCCAAATGCTACTTCATCTTGAGATTCTTTTGTTTGTTTTGCAGGTTTTGCAGGGTTTTTTTTTTGTTTTTTGGCTTTTTTCAGTTTAGTTTGGCTTTGTTTTTGGTTTTTTAAAGACAAAACTTCTAAGTCCTAATCAACCTGCTTTTTTTCAACTTGCTTGAACTTTTCTGGACCCAGAATGCCTAATTTAAGAATTAGGATGAAGTAAGCTTTTACCATGGTTGAAACTTTTATTGAGAGGAATCCTGTCCATGTCATCCCTGTGCCTGCAGCTGCCAGACCTCCGCGCTGCCGTGGGAGGGAGCAGAGCTCTTGGCTGTGCTGCCCCAGCTGGTAGTGGTTCCCACCAAATGATTTGGATGCAGTGGGAAAGGTCAGCCCTTGCCTGGGCCTGGTGCAAGTCCTGCTGTGCTGCTTCTGGCCAGGCAGGGAAAATATTCACTGCCACTCCTGTCTCACACCCCCTCCACATGGCCTCGCTGACTGCATCTCCCTGGGCACAGGGGACAGGCCTGGGGACATTTTCTGGCATGGAAGTTATGTGGCATGGGGTGACTTGTGTTTTATAGTTTTATCCTTCTTGTCCTGCACTCACAGTGGGAATGGCTTTTGATTGAGACCTGTAGGAGTGTGGTCATGGCCCCTGGGCACTACCAGGGACTCAGATCCTGGTGGCACAGACAACCACTCTCCAGGGACAGGGAGGGGTCCCAGGCTGTTTTTCAGCTCACTGACAAAGATGTACCTTCTGCAGGTGGGCAGCAGCCCTGCCTGAGACTGCCACATCCTGCCCACCTTGCCTTTTGCCTTTACAGCTGAGAAAGACAAAGACACACTTTTAGGGCATGAATTTCTTGATCCATTTTGGATTTACCTTTGGGTGAATGGGACTGTGTCTATTTTCCCCCCTGAGTGCAAGGGAAGCACTTTCTATCACCTGTGCTGGAAATGCTGAAGTGAGGAAAGAGCCACATACCTCCTGGGCACCTCCTTTCTTCAGCATGTCCACCCAGGATTGGGAGTATGGGCACAGCCACTGCAGTGGGACCCCAGGCATCTGCCAGCATCCTCCCCCATCCCTCCTGTGAAAGCACCGGGCACCAGGGCCAGACAAAGGAGCCTTTTGTGGATAGGAGTCAAATACAATGGAGGGACTGAACAATATAAGCAAAAAAACCCGTAAGGACAGCAGCCAGTAGAGCTGGTGTTGTGAGGGGCAGCCAAGGGAGGTGCCTTCCCGCTTACCCTGCAGGGGAAGGTGAGCAGAGAGGCACTAAAAGGGTGCATGTGCTGCATGGCAGTCCCTCATCATCACCACCAGCAGTGAAGCAGTTAAGATATGGGGAGCCCTTTCTTTTTTCCTACATCTCAAAAATAGCACAAGGCAGCCTTTGAGCACAGGCAGCGATGCACTGACATTTGTCCCTTGGAAACATCCCCTCCACCACCCCTTCTGCTCAGTTCATGGGGCAGGAAGAGCCGCCCACTTGGAGATGGAGCCTGGAAAGCCTCTCGAGGAATGGGGCACTTCCTCAGGGCTGACCTCCTAAAAATAGCCTGGTAGGGATGAATACTTGTGTGAAACAGCTCACAGCCCAGTGTGATGTTGTACATGCTGGAATCTCTATAGGCTGGAATCTCTTTAGGCTAGAATGAGGGGAAATGTGAAGGAGGCAAGGAGAAGCCAGCTGTCTGATTTCTGGCTTCTCATCAGGGGTCTCTGATAGTGAGGGGAGTGGGGCAAGTATCTCCAGGGTGTGATCCAGGGCAGGGCACGGCCTTGGGGACCTAGCCAGCCCTCTTGGGGTAATTAACTTGTGGGTACACAGTTCTCAGCTTTAATTTTTGCAGAATCCCAGAGCAAATTGCTTTGCTGCAAGATCCCATCAACTCATTCACCAGGAGCTACAATAGCATTTTTTGTTAACCATTATTTGTTAACCCTTTCTGGTAGTGAAACCATGTCTTCAGTCAGTAGGAAAATGCCGCAGGTCTCTGACAAAGAGGCAGGCTGAGCTCCTGGAAGCTGCCAGATGTTCATTTTTCTCACCCCCCCCCCTAAAATATCACCATAATTTTAATTTACTCAGATGAATCAGCAGTTGACTAAACAGACATTCAATATAAAATTCATAGCAAGAAAAGAGACACTTGGGATAATTTTGATTGATTTACTTGGCAGAGTTTTGATAGCTACTGAAAAACATACTATTCATGTTTAGGTGAAAAATAAATGGAGTCAAATAAGTGTCACTGCATAGTACTAGGAGGTATATACAGCCACATGTAAAAATGCATAAACACAAACATTTCTGTACAGCAACTTTTCTTTTCAGTCTGTATAGAGAAACACTGGTTTATAATATGGGGAAAATATAAAGCAGACATACATGCAACAAGGACATGACAGTTACATAGGTCCCACCTGCCTCCCAAAAGTTGAAATAACAATAATAACAATAATTATAATAATAAAAGCCTTTTTCGGGGAAAAAATTTGAAACCTGGAATGTTTTCATGTTGAGGTTTCCAGAGAGCTTCAGATGTGAAACACATCTGAAGGTAATTTAAAGGCTTGATTCAAAGCCCTGTGAAGGCAATGGAAAAACTCCATTGGTTTCAGTGAGCTTGGGGTCAGACCCAGCTATTTAACCATGACCCCGTTCTGCCCTCCCCCAAAACCCAAAGTTGAAATCTGCAGATAAAAATAAACAATCATATCATACAAAACTTTGTATATAGAATACAAAAGGTAACAGTTGACTTTTTGTATAAAATACAACTTTTTGATAGTATATTTATTTCACATATGTATAAATATAACCCAAATAATATGATTTTTATTATTCCTACCAAAATATTATTACTTTTTGTTGTTGTTTTTACAAAAGTTTACAAAACAAATAATTCTTTATATTTACAACCCAATACTGTGAAGAGTGCCCAGTCAATGATGAAAAATAGACTTTAAGGGTAGTGCACTTAGCCATTGCAAAGAAAGAAAAAAAAAAGACACTAGCTCCATTCAGATACAAGTGTTCTGAAGAAATGATACTGGATTCAAGTTTTGGTTGCAAAAGTCTTTCACAAGCTTGCATTTCAAATGCATCAGGCATATTTATACAGGACTGGAAACGGCCTCTACTTTTTGTGTATTTACTTAAGACAGGATGTAATTTTGCTCCCAGGGATGGTACTCACAGCCTTTTGCACTCCAGGCTGAGGCCAACAGGACAGCACTCAGCATTGAGCCCACCACTGCATGATATCACAGAACCATAGAATCACAGACTATCCCGAGTTGGAAGGGACCCACAAGAATCATTGAGTCCACCTCCTGACTCCTTGGGACCAGCTCCTCAACTGAAGAATTTTTTTTTACATCATTTGAGGATCTGGAAATCAGTCTGGCCTTAATACAGAAAGCAGGGTGGCTTTTTCAAAGGTATGTGAGGGTAGTTGAAATTACCAGAGTACAGTGCCCATTGCTCATGGTGACACTGGCTCAGCCACGGCCTCAGTGGCATCCGTCACTGTTGCCTGTTCCTACCAGCGCTGGCAGTCACTGCTGACCTGCTCGTGGGCAGGGAGTGTGTGAGGCAGATAAGCCAATCTTCCTTTCACGTCAAACTAATGCAGCTCCTACTTCAGTCTAGTTTTGCATGATTTATAGGGGACATGTTTGTTACATTGCATCTCTATCTCTCCAAGCTTAGGTGGGACCCCTGTGGCCTGAGCTGAAACGCTCTTCAAGGATTTGGAAAAATTTGTACTGACATATCAAAGGGCCTGCATGCACCCTGGCCAAAACTGGCAAGAAGAGGGAGGTTTCTGGGCAGCTGAGCCACCATGTTACACAATGCAGGGGTGTGCAATGATCACTGCCTGTGTTGGCAGAAGGGACTCTTCAGCAGACTTCCTTGTCCCTCTTATTTCTCTGGGAATGAACAGCCTCAAGTGGCATATCTAACTAAATGCCCATGTTACACCTTTAGTGGAGGTGCTGATGCTCATTTGTGTGACGATGCTTCTTGAAACATCCTGAAAAATTGTGCCCATTTGAAACGACAGGGTGAAATGACTGGAAAAGCCTTATTAAAATCTCTCGCAAGAAGTAGGTCAGATAAGTGCAGAGGCTATTGTCAAATAGTCTACTCATCCCACTGCCACTAATAAGGATGAATAAAGCACTTGCACGGGCTGAGCAATGCCTCTTGGCACCAAGGCATGCGAACGTAGGCTTTGTATTCCTTTGCCACATCTAGTTTTAGCTAATTCAGAGGAGGCTCTGAAACACATTGCACCACATCATTTGAAAGAAAAGCATTTTCATTTGAATTGCAAGATCTGTTCCCATCCATGAATCCTGTCTGAATCACTGTGGAGCTGCTTTATAGTGACATTGCATATCCTTCTGATGCCATTGCTGACCAAAAATTTAATATAGTCAAGACTATTCCTTGGCAAGTGTGGGACATCCCGTATCCTTACTGCTCTGCTCTGTTAGCCTTCAAGGCAATGTGGCTGCAAACTGCTCATGGGAATGGTCCTTGCCCCAGGATATCTTCCTAGTGATGCACAGAAATTGCTCATGGCAATATCAGATAGTCCATCCCCAAACCCAGAACAGATGATTGAGTCCACTGCCCAGAAATAATCCTCAGAACTGTTTCATGTACAAGCACAGATGTAGCTGATGGAGCCTCCTGCTGTGAGTTATAATTGATGTGCATGCTAGTTTCAGGTGCAGAGCCTCTCGTACTCCAGACAGAGGCTGTGGGGACCTGGGCCATCACCAGAACTCTTTTAACTCCCTGCATATGGCAAAGGAAAAACCAGGATGGAACCAAAATTCTGTGCAATCAAAATGGCAGCTTCCCCCCAGGCAGGTAGTGATGGCATTTCATCTGTGCTAAACCTGTTTGAGAGAAGATCAGGCTGAACTATCTGATTGATTCTCAGCATGATTTGAGATGAAAACGAGGACAGTGGCTTAAGCTGAGCCACTTTAGGTGTTTCCCTCCTCTAATCTGGACTGGGGGAGTAGTCAGGATCAAATCATGAGCACCCTTCTCACTCAAGTTTCTGTTAAGTCACTGGAGTCCCTGGGGAAGGGCAAGGTGGCAAAGTGAGGATCCTGAGCTTTGGTAGTCGTTCATCTCATGTTTCCCTCAACGCCCAGAATGACTGTGCTGCTGGCAGAACAGCACCCTCCAATACTCACTGCAAACACTGATGAAAGGGAGGACACCAATGCTAGAGCACACCAAGTAACACACTGGATGATCTGTTTCCTTCTTCCCTTGGATGAGACCACTCACCTTGCTGTGTGCTACAAAAGGTACAGGGTTTATAACAAAATCATTGAGAAAGCAAATGTAAGTTTGTACTGTGCAGAAGTAAACAGTTTTTGTAATGCCATGGGATTTACACAGGGCTTGATGCTGTCAGGGCTGAGCAGTCCCAAGGAAGTTAAGGGCTGTGAACACGATGACTGAAGAGCTGTGAACCACTTGGGGTCTTACTTGCACCCAAAGAAATGATGTTCCACAGCCCATACCACTGTCTGGTGCTTCCACGTGTGGGAAGCTGAACATGTTTTACTCCTGGAGCCCCTCTGAGAATAACCAATGAGTTTGCAATGGGCTGGGCACAGGTGTAGGGAACAGACCCTTCACATGTTTTCACTCCTTTGTGGCAGGCAGGAATATCACTTACACTGTCACTTCAGTTTTGTTCCTAGAGCTACTCTTCAAACAGGGCAGTTGCTCTATGTTGTATTTTAAAGGACAGCCCAGTTACTGGAGTGTAAATTAATAAAGCAGGTTGTTGGCATCTAAAGAGAAAGCTAATGTCCTTGCTGCCTCTTCATCTGGTTCCCTCTTGGTACTGCCACTTACGAGTGGTTCCCTAAAATTTCATCGAGGTTGATGTCTTTCATCCAGTCATCATTACCAGGTTCTGTTTTCAGTAAAGAATCTATAAAATCCGAGTCACTGTTGAGCGCAGGTCCTATACTGTCACCTTGCTGGTTCAGAAAGTCAAATGCTAGGTCATTACCATGGTCACTTCCTTGGTAAGCCCGGGAGGTTTGGTTGCTAGTTGTAAAACCGGTTGATGGCAGGGATGACGGTGGCGTCATACTCGTTCCTGGCTGATTCAAGGTAGGCACAGTCTGTCCTCTCAGCTGACTGGGTCTTATGCTGAGCCCTCGTAGAGAGCCAGCAGATTGTCCATTTAGAGTCTGGTGCATTTGGTTTAGAGGGGGCCTCATCTGGACTCCCGCCGTTAACTGGTTGGGAGGTGCCAATGCCCGCTGAGGGAAATGCTGGTTGCCTACGCTGCGCTGCAAAGACTGGGTAGGGTATGGAGTGCCGGTGGGGAAACGGACCCCTGCAGGTTTCAGTGCATCCTGCTGCTTCACTGCAGCCTCTTGTGGGGCCCAGTTCTGGGCATTGGCAGTAGCCGTGATCATCACGTTGGCTGGTCGTTGAGCAGGGATACCTGTGGCTCCGTGGGTCAGGCTTGGCCTTATTTGCTGAGAGTTGACCACTGACCCCGTCCCAAAAG
Source organism: Thryothorus ludovicianus (assembly GCA_013397245.1). Lineage (NCBI taxonomy): Eukaryota > Metazoa > Chordata > Aves > Passeriformes > Certhiidae > Thryothorus > Thryothorus ludovicianus. Next base: position 348,537 of record VZTB01005695.1, on the reverse strand, counting down.
CTGCCCCGTTGTTCCCTTGGGTCATGGTTTGCTGTCGGGGCACCATGGGGTTATTCTGACTGGGCAGAACTTGATTTTGGTTTCTGTGGGGCTGCATTTGGTTCATTCCTGAAGTCACATTGTATGTGCTTGGTTGGTTGCAAGGAAGGTTCCCGTAGCAGCCCATACTCCGAGCAGCAGGAACAGAAGGCATTCGGGTGCCAGCAGGGGTGGACATGAGGCTGGAGCTCTGGGGCATGATGCTGTGAGTTGAAATTGGGTTGGATAAGGACATATTGTTGGAGTTCATGCTTACAGCTGGTGAACCACCTGGAAAGGAGAAAACAGAAGTGTTACAGCAAGCATGAGTGCACCAATGTGTGGTGTCAGCTCAAAAATCCAGTTTTCTATGAGCAGAGTTTCTTGAAGAAGACACTTTGCTCTTAAGAGGACTTACATGAACTTGCCCAAGGCCTTGAAGATGCCTATCATCGAAAGGGTAGTTTGGTCTATACTAAGCCACCTGTGGTCTTTCCATCCCTTCAGAGGAGAGCACATGAGCTCTCCTGGTTCTCATTGTAAGAGAAATATTGGAGCAGGGAAGGACAGACAGAAACACTGGACAGGACAGAAGACCTTCCTGCCTTCTTTTACAGAAGCACTAGACATGTCAGACAGGACAAAGGCTCGCTAAGTGATCAGAGATCAAGAAGTTTTCTTTCTTACAGGGCATGGCTCATCCTGGCTCCCTCTAGAGACAATGGGGAGTGAGCGACACTTTAATGGGGCAACTTTTCCACCTTTCTTAGACACCTACAGCAGCAATATCCATCCTTTTTTAGGAATGTCTGTCCCAGATGAGAGCAGGAGCCAAGACTGCATCCCACACACTTGCAGCTGTATGCTGGGACAGGAGCTCCCACATGGCAGCCGAGCAGGCACAAGGACATGACTCGGTGTGTGCCTGGTGAGACACACACATGCCCCTACTAAACTCTCTTCCCAGCTGGGCTATGGCTGTTTGCCCCTGCAGAAACAGACTTGCCTGTGAGTGAACCACACATGATGTGCCAGCGCTGGCTGCACCTGAACATTGCCTTTTGTGCATCAGAAAGCCACAAGTTATGAGTTGGCATGAATTTATCACTCCTGATTCTGCCCTGTGAAGGATTTTCCTGTACTTGACATCTGCCAATGGATGACAAGAAGAGAGGATATTCTTGCTCTCAAATGCCAAACCTCAACACAAGCTCATTTCTTTGGCTAGGTAGCCTCTATTTTGAGGCCACAGAAGGTCATTTATACCGTGGAGGCTGAGTGCTTATGCAGGGCAAAGCTGAATTAATCCCTGAGAGACTGGTTGAAAAAGACCAATCAATTTTTAAACACAGCCAGTGTAGATGGCACTGTGGAGAACCCTCTCTGAACACAATCAGCTGCTCTATAGTGTAATTTGCTTTGCTACTGTTGCTTCCAGTACAAATCCTACAAGAATCACAGCTCAAAAAAGTCAGGTTCAAGGCAAATGAAAGGAAAAGTTTCTTCACACAATGTGTGGGTCAGCCAAGGAAATCTGTGCCACATGGCACAGTACAAGCTAAATTCTCACACCTCTTTGGGTGGCCCCCAAAGTGTGAGAAAAACTGTCAAATGAGCTTGCTATCAAGGTACTACTGCATTTCAGGAATTCCCTGAGCCTTTCCCAGAGGAGGAACAAGGAAATTTGCCATTTCAGAGGGTGCAACTAATAGCAATTGTTGGGCACTGCCTTGGTTTGACCCTTTGTACATATGGGAAAAACAGAAGGAATTTGACTAACTTCGGCCTCATCACCAAATCTTATTATATATTGGTCTGTGTGATTAATATTATCCATTGGGCCATCATAAATTCTTTCCTACTATACAGGTGCTTCAAGAGTGTGTCATGCTTGCAGCATTCTCCAAATATTTCAGTCTCAGTGTGTGGCATGTTTTCCAGTATTTTGGGCCTTTGGAGCTCCTGTCAGAACTTTACAGTTTTTGATGTTCGATTTCAGAGCTGTACATCATAGCTGGTCACAGTAACTTTTGCACATCTCCAATGTGGATGTAAAGTAAGCTCTATCTTTCCAGTTCAGCATCATTTTGGACAATGCTTGCATGTCCAATTTCAATCACATGTCCTGCTCACAGTGATATCTGAAGACCTGTCAGCAATTTCCTTTTGAGCTATGTTAATTTTGTGTCACTCAGGTTTCTCAACCAAAATAGGTAGTAAGAAGTCAGATGCTTTAATGGACATAATCTGAACAACTATTGCCTTTAAGTTGTGGTTTCATTGAAAGAGATACCATGCAAGTTTGAAAAGATTCTTCTAACCTCAAGCCATGTTGCTTGAATTTAATTACATGTTCCCCTTCCTAAATTCTTTATAATTTGGGCTATATCTGCTCCTCAGTAGTTTTGCTGAGCTCTGCTTTAGGCTACTAGGGCTGCAATTACCTACCTAGTCTTTTAATTCTTATCATGCCATTAGCAGTCTCCCTTGGTGTTTCAAGACTAAATAAAAAGTGACACTAAGAATTTGGACAACCTCTCAGCCAGCTCTTTTAAAACTCCTTAAGACAAAACATGTGCATACATATTTAAAAAGTCCATATTTAGGAACAGCTGTTTAATATACTATTCCTGTTGAAATTTCACCATAATGATGTTCAGCTCCCACAGACTGGAAGCAAAGAAATAATTATACATTTCTGCCTTTTCTGCATTCTTTTTATACATATGCTATTTCCATTTAGTAATGGATGCAAAAGATTAATTTTTTTTCCTTAAGGACTTAAAAAATGACTCTTCCCAAATCATAATTAACACTGAACGTAACTCCACAACCAGAGTGCTTGTACCAAATCAATATAAACATAGATACCTAAATTAAGAAGCTCCCCCTATCCTGAAGGCAACCTGTTCCCCAAACAGGCTCTAAGTTAGAGACACTTGACTGTAGAGGATCTAATCATCCTAAGAATTGTGTTTTCCTAACTGAAGCACCTAAATTCAGTCCCTGAACTGGGCAGCCCCTGGGATATGTTATGGGGAGTACGTTTGGTTTTAGCCCAACAGGGACAATTAAATTCCTACAATCAGTGCTCAGCTGGGAGCCATATGATTAGCCTAATTTTTCGCTTTGTGGGTGGGTTGTGCATTTTTGGAACTACTGTAACATCTCTTACGAAGACAGGCTGAGAGAGTTGGGGTTGTTAAGCTGGGAGGAGGCACTGAGGTGACCTAGTATTCTCCAGTACCTGAAGGAGGCTACGAGACATATGCAGTGACAGGACAAGGGAGAATGACTTTAAATTGACAGAGGATAAATTTAGATTAGACATAGAGAAGAAATTTATTCAAGGGTGATGAAACATTGGACTAGTGAAAGAGTTTTGAATGTCTCATCCCTGAAAGTATTCCAGGCCAGGTTGGATGGGACTCTGACTAACCTGGTCTAGTGACAGGTGTCCCTGCCCATAGCAGAAAGTTTGGAACTGGATGATCTTTAAGGTCCCTTCCAACCCAAAGCTTCCTGTGATTTTGTGATCCTTTTGCAGGGGTGATAGGGATGGGGCCCTGATTTTTTGCTCCTTTGAGCACATATTAAAGAGAAGGAATGGTACAAAATTCAGTGGCATTTCAAAACATCCAGAACAAGTTGGGGAGAGGTGCTTCTCTCCCTCCAGCTGAACTACAGGTTTATAGAGTCACTTCATTGCCACTGGGATGAAGCCCCTCCTGGGTGACCCTGCCAGCTGTTGAGCAGACCCCAGGGCTACCATCACACTGCTCTTGCAAATGCTACACTTTTTAAAGAACACAAGTGTTTGGGAAGGGGTTGTACTTGTTGCCAAAAGACAAAGCTTCCTCTTTCTTTGTTTTGCTATTTTTATGCTTTTATTTTTAACACAAGTATTTTCCATTCTTATTTCTTCCAGATGGGAAGAAATGCCTTCCCCAGTAGCACTGTGTGCAGCAGCTGGGCACCCCAGGCTACAGCAATTCGGAGAAACAGCTTCCCTACCCGAGTCACCTGCTCTTTTCATGGGAGATTTCTTGCCATGGCATGGCACTGTGGGGAAAAGTAGAGAGAAATAAAATACTTAACCAAGTTTCTCTAGCCTGTGCAATTTTATTTAGCTTTTTGTTTCTTCTTCCCTGATCTGAGCAAAGCTATTCCCGGAAAAAAGGGAACAATTTCCCTACTGTTACTCCCTTCTGCAAGAGTTTCCTAATCACTCCATCTGGTAGCTTTGCTGGAAGCTCTCAGAGCAGCCCTTCCTCCCAGGCTCTCCTGAAAGGCTGCTGTCCTCCCGGGGCTCACTCAGCAGGGACTTGAAATTTCAATGGACAAGTGCTGCCATTCCCACATGTTTTAAACCGAGGAGATGGGACTCCAAACACCACAAGACTGGCAAAGAGTCCATCAGATTAACAAGAGCCACCACACAACAATGATGATCTTCTCGCTTTGGAGCCTTTTGCACATGTGGCTGCACTCACTTCCATTTTCCCTCTCAGGCTAGAAATGGATTGTTTTTACATAAAAGCCAGGAGTCTCAGTTAATCATTTGATTCCAGGAACAAACCTTTAAACAACATACCAACTCACAAGATTTCCCAGCAAAATGCTGGGGTTGCCAAAGCATTTATTTTGGGAGTACAGGAGGTACCAAGCCAGCAAGCAGGGCCCTCACCATGGGCTATTACACTGGGATGCTTGAGCCAGTTTACTGGAGAAGATTAACACCCAGGTCCATTGGAAAGCAGCAGTTTCCAGGCTGCAGCAAGCTTATCACTGCTAGAACTTGGAAGCAGAGCAAAGGAGTGCATGAATACTGCTTGAGCAGCCCAACCTGGCCCATCCCTAGAGAGCTGGGCTGGGGGTCCCACAGAGCCAGCAGAATGGGCTGAGAGGTGGCATGTGAGTAATCTGCACTTCAGAGCCCATTAAAATCGTAATGGAAGCTGAAGAAGTTTTGCTACAAAGGACAGGTAAGAAGGAAAGACTCAGATCAGTGGCTGAATCTGCAGAGCTAACAGTTATGGAAAAACAAAACAAACAAAAAAACCTCTTCTTCCTTAGCATGTTGCATACAAAAATATGCTAGAAGGCAAAGGATCCTTTTTATATTTACATGCACAGACACTTTTGCAGTATAAAGAACATCCTTTGGTCCCATCTGCTGCATTTCCCCCTCCTCCTCAGCATTTTTTCCTAACTCTGCCTTTGCTCTCTAAGTGGCCTTCAGCCAATCAGCAAGGTGAACAGTATGAAAAGCCAAACAAGCAGCCCTGTGCTTCAAAAACTAGACTCTCCAAGGAGGTCAGGGCACAAGAGCTGAAGCCAAGGACTAGTCCTGTGGTGTTGGGCATTTCCTGTCCTGGGCAGTTTTGGCAGAAAGCAGGGGCTTTTACTCTATTGTTTGACTGATCTGTTGAAATGCTGCTTGTAGAGCAGCACTAGGGCCATGATCACAGCCTATTAAACAGACCAAAAGTGCCACCATGATGGTGCTATGTGGGGTACTTAGAAACCTGTATGAGAGTCCTCACATTGTACATGAACTGCCATTTGAAGGGAGGGATAGTTCTCATCTCAGTCTCTGAACCAGGATGCACCACATATGTGAGAGAAGCATCTGAACACAGTGAGGTGGCATAGTCAAGAGGACATCTCTGCATCAAGTATTTGGGTGCACATCTTCCCCAGACAGTGCTAAACCCTTCCTTCCCCATGTCTGAGAGGTGGTGTCAGCCTGGATGAAGCACCAGATCATACACCAGCACTTCTCAGTGCTGCAGGACAGTAAGGTAAATAGCCCAGGAGAGCAGCAGCCTCCACTCACTGCCTCTCCAGTGATGGAAGCCGATATCCAGAAAATCATGCCCCAGTCATCCCATGCATGCACAGCTCTTAGAAGTTGTCTTCCCACTGAAAGGAAGGAATAAAGAATTGCACTGAGCCCATGGGTACTTACCAGGATATTGATTTGCTTGTTGCATGCTGACCACATTCCTTCTTTGGTCTTTATAATCTGGTGGTGGTCTTGTCAAGTGTCTGTTCAGCTGGTCTTGTGGAGTTATTTTCTCCTAGAAGATTAGAGCAGAAGTACATTAATTTGTTTTTCTTTATGCATTCCCGGCTCTGTGTTTTGCCCATTCTTTCTCTTCTCAATATGTACAAAACTGGAGTATTTCTTCCTTTCACCCTGTCTGGTCTACAGGAGAGCCACTTGTGAAGCTGTGCCATCACCTACTGAAATATATATGGAAATTTTTTTGCTGGTTGCATTGTGTTTTGGTCTGATTCAACTTTCCTCTCAGCCTCTGAGAATAATGGCCACATCTGCACTGCAGTACAAAGTGTCTTCCAATTTCAGCTTGTCATCCCCATTCACAGCCATGCCCATCCCTCCCCTCACTCTGTCTTCCTACACTGGAGGGGTGACCACAAAACCCAGCAAAATCCTTGCTTTTTGCTCCTCCCAGCTCTCCTCAGTAGGGATACCAGAACACATGGTTTAGCAGGGATAGTGCTGGGCTGGCTATTTTCATACCACTCAGCATTGCCCTGTGCTTCCCTGTACATGTACAAGGTGCTGTCCTTCCTCTTACATTGGGAGTACAAGAACTGGGGGAAGGACAGCAAGGAAAGATTGAAGGAAAAAAATATTAGTTGGGGAGATTCTCTTTTTTGAGCTTGCAGGGACATGTCTCTGGTGAGAGGAGGATAAAAATCCAAGCCCTTGAACTGAAATCTGACCAACTACCCTGTGATCATAAAGATCTGGAAAGAGCAGGCACCAGAGTCAATGGCAAATCTCTCATCAGCATCAGTGTGATTTGATGCCTCCAGAGTGCTACTGCTCACCCACGAGGCATGGCTCCTTGGGATATGTGCCCCCATGGCAGGAAATTGTGAGTTTGGTGCACGTGTACCTTTACTGGACAGCTGCTGGGACAGCATCACACCTCTCCTGCAATGTGCATGGGTTATGCGCTCAGCTGTCAGCATGGCAAAGCAGCTTGTCAGTGTCAAAAAGTCAGGCCCATGATGCAAGTCCATCGGAGTAATTTGGGGATAATCTGCCTGAAAACAGCATGCAAATGGACCTTCTAGTGAAAAATTTGTATTTTCTTCTCCCAGGAGCACCTAAAGACACTGGGAGAAGAGCCTTTCTTGTGTTATTTAGGCATTTCCACAATTCATGATGGGAGTGAGAGGTCTGATGAAGATTTATAAGGTTTGTTTTTATATCCTGCTCAATTTGAGTCCTTGAGAAGAAGACAGACTCCCAGGAAATCCCTGCAATTCATGTAAAAACTGCAGGCAAGCTTTATGTGTATTTCTATGTACACAACACAAAAACAAAGCCAAGCTGATTAAATTTCCATTTTATTTAAGAGAAGGTATTTGAGCAATTAAGTTTTTGTTCTGCTAAAAATTCTGACAGAAAACTGCAGTACAGAGAGCTGACTCGAAACTTCTTTTTTCTTCTGCATAAATTGAAAAGTCAAGAAATATTTCCTTAATGGAATCCCCCATGTCTCCCAACTAGTCTCTCAGATACCAAAAGAGAGATACAGTTACCTAGAAATGCAAAAATAAAACCAGAGAAAGTAGGACTCATGTACGATCCCAGCCAAGCACAGAAACTTGTGTTGAACCCCAAAATCAAGGTACCTGATCTGTGTTTACACACACAGAGTGACAGATCCTGGAAGTAAACTTCCCCCTGAGGTCAAAGTAGCACAGCAGTGCACCTTGGTTTGTCTTGCAAAGAAAACCATGGATAATATTCATATGCCTCAAAACCAAGCATATGCTTGGACTGTTCTTGTAATGAGCCTGCAGCAGCTTGGACACTCGAGTTGTTTCATATAGATTGAAGAAGGTTTCAAAAAGGCTTAGGGAAGTGCTGAAAAATGCCAGGCGCACTCTTGAAGTTCTAGGCATTGCCAAAACAACCTTGAAGTTTTACGGGACTTTATTCTCCCTGCCTTAGCTTTCTTTTCTATTGTTTTTATGACAATATTTTCCATGTAAAATAAGAAATTAGTAAACTTACAGCTTCTGCCAACATTTGCTGCTGTAGGAGGAGTTGTTTTTGCTCCATCATTTGCCGTTGCAGAGCCTGTTTCTTTTCCATCAGCTGCTGATTCAACAATGATTGCTGGGATGAGTTCATGTAACCACTTCCAGTGTTTGGATTTGAGCAAGAACTGGAGCTTGGAGAGGGGCCAGCTCCCTGGCCTACCACAGAGTGTTGTTCCTGAAACAGAAGAAATGGCTCGTGAAGGATCAAAATAATAACAAGCATCAAGAAAAGGAAATAATCCTTTTTATGTAATTAGCTGAAGTTCAGGACACAGCCCACAGACTCTCAGGACAAGGGACTGTTGAAAAGGCTTTGACAAAGTAAGAAGAGGATAGAATAACTTCATTCCTCAGGAAAGACTGAAATTGTGCCAGGTGGTTCCAGTGGAAAACCTCAATATTGTACCAGGAGCTTGGGAAACATTAACACAAGTAATAGAGCTGTCCTGGGGATCTTTCAGGAAACGTGCATTGGGCTGTACAGAAGTTTGTTTGACCACAAGGGAACAAACTCAGTGTCTACTGGTTCCTACCATCTGGTGAACAGCAGTGAGAAGCTGCAGACTTATTGCTAGAAGTGGCATCTATTCTTAGAAAATACAGAGGTGGTAAGTTAATACTTCACAGTGGGGTGAATGGTGCTGCTTTCATTTGTCTCATCATCTCCCTGACAAGAGCAATCTCTGAGAGACTGCTAATTGAATCCCATTAGCAAGATGATTAAATAGGCTTAGAGTGTATCAACTTCCTCAGTAAAATAAATGTGTCATTGGGAAGGACCTTGAAGAGTGTTTTAGGGTCTCCCTGGTCTTTGTGAGGGATCTAGATCTGCTTCCTCTTTCCCAGCGTGCAGCTCCACAATGAAGGGATGGTAAAAAGTCATCTTAGAGTGCAAGGGGGAAGGTACATGAGAATTCAAACCATGCTCATACAAGATAAGAACGTACATGGAATGACAGTATGCAGCTCCTTTTCTCTTGGCCATTCTTTCCCTTGGCAGCAGTATGTTTTCTGCCTACTTGCTCCAGCAGTGTTTGATACTTGGGCCTTTACCAAATGTAGGAAATAGGTTTCTCAGTACACACGCAAATATACACAGCCTATGTTGGATCACTGGATACTCACGTATTTCTACAAAGAAAGTGGGATACACTGAGGAGGTCACAACAGCCAGGAGACAGATGCATTCTCTGACCCTGCTTGGCTGCAATTCACCACAAGAACCAAGAACATAACTCTGTATGACCTGAGAGGCAGCAGCGTTTTTGCCTTGTAACACGACTCCGCAGTGGGAATTACACAGCGGTTCTCTCCCTGCCGAGGTGTAGAGCCAGCACCTGGGCTACTATCCTAGCAAAGCTCTGCTCCACTGTCGGGTTTCCTGCTTCTGCAGAAACGCTCCCGAGCTATTAAAAGTCCTTTTTACCACACCCGAGGTGAAAGGTGAAGCTGAGAATCTTCAACTCTTACTTTCTAGGTTGTTTATTTTATTTTATCTTTAACATTCTTTCTCTGACCTGTTGAGGTCCTTCTGGCAGGACAGTTTGAACCACTCTCCGCACCCTAAGGGCAGTGTTTATCTTTTACATTAAAAACTACCTTTACAGTATTTACAATTATTTTCCAATACCTATCACTTTTGTTACACAGTCGGTAGCTACTCTAAACCAATCACCAGTGCCACCATCATAGCAAGAAAATGGAGAAGGTGAACAAGAAGAAAGAAACTTAAAAAACCACAAGGTTCCTCCATCTTGGCCTCACTTACTCTTATGTACTAAAACCAAAAATGTCCTTTTTCACCTGTGATAAACTTATTATTCTATTTAAACTCTTGTGACTTGCAATTCTTCTCTTAAAGCTGGCAATTGTGCCCATGGGCTAAAATCCAAACCACAGGTGTCTTGGGCTCTGTGCCAAGGTCTCCGAGCCGCCTGCCCGGGTCTCTGTGCCTTCAGTTCAGAGACGAACCCTGAATTCCCACACTCCATGGCCATTTTCCCCCATGGCATTTGGGCAAATATGGGCTGATGGATATTACAACAAGGATTGGTCCTACGTAGCCTACCCATGCCCTGAGGACCATGGAGCACTGATGTTTAGGGCTTTGCAGACTCCAGGAAAGCTCTTTCCTGTGCCTTAGCTTTTGCATCCCTCCCCTCCCCAGTAACACACACACAGTACAGACTAATCCCACTTATCTTTCTACCATCTGGCATGAAAGAAGCACAATGATTGTTATGGGTATTTCTATTTTAAAATAACTCTGTGGCTTCTAGATGGGGCCACATGAGTGTGTAGCTAGTTAGATAAAGTATTTGAAGACTGTTACTGAAATAAAAAACATGACTTTCTTCTGGAGCCACCTGCAGCCCCCAAGGCAGTGTTACAAACCCACCCTTCAAATTTATTGGGCTCTTACACAATTATATCCTGCACACTTTCTTTCAGTTCCAGAAGGAATCTAGGATTGCTCGGCACTGCCACATTTTTCAGCCCTTATGTTAGCTGCAAGATAGAAAATACCTCCTCTCAACAGACCTGCTTGCCAAGTTGTTGCGCAAACTTTTTTGTCTTTCCTAAAATATTTTGAAAAGAAAAATATGTTACAATAAATTGGCTTTGACTTCTATATTCAAATGACAACTCTAGCTTGAACCCAGCCACATGTTCCATCCATTAATAGAATTCATCTGTTGCGTTTTTGCACAGATAGTGCAGGCTCCCCCGAATGTGCTTTCAGTCCTATGTAAAAAAACCAAAGCCTAAGTTTTTCTTTCCCTCATTCCCTACCAGCCCATATATGCAGTGGGGGGGATTAAGATAAACTGTGTAGTGTTCATTCACAGTATCTATCAAAGAAAGCTCTTCTGTAATAGCCATTGGCACAAAACACCAGCTGCTTGGCAAACAGACCCTGAGAAAACAGTGTAAATCATCAACTTGGAGCCAGGTTGGGGGGGTTTTGCATTTGGTCCTTTCTCTGCTGTTCATGAAATGTCAGTGTGAGCCTATGAATCTACGATGTGTTACTTCTCCTGCCTGCAGATCTTCCCCTTGCAATGGGAGAAGGAAGAACAGTTTCCTAATAAATCAGGGGACGACTAGCTGCACAGCAGTTTGACCCTTCATGAACCAGTGCTATTGAGCCTTGCTCTCCCCCTGCGCTTCCATCACTGCACTTCAGACAGCAGAAGGGCTATGCTGCTGTCAGGGATGTGGGGCTCTGCCCCTGTGCTAGAACAAAGTGTGCCTTCTGACATCCCTGAGAGGGAGGGCACGTTTGGGTTGGAGCTACCCAGCTTTAGTTAAACTGTTTCATCCTGCTCTAAGGCCAGCTCTACTGCAGCAGCTTTACTACAACTCCACACATCTAGAGCTGCTGGTTTTTAATGTCATTCCTGGGTTCCCATGCTGCAGTTCATGTGGTTTAACTTCAGAAAGCCCTGACCAAAGAAAGCGTGGAGTGGGATGTGCCTGTCTCCTTGCCCAGGGGCACCTCTGCCCAGCAGGCTGCAGAGGCAGCCCAGCATCCCTCCAGCTGGGGAGTCCCAAGTGCTTGCATGCATGGTGTCACCACGTTGTTTCCCTGCATGAGGAACCTGCCCACTTTGTCCCCAAGGAGGTGACATGATGGGCAGCACATCCCTGCAGCCAGCCAGGTGTCAGTGACAGGATGGAAGCACCACACCTCCAACAGGTTCAAATGGCAACCTGGGCCAGTTTCTGTCCCACTTGTTGGGGCAGAAATGTTCCACATTCCTCTAGCCCTTTTAGGGCCATTGCTGGTGCCAGCTGGGGCTGGGTTAGTGTTCACCAACCACCACAAACTCCATCTGCCCTGCCAGAGCTGAAGCTTCAGCATGGTGATGCTCAATGAGCAAAGCAGTCGTGTTGCACCACATCATCAGATGTGACATATAAAACCCATGAGATGCAGAAAGATAGTGAGAGCTCCTCAGAGCTGGTAGCACAATTGCAGTTTTGTTCATAAGCATCACAAAGAACATTACATTCAAATGTTTAAATTAGCACTGAAACAAAGCATTTAAGTTTGTCTTTCATTATCCCTGCTGCATCTGATTTATGTTCACACAAATGAAGAGATGTTTTGGCTTCTAACACACATATGAACTTTCTAAAATAGACTTTTTCTCCTCTCCTCTCCTCTCCTCTCCTCTCCTCTCCTCTCCTCNCTGGAGCCCCTTTAGGCTCTGCAAGGGGCTCTGAGGTCTCTCCTCTCCTCTCCTCTCCTCTCCTCTCCTCTCCCTACAAAGCTTCTCAAGAACTCTGAAAGTTTATGTCTCTGCATTCTTAGTTCAGAAGTGATTTAAGGACAGTTGGCTGGAAAAGGATGTGCAAACCTTTCCCCTCTTTCTCCTGGAAATGCTTTGAATTGATGAATAATTTTGGTGGGACAGAAGGGAAACAATGGTCAATTTTGTACGAAACCACAATGCCCGCAGAGTCTGTTTGCTTCCTTGCCAGGAGCCTTGACATCTGTGCCACAAAATGAGCTTCTGCTTCTTGCAGATTTTCCCTGAAAAGGAGATGGGGAATTTTTCCACCTTTCTGTTCCTCTGTGGGGCAACCCCTTCTGTGCCCTACATCAGATCAGGAGTGACAGCTCTGACTCCTGCTCTTCTGTTGCATCAGTTCTGGCTTAAAGAAACAAAGAGTTAACAGAAGAAAGGAAAAGTCTTCAGATCCATTTATGGAAGCCTGCTCAGTGACAGATGCTTGCCTTACAAAAAGCTGCTTCCAGGAGAAAGGATGTTCAAAGTCATGTTCATCTGGTGACCAAACCTATGCATGAGGTCCTCACTCATAAGCAGTTTGTTTCAGTTGTGTTAATTGGCATCATGGGCTTGTGCAGATCTTCACTACAGGCTTAGAGTGAGGATGGTGAAGGAAAAGGCTCCTCTGTGGATTTCTTCAAGGGACCAGTGGCTGTCCTGACAGTGTGAGCTTCTCAGGGGCTTTCTCGTTTGACTGCAGACCACCCTGGACAACTGAGCACTTGGACAAGGAGAAGGAGGAAGAGGGAGAGGAGAAGGATCAAGAGGAGGAGGAGAAGGGAAATGTTTCAACCAAGTCCTGCACTGTTTCAGAGCAGTGCAAAGGCCAGAGCCCCGTGAGCCCCTGATGTGAGCCTCCACAGCCTCAGCTGGCATGCTCCTGATGTGAGCCTCCACAGCCTCAGCTGGCATGCTCCTTTCCACAGTCACAAACTGAGGCTCTCCTGCAGCTGCTAGGCTGAGCACTTAGGCTTAGTGAGAAGAGCTGGTCTGACTTGGGCAATTTTAGGAAGCTGAGCACAGGGTGTTTTGCTGAACAGCCAGTCTTAGTACCCACCAGCCCTCTTCTGAGTCACCTCTTCTTTGCTGCCTTTAATGGAAGCAGATACACCCCTTTCTGCTAAATACTGGGCTTTTTATGGTCTTCTGAACTCCAAGCACTGCCTGCTTGTGTCCTTGCCTCAGACAAGAAAACAAAACCCCAGCAGAACCACAGCAGAGTGCCTGACAACTAAGAACTCTTTCAGTTCTAGTGATAAAGCTGAAGAGTTTTCACATTTTTAGGACTAATTCCCACTCTTGACTGGAGTGCAGAGGGCTGCTTTCTGTGCCAGTGTATATTGTGAGAGCATCAAGAAGTTCCTGAGGTTAAACTCATCTGCAACAGCTGAGGATCTGATCTGTATATAAGGAAATAAGACAGACTGGAGAGAAACACAGCCAAGCAGATTCTCCCTTGCCTTACTGCTTGTTCAGCTTGATGGGAGTGGAAAACAGTATCTTCTTGAGCAACTCAAACTCATTCAACTTTTTTTCATATCTGGAATACACAGCATAAAAGTGAGTCTTCTTGAAGTTTAGGTCTCTAACAAAAGAATTAAGAGCAGATTCTCTCTAAACTGCCTGCTGTAGCTCTCCCTTTATTATAGAGGGAGATGAGGCTCTATAACTAGGCTTCAGATATTTAATTTAGACAACTGAGTTAGGAACTCAGATTAGATGATAGCAACATTCCCCTGCACCCCTCATCTTGGATGCTTCTCACCACACTGGAGTAAGATGCCTGGAAGAGTCAGTGTGAACACCCTATGATCTGTCAAGAAAAAGTGGATGACTTTCTAAGGGTGTTACATAGAGTGACCTAAAAGCTGCCCAAATTAACCAGGCAGAAGATACTATCATAGGCTGAATTTCCCCTAATACCTGCCAGAGAATATGTTTATGCATTCCAGGATGAGTGCTTTTATATGTATAAACAGCATTTGAAAAAAATTGAATATTGCAAGATCCCCAGAGTGGGTTTTGCTGTGTCTAATATCCAGAGATACAGCTGGGTGAAGGCTGCAAAATAGTTCCTTTCAGTAATTTTGTGGAGTGTTTATAAGAAGTTGGCTCAGTCACACAGGAGTATCTTCTGTGTTTTTCTCCTGAGAACATCTGATCTCTCAGGACAAAAATTTCAGGGTCAACCATGTTTCCAAGGCACATACACAAGGAAGCATGGACGCTAGCATTGCAATTGCACAAGCCCAGGCTATCTGCCAGAAGTACTTGTGCCTTCATCCAACCAGGGAAAAGAAGCAAATGCTGTGTCACTCCTTCAACAAACTGAGTGGTGGAGCCCGAAGAGGAAATGCGGACTAATCCCTTCAGAGACTGAAACTGGAAATGCTCCTGACAGTAGGGAGCAAACCCCTGATTTCTGCATCCTCGTGGTGTAAATCACCCGTTGGAGTGATATGTCTGGACATCAAGTGATGCAGCAGGTACTCAGGATGCAGAGGGATAAGTATTTCAGCAAACTCAACTTCTGCAGCCCTCACCGGAAGATCTAGGGAGTTCAGGCTTTTTAAAAAGACATTTTTTTGAGACACATTGAAATTTAAGTGCACCCCATTACTATTTTCAGAAATAGGTAACACTGGGTACAATCTCAAACATAAAAATGGGTGAGCAAATCCCTGAAAGGAGCCAATCCTCACATTGATAGATAGTTAGTTATTTGTGCAGTTCTTAATAGGAACCTGTTATAAGCACTTTGACTGTTCAACACCAACAGGGAAGCTGCTCATGCCCACGATCCTTGTGAATGTATTTTCAGATTTATTTGTAGCCCTGCCATAATCCCTTGCCAGGGAGTTGCACAGCCCCACAGCCACTAGCAGGCACTCTTAGAACAATGTTCCCAACCCCAACTCCTTAAACTTGGGCAAAGTGGGAGCTGCATCTTGCAGGGTGCAAAGCTCAGATTCAGCCCTTGCACCATCCCATAGCAACAGACCCAGGAACAGCGCCTCGTTACCAGCCTTGTCTGACAATCAAGTCTTTAATGAGAACAAAGGTTGACAGTGATTAATCATTAAGACATTTCTTGTTCCTTGCTGCACGTGTTGAAGGCAGCCTCCTGCCGAGGCAGTCTGGCAGATTTCCTGTCTGCTCTATACCAGGGCCCGTGTCCGGACACACAGGGATGTCTTTTCCCAAAGCCAAGCACACAGATGAATGTCTTGTCTCCATTTCTGAGCACGGCAAATTCGGAATGCATGTGCATTCTGCAAAAATAATAAACCCTCAGCTGTAAATTTGATTGCTGTATATTCAGGCAAAATGACCTAAAGGAGATTTGTTCATGTCAGAATTTTTCCCAGAGACATCAAGGATGGATTATTAGTATTTTACCATGTGCACCATGATGAACTTTTAATGTCATCTTCTGGCCTAATGTATATATGAAGGCATCCATTTTAGAAATAGTTTGTTTATTTGTAATGAAAATAACATACGTGTGTTGAAAGTTCAACAGAGGAGGTTATTGTGAAATGTCTGCATCAGAAGAGGAATGTTGGCTCCATCAAAGTCAATGGCAAAACTCCAGCTGACTTCAACTGGGCTAGAATTTCCCCCTAAATCTCCATCCAGCCATGGGCACAGGGGCTCTCTTGGCTTGCAGTGACCACATCTTACACTTTTTGGACAAAATACCTGGTTCAGAGAGACCAGCAGAGAGCCTCCACTGATGTACTTGTGCAAGGACTATCCTGTGCTCTGTATGAAGCTCTGTTTTTAAATGCCTCATCAGCTCATCAGAATAAACTTATTTATTCTGAAATAAGTTTGCCAATAAGCATGAATGATGAAGATTCCTACTGGTTTCGGACAAAACTATAATGATTTGCTCAACTTCAGCATTACCGTTTGCAATGGCTGCAATATGCAATATTTACACTACAACAAGGCAAACCCTTTAGTTTAACATCACACAATTGCAGGAAACCAAATGAGGGAAGTTTGAGAAACTGCTCCTCCTCTAGCTGGAACAAGAGCTGGTGTGAGGGGACCTGTTTTGCTTAGGACCACAGGACAAGGTACGTGCATACTTGCAGGCTCTGTACTTTCACTAAGGAGTGATAATTTCCAGCTGAGGCAGCGAAAACTTCCTAAACTGGTTGAATTAGGCACTTGTGATTATCTGTCTGTATCTTTAGTATGAGTATCTATTATCTGTGTCTACCTTATTCATCTAATAAATGTTCTTGTCTCACTGCCATATGTTGATTATCGTTCACAAAAATTATCTAGCCTGAGGTCAATGCAGAAAATTCCAGCCCACTTAGAAAAGCCATAATCAATGGAAATGAGTCTTGCAAGGGGAAGCGCCGGGTAACTCAGAAATAGGTGACTCTCTCATACAGACGTGTTTACATTTCAATGTGCAGATTACAAAGCAGTGCTAAGAAAGACACTGGTAGCAGGCTTGTGTATAAGGTATCTTTTTTGGCCTCTTGCCTTATCCTCATGTTTCCCTCTGGCAGCGACTGACAGTCACAGTGAACCAAAGGGTACGTGGGCACCGTACAGGGAGGTGACTCCAGAGGTTGCTCTGGAGATCAGGGCTGCTAGGATTCCATGGAGCCAAGTGAATGAGGTACACCATATATGATTCACCCTCCCTATTAATTGTCTGTAGTTTAAACAAGTTTATGTCACTTCTAATTAACAAGCACAAAAAAAAAAGAAAAAAGTAATATGTAAATTTTCCTCAGTCAATAAAAAGAGCAAAGCAAATACCATACAAGCCAACTTTTCTGCAGGAGGAGGGAGCAGGCAACCTGAACAAAATATTTAATGAAGAAAGAAAAAAAAATTAAACATGCAGAACAATAACAACAACAGAAAAACCACATCACTGGAGCCAAACACTTCAATTCAAATGAGCACAATACGGGTGACATGACTGTCAGAGACACATACTAAGATCAAAGCTCTCCTGCTGAGAATACACAGCAAGAACATGAGCATCCTTAATCTGGAGCCTCCTGGGATCAGCCTTCTAACACCAACAGCTCCGAACTCTGATGGCAATCAATGGCCAACACTGGAAAGCTCTGTGTGGAGGATGGCTCTGACCTGCATCTCCCTGCACTGATTGAAGCTGCGGAAGGGACATGCCTCAGGTGGGACTGGATCTCTTTGTTCCCAGTTGCCTGTCCTGGGACAATGACTGGTGCTGACCACAATCAGCATCTGGGGCTGGTAGCCAAGTGTCACTGGGCACAGAAGCAGGGAGTGGGACAAAAACCAAATGGTTTCCAGCTGGGACAGCCCATGGCACTGGTGCAAGTGCACAACGCGTGGTTCAACGGAGCAGCTTTGACTGCACATCTATGCAGTTTTAAATGAGTCCTTATCACACAACCCCAACTGTGGTCTTCCCTCCCCTTCCTTTATAACAACAACTGTCTTTGTTATAAAACAACTTAATTTGATGGGAGTTAATTTGCAGGAATTGACATAAACCTAAGCTCCTACCATCTCCTCAAACTGTCTTGATGAGTGTGATAAAATGGTGCCAGTGGCTGCAGCTGCCTGAGGGTTTGACAAATCTACTTATCCCTCATCTGTCTGTGCCAACAACAGACTCATTAAAATGTGAAAATACCAGGTTTCCTAAAAAGCACTCCTGGGATTTGACGAATTTTTCATTATGATCTCAAGATGTAGGAAGCAATGTGGTTTTCTCAGGTATCCCAGCAGTTCCAAATACTCCTCTGGGCCAAGCAAAGAGTAAAGTCAGGACTCTGAATTTTATGAAAACAAAATTCCAACCATTCAAAGGATTAGTCAATAAGACCCCATGATAAACTGCCCTCAGAGACAAGGGAGCACACCAGAGCTGTCAGATCTTTAAGAATGCTTTCCATAGAGTACAAGAGCTCTCAATCCCCAGATCTAAGGAATCAGGAAAGGAAGGCAAGAGACCAATATGGATGAGTCAAGATATGCTGGTCAAATTAAAGGGTAAGAAAGAATTGCACAGGTAGTGGAAGCAAGAACAGGGATCCTAGGAAAAGTACAGGAATTGTTCCCAGCTGTGTAGGGATGGGGTCAGGAAGGCCAGCATGGCTGGAGCTGAACTTGGCAAGAGATGCAGAGATTAAAAAGAAGAGCTTGTACAGCTATGTCAGTCAGAAAAGGAAAGATAAGGAAAGCTTTTACCCCCTCAACAAACATGACCAGCAAACATGGATGATGAGATATTCAGTAGTCTTTTGCCTCAGTCTTCACTGGCAATCTAAACTCCCATTTCTAGTTTTAAACTAAGCATGCAGATTCAGTCTGGATATAATGAAGAAATTTTTTTATGAGATTGGTGAATCACTGGAACAGGTTCCCCAGACAAGCTGTGAATGCCCCAGCCCTGGACATGTTAGCAGTCAGGTTGGATGAGATTCTGAGCAATGTGATCTAGTGGGAGGTGTCCCTGCCCATTGCAGGGGACTTGGACTAGATGATTTTTAATGGTACCTTCTAACTCAAACAATTTTATGGTACTGTCACTCTTTTTCTTGGACGGGTAGCAGAGTTAGACAGAACTCATTCACTTCTGCTTTCAGCCCTGCAGAGTTTAGCAGGCCAGGATCCTCATCATGGGAATTGATCTGTTGCCTCATTACCTCTCTGGTAGCATTACCAGGCATGGTGGTTTTCTGCTACAGGAATAAAAGGTTATTTCAAAGGAGACATAGGTCCACTAATGCTGTATAATGGCACAGGCCCTTCAAGAAGCACCTGGCATCTCACTGAGCTTGAAGAAAAGTGCTTGGGTGTAGTGAGTTGTTACTTCTGTTCTTTATCTCCAACCTTTAAAAAGCTGAAATGGAACTAGCTAGAGAGGTCAGAATAGCTCAATCCACCAGGGACCAGTCCTGCCTTGGACAGCATGCCTGGGAGGAATTATCTGAGCAAAGTCTTCCTTAAATCAGATGAAGTAAAAAGTGAATTATACTTCTGGCATTTATTTAAACTATTTACTGCCCAAATCTTTCAGCGTGGGAAAGAATAACAGAGTATCCAGAGCCTGCCGTATGCCAGCTATCAGATAACATGCGACTCTGGAGAATGGGAAGGCTGGTGCCAACAAAAACTTTCTTGGATGACTTCTGCTCTCTTTGTATTATTCTTGTGCAAGAGCAGTAAAAACCTGCTTTGCATCCCTGTTTTTAAATAGACTTACTCTCTTATGAAAAAGAACAGGTGGATGTGGTATCACTATTTCTTTCTCTGAGCAGGGGAAAGAACAAATGCAATTGCCTTTGTCAAATCACTCTCATATTTTGCTGTGGTATTTCCCACATTTGGGATATAGCAAAGGTAAATACCCCACAGAGCAAGCAATAGGGGGCTCTGGATAGCCTTTTATACTCACTCTGTCTGCCCTGCCAGACAAGCCATGGGCTTAACTGAGGTGGGACACAGTGCTGTCTTCTGGCAATGCCTTTGAAGAGACATTGGGGAGATGCAAATTCTGCCCTCATCTTCACATGGTTGATCACAGCCACACAGTTTAATAAACACATAAACTAAGAAAAGACCCTGTTTATTGGTATCAGACTTTTTAGTGGCTAGAGTGTATTCTTCTCATTGTCTGGTGGCAGGACTGATGTGATAAAAAGTACAGTAGGGAGCTTTCACTAGCATCTGCAATGCCCATTGAGCTGTGCTAGACCAGACAGCTCAGACAAAACAGTGAAATAGAAACACCCAGCTGACCACTTAACCATGCTTACAAGGAGAGAAAGCAAAAGGAGAAACCAGCTGAACTAAATGAACTACATGAGTTGTACTACATTCTGCAAATAGTTGGTTAGACACCACTGAGGTAAAAAAAAAAAACAAAGGAATTGGCTTTGTTTGATTTGAATTCCCTGTAGAGGTCATCCCTTCGCAGTCCTGGCAGTTGGACAACAATAGAGGGCAAGGGAAAAGCGTTCATTTATTGCAAGACTGGATTATTTTGGATTTTAGATACTCTAAACCTGCATATTTGCTCTACAGCAAAATGATCTTAATATGTGACATCCTTTTTCTATCCTGAAAAGCAAAAGTTGGATTCATTCTTGGGCCATAGATAGCACATGTCTCCCTTAACTTAAAAATAAGGTTTAATTGAGATTTATTTGGCTCACTGGTTGTACTATCTGGCACAGAAAAATATTTTATCCAATGAATGGTTTGCAGGCTATTTCTGCAAGCAACCTTCCCTATGGGTCACACAAAAGTTTCTGGTTAATTTTTAGAATTCACAGGCAGGAGAAGCCTACCAGGAGATTATGTGGATTCAAACAATAGAAGGAGCCTGACACAGAAGACTTCACATACTTTTGTTAATTTAGGAGAAGGGCAAAAATCTTTTGATGGGTCTAGTTGTGGGTTCAGAACATTCAAAATATCATGATAGAAGTATGATACTGGATAGCAAGGAGTTGTGATAGGACATTTGTGAGGTTTGACACCAAAACCCTTGATAAATTGTACTGAGGTTACTAGGGTCTTGATAAAACTTCTCTAAAATACTGTGTCCCTCTTGTTATTAAAAATCTAGCAGTGATGGAAAATAATGAGAGCTTTAACCAACGACAGAAAGTACCTCAAATGGATGTTGAAATATGTATGATTATGTAAATTAGATTGCTTGAGCTAGAAAGGGCAGATTTACACAGTAGTTGGTTTGTGGGTTAAAGAACTCTTTCCACCTACATCTTGTTCTCTGGACCAAAGAGATGTAAAATTCAGGAGATAACCACTTACTAGCAAGGTCTTGCTCTGTAAAAATGCTTCTTTGATTTTTAATAGTGTTAGTTATGCCCCTTGATTTCTGCCCTGCTTCTCTGTAATATTTTCTGTGTGACTAATCAGAGTTGAATCTTGCAAAAATAAAGTGTTAATTAAGCTTTATCTAATCTCAATCTAATCTGACAGCAGCAACCCCCATCTGCTGCTCTGCTGTGTGCTCCTATTTGGACCACCTACTCTACATGGATAATTAGGTGTCGAAACTGCTGTGGCATCTGAATTCAGGAGAGTGCTGAGCGATTCCGACAGCATCTTTACAGCTGGGCCCACCAGTCCTTGCTTTCCTAGACAGGCAGTGGACAGGACTGACTGTATGATGCCATCTAGGAGCCAGAAAAAGGCTTGTTTCATGCCATCAGAGTTTGGTACCTAACCCAGTCACCAGGGCTCTTCTGGCTCTTTGTGGACTGAAGGCAAATCGTTGTCTCCAGAGGGTTATTGGCCAAGTCTGAAATGAATGGGATGAGTCTGGAGGTGCCTCTCTTCTCCTGCTGACTGGAGGAGTGTGGGGGGCTAATTTGGGCATGGGACTGTACACTGAAATGAGACAATTCTCATCTGATGATAAGAAAAATTACTAAGAAAGTATACAGGCACCAAGTCTGTAGTAACAGAGTTAGGAGCCAAATGCAAATGCATTGGAAAGCCCACGGGGCTTCAGACCAGGCTCTGACATTCAGACAAGTTAATAAATGTGGGACATAGAGAGCAATGTGCAGAGAAGTACAAATCCAAACACTCTCATGGTTAGACATATTTACTTCTGGCCTGCACCTCTCAAAATCCTCTGGGGGAATTACTCCAACCAGTGCTCACCTTGTACACACAGTCATTTTGAAGGATAAGGGATGATTTAATGTATTCTCCTCCCTTGCTCAAATCAGTTATCTAGTCTTTGTCCACACACACTGCATGACCTGATTTTCCTCTCTGAGATAAGTCTTCCTAAGCTGCTAAAAGCTTGTCTGAAAAGCCAGCTCAGAGGTCAAGTGAGCAGGATTTCATCATTTCACTGGATATCTTTAAAGAGAAAATGAAAACTTTGTGTTACACTGCTAGTCTGACAGCATTAGACATAAGCTGGGTCAAATGAGATCTCACTACAGTGCTCACTACACTGGTAGAAAACATAACTTCTTGAGATACCAGTGGCTCCTTAGCCAGGGCAGCTATCAGTTTTAAATTAATAAAAGCAAAAAAAAAAAAAAGGGAAAAGAAACATTAAATTAATCATAAGGGTCAGGCAGACACCTTGAAATCTGGTGTAAGCAAAGGTTCCCAGAGAGCCACCAAAAGGACTTTGCTTTTTCTTTGCTCCATGAACTCAGACAGAATTCTCTGCTGAAATTAGGGGCAGAACTCTCAGCAGCTTAAGTGGAACCATGGGCTCCCCAAGAGTTTGCACAGCTCTGCATGCAGAAGGATACCTGACTTCTGAAAGGAGCAGACGTTTAAAGGCACAGCATTATGAAAATCTGTGGCATAAATGGCACAATGGATACACAGATAAGCAGACAGCAGCTGATCTATTCCTTCCTAACAAAGAAGGACAGCCCTCTTTACAGACGAGAGACCTATCAGCATCTTTGATATCTTTGTTCTTGGGGGAACTGCTGAATAAAGGGTCTCTGTCTTTTTGAGCATAATTACAACTGATTTTTTTTTCCCTGATAAAGAATGTAGTCATTGAGCCATAATGGCATTATTTGATGACTTAAATTCATCCTCTAATCCCTCCAAAATGGTATAAATTATTGAACAAGTCACTCAACCCTATAAAAGCACTTTAAAAACATTTTGCTCAGCACGATAATGATCAGACAGAATGTAGCAAGAGTTACAGTAAATTAGACTGATGCTCCAAGCTGGCTGCCACTCAATATACTCATAGCTAAATTCTCACCTACTGAGTAAGACACTCTGTCATGGATAAATTAAGACATAGTCAGTTCTAAAGTGTGTTGGCAAGGACCTTTAGTTCCTTCCCATTTTTTACATCCATGTGATTTCTGGAGGTACTATCAGAGAGCTACACAATGTTATGCCTTGGAGATATGCTGTGGTACCTCTGAGCAAGCTCCGAAACAAGGAAAATTAGTCTGGGTAGAGATAATGTTCCCAGAACACCATTTCCAGCATATAGATTAGCTTCTCAGCTTCTGCCTGAGTTTCTCTGCTGCCAGCCTCAAGTTAACCCTAAGGTGCCCAGAGATGAACCTCCCTGCTTAGCAAACCACACCCACCAGCATCAGCACCACTCCTGCAGTGTTCTTGTGCTGTGAGTGAGCAGATCTCCTCCAAATCTAAGACCAGTGAAAGCCTTGCTGTGCACATCATGTCTCATCCTACCTCTTGCCCTTACATGGCAACCATGATGCCCCAGTACAGCCAGGCCTCCCAGTGTCGTGGTACTGGGATAACAAAATGGGATCCTCATCTCCACTGATGTCTCTCATGAGCATGTATCATTGGTGATCACAGCAACTGCAGACACCTGAAATACTCAGCTGAGGACATGGTTTGACAGTGCTTGTAATCATCCAAAATTTGTTAGTTTTTGTTAGTAATATTGGTGTGACAGAACAGTTATTCGTGATGCTCCTTAACTCTGCTTGAGTGTCACCACTGATGAGGACAAATAATACGTACCAAACATTAACACAACAGTGCTGTAAATTCTGCATTTCTCTGAATTACTGATAGGTAGCTGGCAATTTTACAAAACTGAATTGCCTTCACTAAGCATCATTCTCTGTACTTCTGTCTAGGAGAGGTGTTACAATCCTTAGATTTGGCACAGTCATAGACTAGCAGATAATTTTGAACCAGGTCCATTTTAAGGAATTTGACCCATCTTATGAAACACAGTCTAGGTTTGTTCCTTTGCTGGAATTGAGAGTCAGTGTGCTTGAGAGCCAAGCCAAAGCACTGATTCTGCCCAGTTGCCAATGTATTCTGGGAAATTTCTGCCCACAAGCTAAACTTCAACTTGTTTCCCTTTATTGTAGCTGATGCCTCAGCAGAAACCAGCAGAGTCTGACCTACTCTGCTGCCCTTAATTCTGTGCAAAAATCAGTGATACGTCCACAACACAGCAAGATCTGGTACAAGTTTCCCCATATGAGTAATAGTGGGTTGCAACAGCTTTCTCCTATCCCATATTCTATTCTATTCTATTCTATTCTATTCTATTCTATTCTATTCTATTCTATTCTATTCTATTCTATTCTATTCTATTCTATTCTATTNCCCATATTCTATTCTATTCTATTCTATTCTATTCTATTCTATTCTATTCTATTCTATTCTATTCTATTCTATTCTATTCTATTCTATTCTATTCTATTCTATTCTATTCTATATAAATGAGTGTTAGAGCTAGCAAATGGCTCCAGTTACCTAAGTATCCTGTTTCCAACAGCAACTGGTAATAAATACCTGGAGTGCAGGAAACAGAGGGCAGAGTGCTTCTCCCCCTCATATAACTTCTTCATGTCAATCATACCTGCATGCCTCCATCAGGCCCTCCCAGCTTTCTCGTGATCACCTTTGCTGCCTTTCTTTGATCCTCTTGTAGACAGAATGGAACTGCACTGCAGCAGTCAAACTGCGAGTGAATTGTGAATCGTGAGTTGAAACATTCGGGTTTTTTATTTTTATGTTTTGTATTCTGCTTTCTGTTCCCTTGCCAATATTTCATACCTGCTTTTTGCCTTTCCACTAACTGTTGACCCTGATATTTTCAGAGAACTACTCATAACAACTCAATATATCTCTGAGCAGTGGCAGTTAAGTCAGAGCTCATGATTTTGCACATAGACACAGGATTGTTTCTTTTAACCATGTCTGTTACTCTGTATTTCTAGACATCCAGCATTTCATAGTCATAGTCATTTATTTGCCAAGAATCTTTTTGCTTTTTTTTTTTAAGCTGACTTTTTGTTTTACACTAATTTCTCCTATGACCAAACTTTTTCACTCTGTTACCCATTTTAATAGATATACTTTTCTGTTACACATCAAAGATCTTGGCTTTAATACCAATGATAAAACTCCTTTATTAAGAACCTGACCATTTATTCACACAGTTCTTTTCCTAACTTGTTTTGCCTGCCTCTTAGCCCATTAATAGTCTGAACTTTGTTAGATAAAAGTCTCCACATTTGCTATATTTATATAGCAAGCAAAAGGAAGTGGAAGCTCCTTTTAAGTGAGTCAGGGAGCAGAAAGCAGGTGTATGCTAAACTAGACCCAAAATCCATCCACACCGACACTTCCAACTAACATTCCTGGCTGTACATTATCTAACCAACCAGTAGACCACATCCAAAACACAGGAAAAATACATAAGGATCCCAATATCCTATGTTCTGGTGTTTAGAAATGCCAAAACAATCCTGTGCCAGCCAGAATGGTCCTGCAGGTCCCACTGGCTCTGCCCCAGAGCCTCCTTGAGTGACCCTGCCCACGAACCGGCCCTGTACGTTCGCAACAGCGGGAAGTACAAACCTGGTTATGCTGGCGTCCTGGCTACTTGGGGTGCCTGTACTTGAAAAATCTCAGTTGCCCTTTGCTTTCACAGGATTGGAGTAAGACATTTAATGCTCTCTATCCTCATGTTCTACTTGGAAGCCAACATGTGAGGCACTGACACAATGGAGACAATCCTGTTTCTGTCTTGGGGAGAAACAAAGCTATCACACTTGAATTATTACTTTAAGGCTTAGATAAATACCTTAAGGCTTTTTATTATCACAGGCATGTTTTAAAAAGAGAAGAAAATAAAAGGACCATAGAGAAATTCCTGTCCTCATGACTTTTCCTGCAATTTTCTAGGGACCACACCAAGTGTACAGCTGGTATCTATGCAGGGAAGACATGGATTGGAGACTCAGAAGGGTCACTTTCATAAGCTCTGAAAAGGTAAAGACTGATATAGGCTTTTTTCCCTCCCTAGATATATCAGGCTGGAGAATTATTACATTCAGAGGAAGAGGTAAAAAAAGAGATTACAGATTTATAGCAGAAATGGAAAGATCTTGAAGGCAAGCTTCTGCGTCTTGGAGAATTAATCTTTCAAAGAAAGAATTCCATGACAGTAATAGAAAGAAAAACTTCTGGATTTGATTTCTATGAGCTTTTCCTCAAAAGACAGAGTTCCATATTTCAAGACCATCACAACACCCAGCACTGTTGTTGTACCAGAGGGCAAGGTCATCCCAACAAACACCTGTGCCAGGCATTCCCAGTATGGAAGTGTGCAGGACCATTGGGCCTTTTTACTGGTTGCCCAACAGCACATTTAGGAAGATTTGCTGTGCAGCCCCATCACATTCTGTAATCAGGGGTGCAAGCCACCAAAACTATACTTTTCTGTGGCTTTTCCTGGAGTTGTGTTGTCCCTAGCTGATGTTTTGACCTGGCAAGAAACAATCTTTCTTTTCATCCTTTCTCTGATATTTTGAGTTTCCCATCAGTAATGCTGGGAGAGCAAAGTGTGAATCATGTGAAGCAAGAATGGAAAATTGGCTGAGCATCCCCTGGAGAAGACAGAAGTCATCTGACCCACTGTGCTCACCCTTGCTTTCCATCACCACCTGCCACCCCCTCCCCAATTCTTTCTTGCTCTATCCTGTTGAGTTTTGAACATTCTTCACATTTAGATGGGAGAGAATTTGTTCAGTGGGATATTCCCTGAAAACTGGCCTTTGTTAAAGTCTCCGTGCAACAGCAGCACTCCCCCCTTTCTGTAATGACTCAGATGAGTAGGCCCAGTGACTCAGTGGCTTGGACAGCTTAAATATCAAGGGACTATTGACAATAGCCTTCCCTAGCTTGAGTAAGGATTACAAATCTCAGTGCTTTGGGATTGAAAGATTCCCTCAGCACCCGTCCGCCTCTTTAAGTTGTTTGTACCCTCCCTCCCTCCTCTTGCAAAGCCATAATCAGGTAGTACACCAATAAAAACAGTGGAAATAAAAACTTTCTAATTTCCTGTGGCTGCTTAGGCATCACTTTGAGATCCTCAAAGAACTAAGTCAGTATGAAGAGATTGATGTTATCACGGTTTCTGACCTCACAAGACTCAGAAGTGTTTTAGCATTTTCTAACAACTGCTCAATCTGTTTTCTCTAAGAAGAGAGAATATATGCTCCTCAAATTGTTGCCATATTTCTACTAAAATGCAAAGGACTGAATTGCCAGAAAACCCCTGGACTAAACACCAATGGAAGTTTGAAAGCTGCAGATGAGAGCAGCATGCCCTTGTCTCCATGCCAGGTCCCCCCTCCTGCCCACCACAACGAATTCACATGGCAGCATTAGGCTGCACTAACAGAGAGTGGGCAGCAGAAAAACAGATATCCAGGAGGTGGAAAAGCACATAATGGGAGATAAGAGACTGAGCAAAAAGAGAGAGGTTGTTAAATGGACCAAAAAATAAGAGTTGTAAAGAATTACTATTGATTTCCCTAATGTCCCTGTCTATATACACACGGAAAGCACCCAGAACAACAGTGATAAAAATAAAGATGCTATAGAGATACATGTTTACATGTTTGTTGTGATGTAGGTTAACAATAAGGAGTACAGGGGATCAAAACATTCTCAAATAATCACACTCTTAAAAGATTACATTAAGCTCTGATATACTGTTGATGCATTCAGGCAGGAAGAAAAGATTATTGAAACTGAATGTGATTTTTACATATGTAAGTAATTTCATTTGTGCACATTTTTGTTCTGCTTTCTTGGGGAAGGAAAATATGATGCACTCTGAGTGCCTAAAGACTTTGACTTGACATTTATCTCATTTGTTGAAAACAGATCCCTCTGAACTGATTTAATAGAAGCTTCCAGTGCCAAGTTTCCTGCTTGGAGCAATTGTTTTAAACAGTGAATGAAGGTATCTCAGTACCCTTCCCCCATTTTTATTCCAGTCCCACAAAATCCCATGTTTTTACTCTCAGATGTTGACTCTTTGTTATTTTTAAAAATGATCAAGTTTGACAATGAGATTGTGACTACTTTTGTTTTGCCCTAAATCCTGTCTATTCCCTCTCCTGCCAAATCGACAAGCAACGAAATGAAGATGGGAAAGAATTAGCACCAAACTTTGTTGGAGCTTCTTGGCAGTATGTGTGTTCACAGTGAAAGTAAACAAAACATTATTTGTACATATTTGTTAAAAGCTATCAAGTTTTACGACAATAAGAAGGCAGCTGCTTAACTACTCTCCTGGCATTCCAGACAGGATTTCAGAGCTCTTGGACTGACTCACATGTCACTTGGCACATTTTGTAGAGGGTACCTTATTTTTCACTAGGAGGGTGATGAAGCGTTGCAACACTGAAAACAGCAATATTGATCATGGGTTCTGAGCACATGCAGAATTCTTCAAACAGTAGCATTTACAGCCTCACTTCTTCTGGCTACTATTATTATTTGAATTGTAATTAGTATTGTAATAGTTTAATTTAATTACATTAGGTGTATTATTGCATTCTGACAAAAAAATCCTTGGGTGTTTTTGTCTTTTATGATGTTAAAGTGTTGGGAAAAGCACAAAGAACAATTTGCAGATATGAAAACTAAATGCAGGAAGCTTGGAGAGCTTTGAATTTCAGTAGTAGTTAAATCTCAAGAGACACAAATTCGTCCTCCCTCTTCTTCCCAGAAATCCACTTCCTTTCTCTGAAGTGGAACAATCCCTTAGTTTCTCAGAGTTCTGCTATCTGAAATTTGTGGTGGCAAGGATGGCATAAATGATCTTACTTTTCCATCTTCATATTTTTGGAAGAAATCACCCAAACAATGTTTCCTTGGTTTTGAGAGGAGCTGACAATGATGCTTCTGATAGCATAGATCCCCCTGCAGGAGCAGGTCCATCCCCTCGCCTCAAGCAGAGGAGTAGGTGTGCCCATGCCTGAGGGTGAGGTGCTTCATGGAGTGACCCCTCATGGAGATCAACTTAAAAGCCCCAGCAAGCTGCAAATCCTTCAGTGGCCAGTTTCAGGACCCAGGTAAGGGAGAATAGATTTGAACTTTCAAGAAAATAAGACATAAGTCATCCAGAGGTCACATTCTTAAATCCCTTGCCAACTGGTTGTCTGGTTAGCCACCTATGCACCCATCGAACCAGTCGCCTCTGTGACTGCCTATCACTTTTCATCACTTATCTTCCCTAAATCTTTGAGAAATGATCTTTGAAGAACTTGAACCATACAAGTCTCTTAATGGTTCATGGTCTTCCAAGTCATTACTAAGTCCCCTGGCTTCCCTGTAGGGCCCCTTCAGACACTGGAAGGAATCCCCATCAATATGTGCATTTCTCCTTTCCTATGACAAAATGATACAGATATCTTTGTTACTGTCAGCTCACTCAACTCCAGTTTACAGAGAACTTCTCTTTAATGACTGCAGTTCCATGACTCTTGTTTAGAGGGGCCCCCATGTGTGTTGTGATTGTTTTCTTTTTCTTTTTTAATCATCTGGCATACCCTCAGATACTTCCTGATAAATCATAATATCTGTCTTGTGGTCTTCTGATGTGAACAACAACAACAACAAAATAAAAAATCAAAGTGGTAAAAAGCAATATTAAAAACACATTTAGTGCAATCACGCACTGGGGGGAAATGAAGAAAGCACTAAACTCTACCTTCTTCTCTACAACCACCTTGGAAGTCTGAAAGTTACAGTGAAAATGCAGTGGGTTGTAGAGTGAAGCAGTAATGAGAATCAGAGGATTAAATCAAAAAACAATTAACAGTTTTATTCTTGACATGCTGTTTCCTGCTTTTGGTTTAAATTTATCTTTATCATTTAAGCATTTGCATAACTGCTTAACTAAGGTGTTAGTAGCATTACTCAGGGAAGTTCAACATTTTACTGGATTAAAGACACGCATTTTTCAGTCCCCAATGATGACAATTATTGTTATTGTGGTTCCTGCTATTAAAAGCTTTCCCTTCCAAAGCTTCTTTAGGCTCATTTATCTTTCCACTTACTTAAATTTCTAGATTTTTAACCTTCTAGTTTCCTTTATACCAGCTCCTACTGTTTGCCTTAAATCTTCCTGTTTGACCTCTTTCTCTCTTCTGCCCCACATCCTCCTACAGCCACAAACAGCAGTGGTGGCTGTGATTCAGCAGCTGCTTGGCCAACACGGGCTGGACAACCATCCCAGCGGGAGGAAAGCAGCCGCTTCAGATCTCCAAGCTGCCGAGAAAGTGGGAGGTGGGATTCACCCCTAGCTAGTGGCTAGACATAGAGCATTAATGTAATCTTCCGTATCATTGGCTCACAGCTGCTTCCAACGCCGCTTTTCCTTCTGACAATGTCCGAACTTCCCAGCAGATGGCATCTCCTCCCAACTTCTACCTGAGCTCACCATGTGCCCAAAGACAGAGCCCGCACCCGCTTTCTTCTGAAACAACCAGTTTTGTATTCTATCTGTGCGGGACACATGCCCAAGGGAAGTGCAAACAGGAAGGAACTTACACCATTACACATTTATTTTGCAGCTCGAGTTACTTATGTCTCTCTCAAAGTTCAGACAATTACGGATTTTTCACCACTGGAGAAGACACAATATTTATTTGTAGACCAGCTCTAAAAAGCAACCAAAGAGTGCAAATAATTTGCATCAATTACAACAGGAGGTCTAAAATGGAGTATGATCTATTACTTGCCAAATCCAAATGGAACCTACAGTAACAAGGGCAATGAGGCTGATGTACAAGACTTTCCCTTCTTAAGCAGCTGCTAGAAAACTGGAATGGTTGCAACTCTCAAGCCTCAGCATGAACACATGCATCAGGAGAGCATTTCCTTGTCCTTCCCTATATAGCAGCACAGTGTCTTTCCATTTCACCTCTGAGGACAATGTGAGCATGGCTGAGTGACACCAAGACCTTTGAACCAATAGTCTGGTAAGTTTAGATAGGCAGGGTTTGGATAAAGCTTTGACTGGCACAGCCACAGCAGCACTGTCACCTCTGCACATCTGCAGCTCCAGCTCCATGTGCTCCTCAGAGCCTGATTCCTTTGCAGGTTGCAAGGAGGGACAAGTGACAGAAAGCTGAGGAGGAGAGGTTTGGAGGAGGATGGAGGGAGAGGCTTTCGGGAAACATGTGAAGGATGTACTGGTGGAATGCACTGCCAGAATAATTTAGGACAGTAGCTCTTCTAGGGACACCGTACTGGCTAAATCCAGCTCTACTCTATGGCATTGCTTCACTGACCAGTGAAAACCAGTATGCGGAAATGGCTAGCAAATGAACAAACAGAAATTATGCTACTGGGCTCATGTGACCACACATGAATTAACCATCCCAAGTTAGCTGTGAAACACTGAGAATTCTACATGAATAGTACAGAGTTCGAAAACATGCCTCCAGGTAAAATAAAGCAAGGCAATTATCTGATACCAGGATTTGCACTGATGCCCTGCAAACAGAAAATGAGATATGTACAGCACATGAGCCACTCTGTCAGATCTAACTTTTGACAAGATGGTCCCTCTGAATGCAGTCTGCTGAGAATGCCAATGAGTCACATTCAGAAATGGATTTAAGAAGTAAATAAAACAATAAATACAGAAATTATAGTAAATGAGGAGCTGACTCAAAGACAATTTTTTTTCCTGCATTAAGGCTTAAGAAACCTGCTCAAATGAAATGTGATTAGCATTGGCACACTTCTCATATTTTTTGTATTTATATTTGTAAACTACATCTCTTGTGTTCACAATACTGCAAAGATGGTGATCTCAGAGTGCTTTCAGTTGCTAGTTGACCTAAGGCTTTTATAATCAGAAGCCTCCTTCTTGGAAAGGCAGACGGAGCCAAGACAGAAATTGAATATGAAAACTGTATGTATCATTTAGTTCAAAGTTCTGTAAAAATAAAAGCTGAATCTCTATAGCATGCTTGAAAGTTTTCTGTTCAGTCACATTTCTAGGTAACAAGTAAGATTTAATAAAAGCTTGAAACAGCCAGAACCTGTTCCTGTTGCAATCTCTGATCATTTTTTTACTTGAAGGGGGGCAGATAAGTTTGGTATTTTGGAAACTACCACCTTGTAATTTAGCTGGAGTGGCAATTTCCTTTAACATTTTGGACATGAATTTCATTCTCAAAGAGAGAGCAGCCCAGCGGCAAGGGCTGCTAATGCAACACGTGCCAGTTTCAAAGTGCCTTCATTTAAAGTAGTAGTCTAAAATCCCCTGAATTTCTGGAGAAACTGTCTTGGTGAGGACGTTTAAAACATAACTTAAATTGTTATTTTAGCTAAAACGTGGCTGTTTCTCTTTCTTAAATGCCCTGTTTGAATTCTAATTGGTCTCAAATTTCAGATTTCAGGCCAATAGTAAATGGGCAGGAGGACATTCATTTGCAGGGCAATTTCCCCCCCCACAGGCAGTTTTGTGCCTTAGGCAAAAGACAGAGGGGAAGATTAGAGCACCACAGGACCCTTTTTCATCCCCCAGCAGCACAGCAGGAGGTGGTGACCTGGCGCCTGGGTCTCTGAGAGAAAGGGAGGCAGGAGCAGGACTTTTGGGAAGAGACATGTCTGGAAGGTTTAACACGGAAGGCTACAGTCCCAGGACACTGGAAACACTCACAGGTTTTCAACAGCCTTTGGTTTGGGCTTTTCTGTGACATCGAGGAGACTCTTGCCCTAAACTGGCACAAAGCTGAGCAGCACAAGCGGGATACTCTAGATCCAAGGGATGCCAAGCTCAAGCCAGGGGCTCATGTGAGACAGCAGTTGCTGAGCAAGGGATGACAGTCCTGGCCGAACTGAAGTCCTATCTGCTGTTTATGCAAATACGTGGGGCTCTCGGTTCCTCTCAGAAACAACTGAGAGCAGGGTAATACAGAGCTATGTGCTCTGTGTGTGTGTGTGTGTGTGTGTGTGTGTGCTGCTACCAGCACAGGTTCAGCAGCTTCCCCTTACCAAGACGGTGTTGGCAAGGTCTGTAAGGAAGAAACACACCAGAATCTCAGTCTTTTTCTCCTCCAGGCACTGGCTAAATTCCAAAGACACAGGTTCGCCTTCATTCGCAGATGTGGTGGAGACCGTGGGGGATTTCAGTCTTGGACAACTAAGATCCCCTTCTGCCTATTCACTAAGAGTACAGGCTGCTCTAAGAAATGCCTTTGTGCTGGGCTTGTAAGGGGCAGCCCTAATTATTCCCGTTCCTCTTAAATCGTCTCTTTGTACTACAGGCTCAGTCGTGATGATTTTTCATTTGAGAGGATTGCATCACATCAGACTTGGAGCCATAAATCCCCCAGAACGGGCAAACTAGTGACAGCACTGGCCTGTTTTACAGCAGGAAAGTGTAAAGTTTATTGTCATTTTTAGAAGTGAAATGATTTTAAAGTGACATAATCTTAAAGGGGAAAAAAAACCCACACCACACTAAGAGCAACGCTGCAGAAAGTTAATGTCTTCTCCAAACAAAGTGACCAGGTTATGGGAAGGGGTGGGAGTGGGTGGGTTGGTGGAAGTGGCCAGAGATGAATGAAAACAGGAAAGGAGAGTAACTCTGATGTGGCTATGATAGCCTGAACACCTTAACCCTTTGCTGTCCCTTTCTGACACTCCTGTGGCTTGGGCTGCCTTGCCTAACAAAATGGTCTGACCCAGGAGTGTGCCCCATCTATGAAAAGGATAGACAGGCTCAGTCATTCCACCAGGAGCTACATCCTGTGGCACGTCCCTCCAAGGCTGTCCCTTTCTTGGGGACTGCCAGCTGTGAACACACGGGAGGCCCTGGGATCGTGCTTTATTTTGATGAAACGTTTAGAAAGGACATACCGAGATTTGGTGGGAGGGATAGCAAAGCACAGCCCAAAGATCTGACTTGGCACTGTGCCTGGGTGCAGTGTTTCAGATTTAGAGGGGGAGGATTTTTCCCATGTGCTCTGCACTGGCTTTGCACTGCTCCTCTGAAGCCAACTGCCCCCACCCCACACTGAGAGCTTCAGAAGCCCCAACTTGAGATTTTGGTTCCCTTGTTGCCCAGCCATGCTGGATGGGGCACCTCCTCTGTCACAGGGGATTTGCTGAGCTACCAAAGTGGGGAAGAAGCAGCCCAAGGAAAAACAGGGGCATAGAGGAAGAGGAACTGACCCCTGCTCTTATTTCCCCAGTATCACCTACGGAAGTTCTGTCCTTGACTGGAAAATGTCTCAAAGGCTTTCTTCTTCTGTGCTAAAAATTTTGTCTAACACTCAAAGGCCTTTTATGATCATAACACCAGAGCAAAGAAGGACCGAACACTTCCAAGAACATGCTACCATCCGAAAAACACAAATAGCAGCCCTGGAGGACAGCACACCAGTCAGTTTGAATAAGCAGAGCAAAGCTGTAGGGTCTTCAGGGAGCCCTGTAGCCCTAAGAGTTCCAAGCAATATTTGCAGCTAATGATGGTTATCAGAAAGGAGTCTGTGTGTCCACAGAGATGGAGCCCTGGCATAGAAATGTTTCCAAAGCCTGCTCTCGAGGACAGCTGACCACATAACTCCACTGTGCTCCTGCAAATCCAGCTCCATGCTCAGTGCCCGTTACTTCAGTTAGCAGCATGTCCCAAAAGCCAACTTTCCTCATACACCCTGCCTCCAGTCTGCGAGAGTGGGGCTGCACTGACAATAAAAGGGCTCATGAACACAGGTCCCTTCTCCAAGAGCACCACCCCAGTGTCTCCAGAGGCTCTGGCTCCTTGTGATCCTAACACAAGTGTGTCAGTGTATGTCTTCCCCAAAAGGCCTGACTTCCACACTCAGAGCAAGTGTTTCAGTAACTTACAAGGGACATTTCTGTTCAAACACATTTCTGCAGCCAGCTGCAAATCCATCTCACAGTAATGTTTCTATTTCAGTAGGCGAGTCTATTATGTCAGAAACTGTCTAGCCACAATCGTTCAGAACACAAAAGCAATCGCATAATCCCCTTACTCTGTGCGAGATAAGCAAGGCTCCAATAAATGGAACACTTCTTCTCTTGTGGATTTAATCCCCATTTGAGGTTTTGAGGGTTTTTTTATTGTTATTGTTATCCTTTCTAATCATCCAAGGGTAAGCAAGGATTTCAAATGAAAACTGCCCCTAAAGATTTCCCTCTTTATATATATGTACATATATGTAACAAAAATGCATGCATAACACATACACATACACATATACTTTTGCCTGCATGTATCACTACATTCACTGGTGAGATTCACAAGAACTTCTTTTATTCTGATTCCATGAGCAGGATCCCTTCCCAGCAGAAATATGAAGTGCTGCAGCTTCGTGCCAGTGGTTTCAAGTTGCAGGCTTTAAGCTTTCTCTGACCTTTGTACAGAATTTTAATTCTTTCTTTTCTTCCTTGCATTTCTAGCTCAAGGGTGATGAAGGAGATCTACTGACTCAATGGGGTCCCATCACCTCAAAAAGCAACTGAAAAGAATAAAAGTTGTAAGCTTCATAGGAATTTTCACCCAGCCAGCAAACTAAGTAATCAAACAAACTTTATGGAAAATAATTTACCAGATTTCTCTTCTGTTTTGACAGTAAAATGGGAGAACAGTTCTTCTTCTTAAGCAACAAGACATTTGCAGCCTGGGAAAGACTTCATCTCCTCAGTTCTTGTCATGGGCTTGAACACATCTGTCCCTGTTGGGACTGTGTGTCCGACACTCAGTAGTGAGTTTCTGGACTTGCTTGTCCTGGCTGCAGGCTGGGGAGAAGGAAAAAGCAGCTTCATACCATTTCCTTTGGCCTGGAAAGAACTGTTTTCAGGATAAGTAGCAGATTGCTACTTCAAATGAGGAGTGAGACAGAAGAATAAAAGGTCTGGAGATGAGAGGGTGAATCCAGTTTACAAAAAACCTCTTGGTCATGAATGATTAAGTGAAAAGTTATTCCTTGCTGTACTAGTGCCTCAGAATTAATGAAGCATTTAAAGGATACTTAAGAGATGATATATATGAAACAGATCTTAGTGGGAATGCTTTGTCTTTGGCTCAACCTTCAAAGCCCAAAATAGTTTTGCTTAGGCATACATGGCTGGCAGGTAGACCCTGCTCCCTCATCACAGCAAGAATATGAAAGTACAGAACTAAAAAAATGTAAAACACTGAGCTGCAGAATTGTCTGGGACCACTTCCGCTACTAAAAGCAGGAGTGCAAAATGAGGGTAAGAAAAATCAAGTCATTTAAGCTATTTCCCATAGCTTGGGAAACACAGATGCCAGAGAGGGCATGGCAATAGCAGAGCAATGCCCTGCACAGGCACCTAGTCAGGCCACGGGCAGACAACAGCAAGAGATCAACTTGGTCCTATTTAAGAAATTACTGTGCCCTCAACTTGATGCAACCTTAATGTTGATTTTAACAAAGTGAATCTATTTGGCATTGCAGACTCCCAGCAGAGATCCTGGACTCCTGTGGTTACAAAATAAAAGCCAAGAGGTCAGGCTGAAGATGTAAAAGTGCTATTTCAAAATGGGAAAGATATTAGCCTTGAAATCTGGTTGAAGAACAAATAAGTTAAAGCTGATGAAGAGCAATCTTTGGAACTGTTCTGACTTGTTCTGTAGCTTTCTATAGGTAAAAAGTAACATCAATTTTTTTGCCTCAAACAAGTGTTTTTGAGGCACTTTTCACTAAAGAAATATATGCATAAATAGTTCTGGTTATTACATACATATGAAATATCACAATTGCATGTCTCAGTTTATAAATGAGAAAAGAAAATGTACCATTTTTAGGCACAGACTGCCATATACTTTATCATTGCACTGAGGACAACACATCTGTGATCTGGCTTGTCTTTATCTGCTTTTACAAAACAAGTGTGAAATAACCTGCAATAATTACTTCAATACTTTATACTGTGAACCAAAAAATTCTGATAGTAGTTGGATTATTCTTAGGGGAAAATTAGCTAAGTGTAAAAATACTAGCATGAAGATATTAATCACAAGCTTCCAGCCTATGTGCACTGATCCATGATTCAGTGATGTCAATGGGAGAGATAAGTGTCTTGCCAGATTTTGGGCTGCTACAAAAATAAAAGCGTAGGAGTGAGGTTGCACATTTTGAAAGGGTCAAGCATATTGTTTTAAAATTATCAGTGTTTTGCGGAGACACTGATATTTCAAAACTTTTTTTGTTGGTGGTTTTTCTTTTAGTAGTTTTGGCAGGACTAAATTAAATGCTTACCATTGAAATGCAGAAAAAATGCAGAGAGAAACTTAAAATTCTAGTCCCGATAGAAAGGAATTTTAATTTTATTTCTATTGTGTATTCAAATTGCATCCACATTTGATAAGCATTAGAAGAACTTGGACATCATGAATGTTTCATTTGGTTTGATGATAGAATGAAGTCTTTAATTGAAATATTACTTTTAGGAGTAGATTTAAATTCACAGAGCATGAGATTTTTTTCTTCCTTAGCCAGAAATCTTTACACAACGAAATAAATTAAATAAATATAATTTGAATATGTATTTTATATAACCAAAATCATTGAAGTCACTGTAAGGGTTCCCATTGACTCCAATGGGTCTGTAGGATTATAATGCAGATTTAAGTGCATTTAATTGAAAGAATTAAAACCTTTTTGTTAAACTAAATTAAATAACTCACAAGTGAAATCCTATTCTGCAAAGGGACCTACCTAAAGAGTAGATTTGTCTGAGCTTCACTTCTAACTGATTCTTTAAGTAGCTACTGGAAGCCTCTTCCTTCAAACTGTTAATTCAATGGATGCAGAGCATGAGCTCTCCCATCCCTCCCTGCTCCACTGCCAGAGGTCTGGCATTAGCTGAGGAGGAACCATGAGACAATAACAGCGACAGGAAATGATAAATGCTTTTTGTCTCCATCCCTGTTTTTGCCTCAAGGGCAAAACTTTTTATTGCAGCCTGGTGGTTTCACCTCTGCTATGTGCTGGCAGCACACTCAGAGTAACTCCACTGGGAGTGCTTCCTTGTGTGTGCGAGTGAGTGTACATAGCCTGCACGTGAAAAGCTCTGCAGAAACCGGAGGGGAAAAAGACTGCTGGCACCAGCATCCATCCATATGTAATAAACTCACAGAAAGCTGAAATGACAGAAGTAGGAGAACGAGTATAGGAGTATAAAAGGTTCACGCAAAATTGGCACCTACTAGCCCAGTTAATTCCCTGGTTAAATGAAATCTGTTTTGGTTAGCAACAAATACAAGAGACAGATACAACAGTGTGAAAGGCATTGCCATTATCCCAGTTCAGCAAGCCTGTTGGGTAGAATCTCGTTTTCTGACACTGGAAACAGACTGGAGTATTTGGTCCTTAGGCTTTCAATGCAGAGTCATGGCACATGTAGGAGAATGAGCAGGATTTCCTTGGCATGAACTTCCTCAACTGACAAATCAACCAACCAGTTATTTTATCATTAACAAAATCAGTTACACAGCCCAAATCCAGCCACGGAGATTTTCTTAGGAAGGAAGCTTAGGGCACCCTCCCACAGCATGTCCCAGCTAGTGATGCCTGGTGTGGTGAATGAACACCCGGCCTTGGGGCAGTAAAACTCCCTGGTTTCTATATGGCCTCTTGCTGTGCTCCACTGCTTTCCCTTTCAGATTTATTTCTGTCCCCCAAGACCACATCTCTGTTCCCAAAAAGAGCTTGGGCTGGCTTAGGGTTTACCGAGGGTCAGATTTGTTCCACAGTTTTCTTTTTCCAAATAGTCTGTTGATCTGTCCATGGGGTTTTCTAGAGCCACGTTTTTGTATAGTATTTGCTGTGAACATGGACACTCAGAGGGCTGGGCTTACATTTTCTTTCCATTGCAAGATCCCTAATTTGTTTCTTCCAGCTGCCAGGAACATGAACACTACCTGTGGCCTGAAAGTCAGGCTGTGTTCTTCTAGCCAGTGCATCACTGCAGCAATAAAAACGTAGTTAACTCTGCTGTTAGTGACCTGAGAGCCAGAGTGTGAGCCATCCAGTCCTCCCTTAGCTGTCAGTGCTATGTGTTGCTAATAAGAAGGGGAAAAAAACAGTAAAAACTTGTTTCTGTCAGTGAAATAAGCAGTTATGACTCAATGCACACCAGGGACTGATCAGTTGAGTAAGAAGGTATCTTTTTCATTCTCTTCTCTCCATAACCAGTGACACTTTGGCCTCAAAATGAGAATCACAATAATGCTACATAGAGCCAAAGGCTTATCTTTGATGTTTTTCCCCAAAAAAACTTTAGAAGTTGGAAAGCAAATGGACATTTTGACAAAACAGATATTAATTTTATTCTCCTGCTCCATTATTTTACCTACTTTTCTCTTCCTATGCTTCTGACAGATCTCAGTCTAACTAGAAGGGATAGAGTCACTCCTCCTTCCAGAGGTGACTGTATCATGTTTTGGTAGAGACCTGCTGCCAAGGGCTGGAATTGATCTATGTTTCAACTTGAAGATTCCTGTCAGTTTGGGTCTCAGAACTTCTCTAGCTGAAGGAATCAGTCAATAGCCCAAATCCCTCTCTGAAGGGACTCAGTGCAGTCTAAACTGGGTGCTTAGGCAGCAGCAAGTAGTCTGTAGCTAACGCCTCTGTAGCTGTTCTCAGTTACATGAACCAATCATTCATCCACCCTTTCAAACTCTATCTACTCAACATCAAACCTGGGATGGCAGTCACCAGCAGCTCTGGATCAGATTCTCAAAATCCCCCATTTTTGACATTTGGCACCAAAGTCTTTGGAAAAGGTGGAGATGACAGGTGCATGCTGACTGCTAAAATCAACTTACGTGCATCTGACAGACAGCTGTCAAGCGAAGAGCTCTAGAATACCTGACCTCCAGCTTGCCTAGGCAATTTAATGAAAAAAATGCCCAATCTGAGTTCTCATTTTGGCAATCTTTTAACACACAACAGCTCTCGTGTCGTGCCCCTTCCATCTTTAGCAGCTCCACCGAGCTGAATCCCGCAGGACTGATGCGCTGTATCTGTCCCATGCCTGAGTCACAGAGAGGGAGGTGGCTCACAGCAGTGACCCGGGCCACAGAGAGGGCTCACAGCACCGACTCAGGCCATGGTGTGGCCTCTGACCAGGCTGCTGGAGCAGGCCATCACACAGTGTGGGGCATCCCCAGCAGCACAGCTTCCCTGGGGCTTGTTTTCTGTCCCAGACCCTCTGGCTCACTGTGCATACCAGCCTTGAGGGATCACAAATCCACCCAAGAAACTCTGCCAGGCATGAGCTCTTCTGAGACATGGCAGGGGCCACCACAGTCCCTGAAAAAGGAGGTCTGCCTCCAGGAAGGCATGACACAGAAACTTATGAGACTAGTGAGGGCTAAATTTGAGCATCTCTATGACACTGATGAGATGCTGTAGGTGCTGTGACCCAGTGGCCTGCATTGTTCCAGTGAGGAGTCCTGTGGATCTGAACAGGATTAGGTCCGAGACTGGCATTTGTCAGTTCCACTGCACAGCCTCAGAAGGTGTAAATCACTTCTGGAGATCTGACTACCACCATGCATGCTGAGGGCTTGGGAAGACTAGCTGCACTTTTGCTGACTTGGACACATGTTGAGATACCTTCAAATCCCTCTATTGTGTAAAGGAGGGGGTGATTACATCAGGGAATGCCCCAAAACTCCCTCAGGACGGCATAAGGACACCCAGGCTTGTGCATAGCAGGATGTTTCTCTTGCAGCAGACACTCCACATTGTCTCCAGTGGAGACTCGCTGTGTGCTGACAGGAGTCATTCCAATGGCAGCATCACTGCTGCTGAATGACAGAAACTAAGCTGAGAAAAGTGCTTGTCTGACAGCAGAGAAGGGTCCACCCCTGGGCTTCAGCCAGCTCTGTGACCAGCAAGAAGGAAAAGGAATGGCAACAACCTCCCACTCCTGTAGCTGGGACTGCTGTGCTGGCCCAGTGGAACTGTGGGACAGACCACTGTGTATTTGGATTTTATGGGTCTGGGTTCCTTATTGACCCTGTGGCACTCTCATATTAGTCTGGGAGCATCAAGAGCTTTAAAAGGAGGAGTGACTGTGATTTCTACGACTAATTTAATGTCCTTGTACATGGTCATTGTGGCAGCATCAGTGAGGATACAGCTGGGCACATTTCTGAGTCATAGCCTTATGTCATGACATAACACATTTGGATCACCTATGTAAAGTTCTTGGGCTCCAGCCAGTAACGAGATGAACAAGAACAAATTCCTATCCTCCCTCTCTGGTTATGATAAGGGAAATATGCCTTTTCTCCAGTAAAAAGTGAAATTTCCCACTAGGAGGAGAGGTTTTGTCTGAGTATTTCACACAGCTTTATTAGCTGTCAACTGTACAAGCTAATCAAATGCACTTTCATAACAAAAATAATTTTTTAATTGCATGAAAATTATAAATTTGCATGATGAATGAGGAATCATGTCACAAGAGTGACAGAACATTCAAAACATCATTTTAGATCTCATCCTGTTCTAGCATCTTTTTTCCTGTGTCTTCCATGAACCTAAGCTCTTCAATTTCCCCCCAACACATGGTCAGTGGGCTGCAAATGGGACCTGGTGCAGCTCCAGCTGGCTTTCTGCCATCTACATCCATGGGAGCAGAGACAGCCCTGTTCGTGATGGTGTTTGAACACAAGAGAAACACTACAGCATAATTAGAAAAGATTAACACATCACTGAGTCCTACAGGGTCACATAATCATTTAGGACATGGGAATGGTGTCAGTTCCTGATTTAAGGATCTCAGTTACAGATATGACAAGCTGGTTGTAAAGTATGAGAAAAAAACCCCACGACGTAATCTGTCTTTCTGAACCAAAGCTGCCAGTAGGTACTCAACAAAATGTACACCAGAACATGTACAATTCATGTCTGCCAGATCACACTCGGGTCCAGTGCTTTGACTGTGCTGTTTCATTTCAGTTCTGTGTAAGAAAAGAGCCAAAAGGCCACTCCAACTGCTGCTACAGCAATACTGAACTAAAGGCAAAAAAGGATTTTTTCCCATATCCTGCAATCAAGGTAAGGACCCTTTTTTACCCCTCCAAAGACAATGTGGTCAGAGAAATTTTTAGAAGAGTTGTGTTCCTCTGGCAGATTTCTCCTTCAGATCTCTTAAATCATGTTTTCAGCATAAGATCAGATGCCCAGGAAGCCACAGATTACCTCTGAGGGTCAAAATGTAACTAAGGAAAACAAGGTTTCTATTTGCTGTACTGGGTCCGTGGATTTCCTTGAAATAATATGGGCTCACCAGCTGGAAGAGGTTGCAGAGCAGTGTGCTGAGCAGCCTGACAGAAAGCTATAAGAGAAAAGTCATGGAAAATAATTTCAGTTTTTAAAATTTTATCCCCCCCCGAGCAACATCTGCATCACCAGGCTAAATGTTTGCAAATGTATCTCTTCAGGATGTTCCTCAGCCATGAAATAGGGGAACAGAAATTTCCCCCATTCCTGACGTCCAGCCCATAGAAACTGCTGGTGAATCATAAACGAAGTGAGTGGTAAAGGAAAGAAGACAGAAAGAGAAGAGAAGAGAAGGAAATGTAACACTCTGCACTGGATCTGTTATCTGTGAGTAATAAGGGCAGTTACTGAGAGAAAACTGTTTATCCCTTGCAATTACTAAGTGTACCTTTCATCTTCATCACAAAACTTTGGTAATGAGATTATTGTGTGTGTGTGTGTAAAACATCATTTTAACTCCACAGTATCCTTTCCCTGAGGATTTCTGCAAACATTTGCCTCAAACATCAAACATGCGTATTTTAATGAACTGTGTTAGTTTGCCTTCTATTAAACTACAGTTCAAAACACTGGTGTTAATGAGTTCTCCCCATTTCTGATAAAATAAAAATAGCTAGGGAAAAAATTACTTTTTGCTGACAGTGGGGTTGAAATGAATTGTGTTTAACGAATCAAAAAAAACTAGTTTTATTTTTACATTCATTTCTATTGTGTAGCTTGTGGGATGAAGCTCAGTGCTGCCAACAGTGAAGCCTTCCTGATTTTCCCCTGTGGGGACTGTCCAGTTTGCCATGCTTGCTGTGCTTGCTGCCTTGTGGGTGCAGGTTGAACTCTGCCCTGCCACAGCAGCCTGCAAGTGCAAGTGAGAGCGAGTTTCAGTGGGATTACTTTGGATCTGCACCCAAGCAAAAGTGGGAGCAACACCCTGGAAAAAGCAAGCAGCGGTTTGGGGAATATTTGCTGGCATGTGAGGGCAGGGACACCAGCCCTCTGTCAGCCTCACCTTGTGCCAGGCTTGCTGCATCTGCTGCCAAGGGTGGAGCTGCTCCTCCATCCTTACAAACAGGCTGCCACAAACACATGATAATTCCTGCTATCTGCTGTGACTGCTCACAGTAGCTCTCTCCATTCCTTCCATACTAGGATGAAGTCCCATGGGGGAACTGAGGCATCTCTTTTTTGGCAAAGAACCTCATTCCCATGAAAGTAAGCACAGTTTTTATACCACCATTTAATAACACGGCAACAATCTCATGCATTAGACTCATTTTCTTGCTGCTATGACTTGAGAAATACACACTGCTGCAAAGCAAGCTTCCAAGAAGTGGAGTGGTTTGTCAAACTTGCCTTC
This sequence comes from Thryothorus ludovicianus, assembly GCA_013397245.1. Taxonomy (NCBI): domain Eukaryota; kingdom Metazoa; phylum Chordata; class Aves; order Passeriformes; family Certhiidae; genus Thryothorus; species Thryothorus ludovicianus. The sequence goes on along the minus strand of VZTB01005695.1, from coordinate 304,669 downwards.
TCCTCTGTGACAATGGTTTGAAAATTACTCAAACATACTTTTGCCTGCACTTTTTAGCGCTACTGCAGACTTTTCACCTTTCTTCAATATACACTACACAAAGTGAACCGACTTAACTAGAGGGGAAACATTTCTGGGAAGTAGAAGCGTGTGTGTGCAGTTTTGTCCTGGCCAATGAGCACAGCTAAGAGTGGAAAGAGCTCACAAGGATAAAGACAAACCAAATTGCAAGAGTCTAACCTGGGCTTGAAAGATTGTGCCCACTGACCCCGTGTTTGAGAGCAGTTTGAAAAGCAGCCTGTGAAATTTCAGGCAGATGTGGTTGCATAGCCTATGCTGGCTGCCCAGGGCTAAATTTCTTCTCCACCTTAGCCAGGGACCAAACTCTCGATGCTCCTTTCTGGCTGCTCAGAGGCCAGGACTGTGCTCACCTCCTGGGGGACAGTCACTCATTCCCTGGAGGTCCATGTCTCTCCTATGATTACTGAGGCAACGGGGATTATCAGTGTGAAAAGCAGCATATTTAGTAAGTATAGTTCATTGAGGCAGCTGGGAACCTGAGTGATTAGTAGGTAAAATTCTTCCTCCAGGCCTTTTATATCATACTCTCTGAAATGCAGGAAATGCCAGAGACCTTCACTTGTGGAGATGAAAAAAACACTGCATAAAAGGGCTACAGCACCAAACCTTTCTGTCACCATCACAGTGTAGTGACAATTTCTGGTGATTTTTATATGTATGGCATATAAAATTAACAAACATAATTTATTGCCCTCTCACACTGTAGCTGAATGTTTTACACAGAGGACCTATTCATCACTCTCTAACTAGTGCAAACAAACAGGCCTCCACAGTGTTGATTGATGGATATATTGGGTTTCTTTACTGCTGCTGCTGCTCATACTACTCTTGAATTAATAACTTGGAGTTTACTTTGCACATTGTTATGTTATTTTTAAAGAGCGTTTGGAACACCTAAAGCCTGATTCTTATTAACACTAAGTCCTTGTTACACCAAAGTGGTCTGAAGATGTAATTAAAGTTTTCTTCTATAAAAAATTCTTTCCTATGGTCATTATGATATAAAGGGGATCTCCACCTGAATCAGAGTCAGAGACAAAATTTTTGCTTAGGAACTTGCAGAGGCAGGTAGGAGTAAATGGTTTTGTTATCACTATTTTCCCAGACCACCTTCTTATGCTAAAGAAGTCTTTTAGCATAATGCAAAGAGCAGACATTAGTATTATGGTGGCTTTACACAGTCTCTTTGAAGAGGATTCTGCAATAATTAGCTTGTAAATCTAATTCCCTTCATTTCTTGCAAGAAACATTTGGAAGTGAGTGAGGCCTTGACACTGTTACTTTTGGCTTCTCCATGAAGTGTCATTCCAGTTTGAACAAGGTATAAATGGCTGAAAATCACCATTTCCTTTCTACTGCTTGTGCTCCTTAGGATTTGTGTCACCCTGTGTGAAAATGGTCATTAAACTTGCCCTGGAGATAGCAGCAGAAAGAGCACATACAGCAGTAGGAACTAAGCTCTCCTAGAGCTGCCATCTTTGGAAAAACTTTCCACGAGGCACAGCTCCCAGTCACATCGCTGTGCCTGCTCCAGAGCTGAAAAGCAAACAGTACATCCACTTTCACAAGGTCTGGGGCTGCTGGGCCAAAATGGGTCAGGTCAACTTGAGACCAATCTCTATCTCTTTTTTTTCCAAAGCGAAAAAAATACTGCCACAATGAGGGTCTGTAGGTCAGGTGATTGTAAACTGCTTTGGGGGAGGCATGGCTAAGATGAGTTCCCCCAAACCAGGCAGCATTTCTGGCATACTTGGTTCCAGTAATCTTGTCTGCTATGGTCAAGCAGCCTTATTTCTGTGGCTCCAAACAAAATTGTGTGTTTATACTGGTCATCCTCAGAGTGATCAAGAGATGTTCAAGGATGGACTACAGGAACAGAGCTGGGACTGTGTCCAATATATCTTCCAGATTCTGCCATGCAGGCATTTTGAGTGCAGCTTTGCCTCTACATCATACTCTCTGACTGTCCTCCCCAAATATTTCTTCTGAATTTGCCCAACTCCAGTTTCAATCCATGCTGACTTTTGGTACCTACAATGTTGTGTAGCAAAGATACCTACAGGAAGTAGGTATCTTTAATATCCCTGATATTAGGGATAAGATGCCTTTCTCATGCTTATTTTGGCAGTCTGATGATATCAATAGGTGCCTACAACTTCCCTGCTGGAGACAGTGGTTATTTCTTCCCAGCTTGTCTTCCCATGTCACTCATGATCTCTGTCCATATGTCCTCTCTCTCACTCCCTGTCTGAAAAGTCTCAGATTAATTGCAGGAAGATGTTTTTTCCCTGCCAGATGTTGCCTAAGATGGACACACAGGTTGTTTTGGGGATGCAAACACACAGAGGTGCAGTAGGCATTTTCCCAAATGTATATGTACATATGTGTGTGTCTGTGTGCACACTTCCCACTTCCACCACTCTGACTTCTGCCCTTTATATTGCTCCAATTCCCTCCCCATTTTGAGCAAAACTGGGGAGGGAATTTGAGGTGAGTACAGACTTTGTTTCCTTCTCATTCACTACAGGACGTTTCCCACAGGAACCCAGCAACACTCTTTGAACCGATGGCAAAAAAAAGGCAGACCTGTGTCTGAACAAGGAACAAAAACCTGATTTTCTCCCTATATTTGAGAGCATTGGCTAGAAAATAAAAATATTTAAATGTACCTTTTGTTTTAAACTGTTGTTTATGGAATATAGCAAATATGAACAATATTTTGATTAACATTTCAACAAGGACAGACTTGCCCTCTTCATCATCACACATGAAAATACATTCACTTTTGTGTAAATAGACATATATGAAGTAGTCGAGATGCAAATTCAGAAGCCTTGGTGTGAAATCAATTTCTCCTGTGCTCTACATTTGAAGTGTAGCTCTTACCTTGAACTTATTTGCCATTTTGTGAGGTGCTAAGGTTCTACTGTAGAATAGTGCACATGAGCTCATTTCCATCATACACAAATATCAACAGATAAAGCCTCCATCAGCATAGAAAGTAAACCTATGAATTTTTAAAAGTTTTTAAGCCATACATATTTAAATATTAATTAAATTAATTTCTGACCACTTTGGCTGCTAAAACCTCTAAATCTTTTTAAAAGGAAGTTTCCTCAAAATACTTTGACATCTGTAGAAATCTTTGCCTGTCTGAAGCTTTAACAGAGGAGTGCTTGGTCAAAACATTTTAATTTGAAAAATTTTTACAAAACCTGCAAAGCTTATGCTCATTCTAAATCCAACCCTATTTTGAAGACTAAAATTAAAGCTATACTTATGCCTTTAAATTGATGGCCTGTTTTCTCAAGTACTGTTTTACTTCATCTGTCCTCAACTTAGTCACCTTGTATGAAGACACCTTTTAAGAAGCACCACATGTATAGCCAATGCTTTTACTTCACCAGTTGCATTAGAAAAAATTGTTGATTTCACCATCTCAATTTTTAACCTTTAAAGAACAGTTAATAGTTATTCATAGAATAGAAGCTTAATGGATGAATTAGTGTGTAAAAAACAATTAGCATATATTACGTAATTTCATTATTTCTGCTATCACTACTATCTCTGTTCCTACTGATATTTGTGCATGAACTCAATTTGGTTTAGTTTTTGCTTGTAGCATTTGCATGGCTAAAATAACCCAAAATCTGGGCATTCTGGTTTGTTTTTGGTTTTTTGGGGGTTCTTTTGTTAACACTTATAGCATAATTCCACCTTCTGCATTGTTTTATTGCCACAAAAAGACCAGAGATGTAAGAAAAATTTGGGAAAAGCACAATAATGGCTATCCCAAATATTTACCCTGTGGGACAGAGCGGCCAAAAGGCACCTTGGAAACGTCATTTGAGAGGACATGGGGCAGCAGCCATTTGTTTACTTCTTGCCCTGAGAGTAGCACACTATGTTGTCCAGATCCATAGGCTCAAATGCAAGTATCAAGACAAAGTTATCTAATTAGCAGCCTCACAACTGCCTCTGGGTTTTATCTGTTGTTTTTGTCCGGGTTGATTTTGTATAATAGTCTCCTCTGTTTGAAAGAACATAATGAAGGTGATTAAAATGATTCATTAACATTGTGCTCATTTGAGCAAACAGTCCAGACATCTCTATATTCCCTGGTATCAAGCGCAGTGATCTTCATACAAATGTCCAAAGTTCTTTTAGCTTTTTTAATTTCTCCACAGCTTGACTTTAATTAATGTTTCATGTGCAAATTTATATACAATTACTGTACTAACTGACTAACTTTCAATTTGATTTGGATGCTTTTGGAGGAGGAGAGGGGAGATATCCTCACAATAGATCATATATTTAAATGATTAGCACAAATAAATGCCTATAAGGCTATCAGGTGTTCCTAGCCATGGGACATCTGTTCCCCTTCACTTAGAGGTGGTCGTCACAGATCTCCACTTGGTTCCAACAAAGAAAGGGACATATGAGGTGCCAGTGAGAGGACTAGTTTGTATTTTGCTGTGAAAGCAGAGGAATAGAAAAGAATCCCATTTTTAAATGGAGTGCCTTGCTATGACATACCTAACATTTATTCTAAATTTTATCTTAAAAGCAGTAGGATTTTTGGCCACCAGTACTCTTCTCAGGAAAGTCAAACAATTGGGAATGTGCTGTTAATTTCCAGACTAAATTTTCTTATGGCCAATATCAAAAGTGGTTACTAGATGCACTGGTTGGAAAACTTGTTAGAAGAAAAATAGAGGTGGATATGTTAAAGCTATATGGTTTTTGGATTAACATTCTCTAGATCTGCATAAATAATTTGGCTACGGACACGTAAGTCCCACTTTGCAACTTTAAAAGTATCAGGCTTTAATAAGATGAATCTTTGTACCTCCAAAACCCCTATTTCCTTAGTATTTTCAGATGGTGAGTCCAACACTCCAGGTAGCATTTCTGAAGGATTAAAAATCCGTGGTTTTTTTTTTTTTTTGTTTGTTTGTTTTTAATACAGTGTATATATATGTCTATAGAAAACATTTATGAAGAAGGCCTCTGGTGCTGCCTGGGGCCCTGGAGTTTGCCCCACCAAAAGTGCTTCTGAAAAGCACGGGTGGCTTGGTAGCACCTCGAATACAAAACAAGATTTTGACAACACAGCTGTACTTAGCCCACAAACTAGCTTTCATGTTTACCAAGGAAGCCTGTAATTTGTGGACCAAGAGTTATTTACTTCTCTTAAAAATAAACTCAGCAATGAAAGCCTTACATGAAGAAGATGCCAAAATCAAGGATTGTAGCACACTGGGGTCTCCTGCATAGACATGATGGATGCTGCTGCTTTCTCACTGTGTTCAGCAGCCCACAAGGCTGTGAGATATTTCTTGATGCTGTTCAGCTCCCCAGAGCTGAGTGCTGAAGAGGAAGCAGGGCTGAGAAGGGACAGTCAGTGGGCTGGAAACACAGGATGAGAGCTGCAGGATTCACAGTAGTGATAGGGCTGAGAGGAAGACAGCAAAAGAGGACTTTGCACGCTCCTTGTGCCATGAGGCTAGCACTGCACAACAGGCCAAAATGGAAGAGTACCTTTGGCTTTTTTTTTTTTTTTATGAAGCCCTTGCCAAAGATAAAAAAAGCCAGTCTGAATGCTGTTGCTAGGAATATGCTAGTGAAACAAGGAACTGGTCATGCAAACAACTTGTTTGACAGAAAGCAAACCAAGTGGCAAATGCCAGGTAGGGTTCAACAGCTAAGTCTGGAAATGGGGCACCCAGATTATTCTGGATTTGCTCTGGTTCAGTTGATGCAGCAGATAAACAGTTAATGCCATTAGTGAACAAATGACAGCGATCAGAAACCAACAGGAAAAGGCCACCACTTGCCATAATGTGAGCAAAACTATTGCGCTGAACGCCCTCCCTGCTGGGAAGTGGCAACGCTAGATAAAAGCAAACGGAAAAAAATAAATATTTTGGAAAAAACCTGTCTCAGCCCCAAATACCTTTCTTCCTGTTGGAAATTTTTGAAGTCTAGTTATTACTGTTAAGCCAGGTTTGTTCACAGGAAAAACAGAGAATGATGAAGCTGAAGAAAGGCTCAGTTCTCAGCCTGTGAAATACTCGTAAGATCGACTGTAGCATTTGTGGATCCCATGCATAACAAGGCCCTAGGGGACTGTTGTAGGGAGAAAACAGTGAAGAGAGACAGGTAGCATACTTAGCATGCTGCAGAAAGGGTTAAAAGTGGTCAGTTCATCACTTTTCTGTGTGGTGACTTGGAAGTTTTCACAACACCAGATGTGTGAAAAAAAAGAGAAGAAAGCAAGCCCAGTGAACACCAGTAGACATCCTGGTGCCCTGGAAGCAGTTAAATTAACACCCAGCAGGGACAAATTTGCAGCTTCGGGAACAAGCTTAAAGTTAGTCTGTTTTCATTCCTGGAGTGAATTTGCAAGTGTATGACAGTGAAGTACAGCCTGGGAAGGAGCAGGCGGCTTTGGATTAAGGATGGATAGCCAGAATTTGCTCCCACCCTTCCTCCTCCCACTCTGTTTTGCACTTAGGCTGTGAAGCTCCCAATACTTCTGCTAATCCCTCTGTCTTCCCATGTCTTTTACCAGTTCCAGTAGGAAAAAAAAAAAGTAATTATTTTTTTTTTCTCATTCTAGCTGAACCCAGACAAGACTGGAGTCACCCCAACAAAACCTGCTTTAGCTGGGATTGCAGTTAACAGTCCTTCAGAGAAATCTAGTTCTGCAATGGATAAAATTGGATACTTTTCTAACTAGAACCAAAGCACTAAATCCTTTAGTAATTCATCACTCAGTTGGAGCTGGGCTGTGGCCCGGCTTGCAACCACTGCAAATTATAGAAAAGACTGGAAAAAGAAAAGTCTGTGAGTACATCTAAACCATCTTCACAGAATTACAGAAAGCCCTCACAGTCCCTCTCCCTCTTACAAGTTACATAACAAATTTGAGCCACAAAAATACCATCTTTCCTCATTTTCACACCTTGGTTATTGCAAATATTTTGGCATCAGTCAATCATGGGGAACTTTTCAACCAAGGTAGATTACACAGCTTCTTATGAAGGCCTGAGAAGGCCAATCTCCATCATTCTTTCTCGTGTATATCTTTGGCAAGGTAGGAATAAACTTCAAACTCTGAAACAGCCTTCTCAGAGAGGTGGTTGATGCCTCAAACCTGTCAGTGTTTAAGAAGCATTTGAATCTTATAAAAATTTTGGTCAGCCCTGATTTGGAAAGGCAATTGGACTACATGGTCATTGTAGCTCCCTTCCAACTAAACTGTCCTATATATTCTGTTCTGTTCTATAAGTTGGTTATGCAATGGCTACACTTGCAGCTGGAGATGGTGGAGGAGCTGCAGGGTTCCCTGAAGGAAAACAAACAGAGAAAGGGCTGTATTAGTTGCTTCCCAGTGGGGCAAATATGCTGCTGATTCTGTCTCCCTGACTGATGGAGACTGACAGGATGAACAGCATGGCCTGAAATGTGTACTGTGTCCTTTCTGCTGTCAGTTTGAAGGGCACAGGGCTGCATTTCTGGCCCTGTCCTGAAGACTTCCTGCAGATGCTCGGGGAACTACGGCACACAAAGCCCTTGTGCTCCTTCACTTATTCCTGGCATAGGACATGGTGCCAGAGGAAGAAGTGGACAAAAGGCTTGGGTGGGGAATCTTGCCCCTTTCTGAAGCTTCTAGTCTTTAGATCAGCTTGTGAAACCTCACGTAAGAGAGTCCAAAGCCTCTGTTCTCCCCTTCCTTTGACATATTGCCACACAACTCAATGTGTGAAAGCAAGTTTCTGTCTGCTCATGTCTTTCAGGCAGAGCAGCAGAGCTGGGCTCATGGAAGCTGAGAGTCTTCTGCAGAGATGTGCCTCGCTTGGGTACGCTGAGTGCACCTTCCTCACTGGTTACATAGGAGGCTAAGGGGGTTAACATGAAATACAGGTATCTGGTATGAAAGAGAGGGATAAATATCCCTCTTTTTACTCAATTCCTGTGTTTTCTACTGATTCACTGGGTCTGGTTCAATTCCAGACTCTGTCAGAGGATTTTTCTGCAATGGTAAGTGTATCCAACAACTCCAGTGGACTGGTTGAAACAGCTTTGAATGACATCTTCCTTCTTTCTTTCTTTCCCCAAATACACAAGGATATATAAAATATACAGTAACATTTCCTTCATCTCAAGGTTTGGCTGGCTTGCTTGTTTAGATTATAAATTCTTCAGGGCAAAAACTGTCTCTTACACTGTGTGTGTACATTACCAGAAACAGGCATGCAGCAAATGAAGCAGGCAGATGGTTCTGGAATAGTTCTGTTGGAGCATCTGGCTGATTTTCTGGAACAGCATCACATTCAAACGGTAAATTCACCCGTGAAAACTCACATTAAAGGAACATTACTAGGTCTGTTGCTGTCTTAACAGCAGTCATCTGTGGCCTGAGGCAGGTCTCCACCATAAAAACACCAGCGGTAAAAGTGGTTGAGTGGAAGAATAAATATTTGTCATTAAAATATTCCTTCATTTTGAACCCCTAGAGAGACAAATTACTGGGACTAAGTACTCTTGAGCACTTTGGGGAATTAAAATAATAGGAAGACTCTAGGGAGAATTGAGGCTCGTTAATTTTTTTTTTTTTTTTTGTTCCTTGACTTCTTGAGGTATTCATAAATTGCCTACAAACAAGTAAAAACTTACAGGAAAGGGTTTTTCACCATGCCAGCTCCAAATGGTTATGGAATTATATTGTTTTTCCAGGCTGCCTTTCCAAAATCCCTGCAGGAAGTTGACTCAGGGCTTGACTCTGGCCTCAGATGCATGCACAGCAATAGCAGGAATCCTCACTTCAACCAGGTAAAAGCCCTTGTGGACATCATAACTTTATGGACAAGTTCACAGGTCAAGATAGAGTAACTTGCCCCTTAGCAGAGAACCAGACCTGAAGCATCCTTAGCCCCTTTTCTTCTGGTCAGCATGACATCTTCACAGTTCCTTATCTCAGACTCGTCCCCTTACACTTCACTTCCATTTAATCTAATAAGCACCAACTCATGTCCTGTCTTTGATGATGATTCCTCACTTTACCCTACCACCCTTGGCCTGTAAACTGTGATCTCAGCCACCATCACTGTGGATGTTAGTTGCCATTTGTTCCTTGCAGCCATCATCATCTTCTAGGTACACACTCATTACCTTGGCTGTCCCTCAGCTTTCCTTCTCTAGGTCATGCCTTCAAGGTGGTGGTGGAGAATAACCAGAGGGCTGAAGCAGTTTGCAATCTTACTGTACCCTCTGCCTCCAACAGCAGCTTTTTCCCCCCACATCTGAGACAGCTGACTGAGTTACAAAGGGTCTCCTGGATCATTGCAGCTCTCAAATCAACATCTTGAGACCTGCAGGTAGGGAGTTCGTATCTATCAAATTCTTTCCATAATACCCATCTTATCTTTGGTCTTACAGAAGTCAGATCAGCGCTGTCCCTGTGAAACAGGTGCCATTTTTAATCTGAGTTTATACAATTCTTCACAGAATTACATTTTGCCCTCTCAGTGGACCTCCCAGGCACATTCACAATGTTAATAGATAATGAATGAGACTTCAAGTATGCTGACACTAGTGAATAACTCAACCAGGGAAGCTCAATTATGTTTTCCATTGGTACCTTCATGGAAGAAACTTCAAAAAGCAGCTAAAAAGAGACCTCAGGAACTATCTCATCTACCTCCCAAATACTCCAACCAAGAAGCATTTGATCATGGATAATAATCTACTATTCTCCCAGTGTTAATGCTTTATGCAAAGAGTTTGAGAAACCTTATGGAACTTGGAGTGTCTCTGAGACTTTGAATTATAATATCCTCAGGGACTGACTGTCCAGTGGGACTGTGTATGTATTTTGTTCAGCAAACCGAGCATGAATGATATAAGGCACCACCAAGAAAACTGTCCCTAATGACAATACAGGAACTTATGGCATTTTCTCTCTGGTTTCATGCTCATAAATCAGCTATGACCCTACAATTGATGGTGGTTGTTGGGACACACTCAAGTTTTTATCCAGAATATTTAATTCAGAAGTCCTTGTACTAGGGAATGTGACCAAAATGGAGCTATCAAGAGAAGTTGTCATCCAAATATTATTTTTATAGAGAGCTTTGAGAGAAAGGTCACATTGTTGTTTTCTTACACTATGGAACAGTTTCTATTATTACAGATTCCAAAAGCCTGGAATCGCTGTTATTTATGATCTAAGGCAAATCCAAGTCTTGGTTTGTACCAATTACCAAAAGGTACTCTAGGTTTTCTCTCTTCATTTCACAAATATTTGTAAAATATTTCCTTCACACTTGAAAAGAGAGATGTTGCCTCACCAAAATGTGTTCTTCTTGTCTTCCATAGTGGTAAACACAGAGATTTAGGAAAATGCTCTTTTGATAAAGAAGACACATTTTCTTTGAGAAATTTCAAGAATTAGAAAGGCAAGTTACTACTCAGCAGTGAATGGTAATAAGAGTTTTTTTATATCTGCACTTTCAAAAAAGATATTAGTTCTTTTGGTCACAGTGCTTCTTCCTCACATAGCACTCTACATTTTTATTGAATCCACATAGTGCCAATGCTTTAACAAAAATAAGGTAGGAGGTCATATCCTGCTTTTTACTATGCTGCAGTGAGTTCAATTACTCTCTCTTGAAAATGAATGGAATTTTCCTGGGCTTAACTGGAGAAAATGAGAGGAGAATCTGTTTCGGGATCTCTGCAGAGCTGCCAGGTTAGTTGAAATACCATCTCTGTCCCTTGGAGGTATTTCAGATGATGAATACATATTAAGCTGTGGGCATTGGAAGGGCCGGTGTAATGGAATGGTTTGCAAGAGGGGGGGGGTCACACCAGCACCCAGAGCTCCTCTGCGGTGGAACATCCCTTGGTGCAGTGCTGGTCAGTGACCCTACAGGGAAAACAAGCCAGGAGATGGCACTGGAGAAGGGGCTGCTCAGTATTCAGTAGGAAGGGAGACTGGTTGGACTTAAAAGGAGCCGGTTAATATCTGGGAAAGAAAATGATCTAAGGTGTGTTCCAATTAGGACAAGTGAGGGCAAATAGCACCACCACCCCTTAAACTGTGACTAATTGCAATTCTTGGGTTATTGAAAGAGTATAGAGGCATGAAAAAGGAAAAGGTGATCCCATCCTCAAAGCAATTCTTAAGGAACAAGGACTGACAAGGCCCTGAGTTTTCCACAAGCAAACACTGCTGTGGGTTGTGTCCACAGTGATGTTTCCAGAGCCTTAAAAATATGGACTACTGGTTGTTCATGTAAAGTGGGGGGTGAAGCTCTCACGATCCCTTGTGTTGTCCTTCCCTCCAAAGCCAAGACTAAATAGGACACATGCCCACATGTAGCAGATGGAGTGGCCTTGCTCTGTTAGGGTTCCTGTTCTCATGAGCTCAGCCTTCTATTCTCCCTTCCCTTGAGCAAATGAAGTTGAATAAAAACAATTGGAGAAAAATTCAGCTTGAAATCCTTGAGTTTAATTTGGCTTTAGGTCAAAACCAGAAGGGGATGAATAATATTTTATTTAGTAGATACAGACTTTTGTTGTTGTTTTGTTTTTTTTTTTACTTCTTCATAGAAAACTAATAGATCTTATTGAACAAATATAATGGTTGATCAAAAAACTTTGAAAATGTGTATGGAATTTCTTGGACTAGCTAAAAACATAAAATCTTCAGTTCAAAAATCTTGAGTCTTACTTCAGAAGCATCCTTCACTCACTGGACTTCATTCCTTAAAAAGGGAAAAGTTAGATTTCTACCCAGGCCCAGTTACAGATTTTCAGCTGAGGTTCAGAAGTATCACAAACTTGATTAAACCTAATATAGAATTTGGAGCTTCTAATTATTTTCTAAACAAAGAGAGTGTTGAATTTCTATGAGTTTTTTAATGATTATGGATATGTTGCATTCAGATAGACAATAGAAAGGAATCTTTCCCAGAACAATGGAGAATAAAGGAGAGAGGCAAACAAACCCATCATTCAGATCAACCTTCCAGGAAACCAAGATGATTTCCATCATTTTTATGACTTTTCCCTAGAGGCAAAAGACATCTAATTAGCAAATCCCTCTCTAAGTTTGTTTTGATTTGACACAAAGAGAATATGACAAGCAGAGAAATTATAAGCCTTACATTTCCAGCTAGCCAGTTTGGACTGATAAAACCAAGCTCAGATGGGTTTTGGGGATCTTAAAGCTTGGGAAGCAAAAATCCAGAGGGTGAGCTAGTTCTGCTAGAAAAGTGAAGTTACAGTGTTCCAGTCAGTGATTTCTGATGGCAGTGTCACAGCAGTGCTTTATGAATGTGCCCTCACATTACCAGCTGCAAAGCATTGCAGTGAGTTGTGAGATGGCCTTAAAATGATCTGAGGAGGAGTTGAATGATACCAAGCAGAATCAAATCTTCATTCCTCATGCAGAAATAGAGCATGAGTAAAATAAATATTAATCATGAAGTTAATTAGCAAATGCTGGTAATTAATCATGCATTACTTTTAATGATGTGTAGAAATCCTCAGAGGTGGGAGCTGATCCTCCAGGAAAGCAGACTGTGCAGCCTAAATGAGGTGATGTCCCCATTGCTAAAATGAGCAGCAGTCAACCCACAAGGTCTCTTTGACCTTTGTTATCTTTACTGGAGGATAATACTAGCTGTGTCTCCTCCCCCTTTGATTTAATATCCAGATTTACGTGGCAAGCAGGTCCTGTCCAAGGGGTTGGTGGGCTCTTGCAGCAGTGCAGGCAGGTGCTAAAGGGTCCATAGAACTCAAATATTGCCAGGTAAACAGTTACTTTCAAACCTTTTAAAAACCCTGCAATTTATGGACCAATTGTATTTCTAAGTATTGTTCCAGCAACTACAAAATACTCAAATTGAAAGAGACATAATTGATGTTCTGAACTTCATCAGCACTTTGGAACAACTGCTAAGGATCTCTAAAATAAATCCAATTTTATCTCTACAGCATTGGAAAAATAGCATCCTTACTGCAAAAGCCCCATAATCTGTCTCAAAAGAACTTCTCAACTGTGCTGTGGGTCAGTTAGCCACATCCTGCAGAAACAGCTGTGGGAAGTTGTCAGATGACAAGAAACTTTGGAAAATTAGTTTGAAGAAAACGTCTGTGATGATAGGCAAATCTCCTTCCTTGGTGTAATATCTAAAGTTTGGCACTCGGCAAAGTTCACTTAGGACAAGTTCCCTACACCAAAGATCTTGTGGCTGTACAGGTGAGTAATCTTGCTACACTCATGGTAAATCCTGCAGGTACTGCTAGGGCCAAGGTGCCAAGCCCCATCTTTTTTGGCTGGCCTTCCTGAGCACAGAAGACAAGAGGACACAGCAAGTAGTTAACATTACTTCAAGCAGAGTTGCTCTCGTGTTTTTATGCCTTTCCAGAATGTGACCTTGCAAATTTTTTCAGAAAAACAGTAGTGTTTGCAGAAGTCTTGCCTGTCTCCCCTGTGATGACAGATTGCTGGAAGGTTCATTATGGCTGAATGAAGGAACTGCTAAAATTCCTCTGTCTGCCAGTCTATTAAGAGAGTGGGGAAATGTACCTAAGAAGAGAGCACACAGTGGCTCAAGAAGAAGAGGAACAGCTTGCAGACACCTCCAGTAAAACAGCAAAACTGTGCTTGCATCTTGCAAAAGGCTCATTTTACAGCATCTTTCAACAAAGCAATTTCTCTCACTCGCCCATAGGTTTCTCCTGGTACCTCTTGCTAAAGGACTTGTTGGAGTAAGTCATGGTTAGTTGGTCAGGAAATTTTTATTAAGAGTTAAAAGGAGAAAGGTGTGCAGGCATACAACTGTATTTACTCTTTTTAAAGCATCATCCAGTTTGGTGAAGAAACTCCAGCTTGGAATGATTCGTTCACAGTGCTGCTTTCTGGGAGTCCTTGGAATACTTAGGCTTTTCTTATTTTTAAGTAGCTTCTCATAGTTTTTTTCACATCTACAGATGATCTCCACACCTATACTGCAATTCCATATCTTCAAATATATTGAGATGAAATCCCTCCTAAACCACTCAGAGCTGCCTAAACATTCCAAGGTCAAATATGTTTTATTTGTTTTGCACCTGGTTTCCAGACTCTGAGGTACAGCAAGTTTGCAAATTCTCACTTTGATTGGCAGGTCTGAAACTTGGGATCTGAGACCTGGGTCCACAGGAACTTGGCATGGCACAACTAAGCTACAACAGCAGATCTTGTCAGAGCACTGTCTCATGATAACACAGTGGGAGCTGGCCACATGGAATATAATTGTAGACATATCTGTGGCAACGTTCTCCTTCATCTCTAAGCATATATTTTATTCACAGAATATTCCCAGAAGTGTGATGGGTGTTTATAAAGCTCACAGATAAATCTTAGTTTTTCTTTGCCAAAGCGATAGCAAATGTGCAAATAGTATTTTTTGTCATATCAGTCAAAAGATATCTAAAAACAGAATTTCCTAACCCTGCCTCCCTGAGAAAAATGATGGCATAAAAATTAACATTGTAAAACACATTATCTAAGATAACATAGGAATTCATTACAATTTTGATTTTCAAAAGAGCCTAAATTTTTGTAATCTAGAAAACTTAGATAGGAGTCCAAAATATGCTTGCATCTGCCCTACTATCTCACCTTTCTGACAAGTATGTACATAATATATAGCAGTGACATATTCATTCCATTGCATGAAGAGAAAAGTATTATGAGCATGTGCTCCTTGAAATTCTTCTAAATGTGCGTCCATGATACACCTGAATAGGTGCTAAACATTTCATCACCAGCTCTGCAGAAGTGCATGCTGAGAGGGTCATTAAGTGCCACCAGAACACAGCTCCTGCAGGAATGAGGCCAGGCTGGAAAAGCCTTTTTATTACTCGGACAAGAACGATTCTGTAACAAAGGAGAAACTTGTCTTACCTGTCTGTGCTGCTGAGAGACTGGATACTGCAAACCTGAGATTTGCTGGCTTTGCTGCATTTTCTGAAGCATCATTTTTTGCTGCATTGCTAGGGTTACATTAGGTGGCCTCTGGAGAGACTGGTTTGGGAGAGGCTGAGCAGTTTGTGGCTGCGGCTGTTGCTGCTGCTGCTGTGGCTGCTGCACGGGAGCTGAACCCTGTGCCTGCTGGGTGTAGTGCAGAAGGGCAGGCTTGTTTTGGGAACCCAAAACCGAAGGCATCTGCTGGTTTGTTTGCTCTGAGTTAAAGTGAAACAAAGGCTTTGTGTTGCCATGATGCTGCTCCAGAGGTGGCTGAGCACTGTTGATAAAGTTTCTGTTGAGGTCCTGAGGCTTCTGTTGCATGATTATGTCCATGGGATTGCTCTGGGGAGTGGTTGGTTTATAAACATAGTTGTTCATTCCTTTTGTCTGGTTTCCATTCACTGGCACCCCAAGCATTGCTGAGCTTTGTGGGCTGAACTGCTGCTGGCGAAAAGAAGGACTGGGGATTTTCTCTTGGACAAAGGGTCCAGGGGAAGGTCCTGATGGAGACAGAGTGGACCAATTGGCTGTCTGATTCTGCTGCTGCTGTTGCTGCTGAATCAAGGCATGCTGCTGCCGATTGGCTGCGATCTGTTTGAGCTGCTGTGCATGAGACACCTCCTGCCAGTTAGGCAATGGCCGACTGGACGCAGAAGAAACCTGGGACACCTGTGTTTGAGGCACCGAGGGGATGGGTGAAGAGGCAGACATGGCAGTGGTAGCCATAGTGAAGGCTGGACCTGTAGAAGAAGGCCTCATCTGTGGGGACCCCACAGGAGCCTGATTCATGCCTGCTGCATACTCACTTTTTATCACCATCTTATCCATCTGCAGAGATCTCACAGGGCCCCTCTGGCTCTGCTGCCCAAGGTCAATGTTGAATGGCTCATCTTGTTTTATCGTGGCATTTATCATATTCTCTAGCTCAACATCACTCATTGGCGGCACCGATATGTTAGTCAGTTCATTAAACAGTTCCTGAAGCTCAAGATCCATTTGGTCCCATGAGTCTTCCCCATATCTGTTAGGGAACATGTTCTCATGGGATGTCTGGCCATCTAAGTGTTTGCTGCAGGACATTGTTTCTCCTGGTTCTTTCTTTACCTCTTTCAAAGTCATATTAAACATGTCATTCCCACTAGCATGGGTATTGTTTGCTAGGCCACTGGCCTTTCTCTGTGATCCTTGCCCCACAGTCACAGTTCCCGACATTGACTGGCTTTGGCAATTGTTAACATGTTGTCCACCTTGTCCCACTGAAATATTGTCACCCACTCTTATCCTCTTAATGTCAAGGAAAGAGCTTTCTGAGACACCATTGGGCCTCTTGTTGACAGGCGACAGATTCACCACCAACTTTCTCTTCAAGGAGCCTTGGAGCTGAAAGAAGCAGAGACAAAAGAAAAAATCATTAGATGATACCAAAGAAATAATTTAATTGCTTGAAAGGCAACAGGCAACAGGCAGGTAAGCAATGCTTAGTTCAGAAAGCTCCTCTGGCTTCTTTTAGTCAATGAAGCTATGCAGAACTGCAGCAAATGGGTTTTAAGTGCTAAATCTCACTGCCATCACCACCCTTGCCATCAGCATTTTCCAAGAACTGTTGCCTCCTTTCTCCTCACAGGTGTGATGAGGGAGGAAGGGAGCCAGAGCTGTACCTGGTAAAGTCTCTTTGCTCCAGATCTACTCCAATGTAGCTGTGCCAGACAGACCTAAAGTACTTTTAGACAGCAGAGACAAAGGCAGCCATGAAATCTGCCCTTGTGCTTATCCAGTGCTGCAGGTTTTCATTCTCCTGATTTTGGTATATGATCCAAAACAACATTTTTGGCACCTCTAGAGTCCAAAAGTCCTCGAACACATTATAATGGCACACAAGATCAAGGCATCCTAAGCTTATGTAGGTTTGTACTGGCCAGAGATGTGCATAATTAAAAATGTTAGATGTTATCTTGTTGAAAACTGAGAATGAATTCAGTGAAGCCATGTCAGGTTATGTCAGTCAAGGGTTTGGCCCATGATGTACTGTCAGATTATTTCCCAAAGATTTATATTAATACATTAATCCCTTGCTGTTTATGTCCTGAAACATCTATTAAAAAACATACAGTCCACTCAATACTGCTCTGAGAGTTGTAACTCTATTTCCTTTTCCTTGACTATTTACAGTGATATTTCCATGTGCTTGCCAGCCCCGTGGGCCTACCAAAGGGAAGAGGTTCATGGCTCTGTCTGCCTGATCTACTCTGCTGTGGTTGTACACACAAATTCCCACCCCGCACACAGAAAACAGAGATGTCAGTCCTATGAGCTGGAAAGCTTGGACTGGGTACATATGCCCTCAAGTAAGATGCAGATGCCCTCAAGAAGAGTTGCTTTGAACACAGTTCATAAAAAACAGATCACTTTAAAACAAGGGCAGCTGTCCTATATTTAGCCCTGTACTTTTGATCTTAGAGGTCTTTTCCAACCTTAATGATTCTATGACTCCATGACCAGAGGGGTGTGCAGCGAGGGGCGGGCACGTGCACGAGCAGCCCTTGCAGAACCAGCACACATTGTCCCTGTTTCAGCCATGAGCAATGCCAGCAAACTAAGCAGTGAAACACAGCTCATCTTCTGCCTTTCTGCACTTGGGCAGAAGTGCAATGGCCCTGGAGGCATCAGCACAGTGCCATCTGAGAAATACCTGTGTGTGCCAGTGAGAAAATAATGCCTGTACAAACTGTGATACCTTGGGAGGCTACGAAGGGCAGAGAGAACTGAGAACTCTAATTTTCCAGTTAAGTGAGGAAGGATGACTTATGACATCTTCCAGTCACATTATTTTTGTCATGCTGTTTCTTGTATAGAAGTCCATGGGCAGGCAATACTCTGTGCCCTCTATGCCCCTCAGTTTCAGGCTTATCTACAAGTAAAAGCTCTTCCCAGATAACTCCAGAAGTGAAAAATTTCATTCTGGTGTGAATACCAATTGCTTGGAAAGAGTTTATATGAATACATATTTCCTTCAAACCCACCTATTCTATTGCATCATCAAGTCACTGAATTTAACCTTTAAAAATAAAATTTCTCTCTGACACTGAAAATCCAATTTCATATTTCAAGTTAACTTTCCAGCATAGCTTTTAAATCACAAAATCATATTTTCATAAGGACAAACATGTTAATGCCTACTTGCATAAGTTCACAGACTGTGTGTGTGCAAGAGTAATTAATTGTCTTTAGGTGTCTCTCACTGGGGAGAGGTTTGGGTGGTCACTGCAAAGAGCACAGAGTGTCTTGGGCTAGCATGTTCTTTCTGACACATGAGTCATTGTACTTTCCTTTGGAACAAAAAAAAAAGGTAAGTTGCACTTCCTTTTACCATCATCTTTGCTGTCAGTGTGTTTATTAGAAATCATGCTCGTGCACCCAAATTCATCTTCCTGGGAAACGGGGAAGTCCGCAGGTCATTAGAATACATGACTTGGCAGCACATTTTGCTTTCAGATGTGTTGCTGACAGAAAGGCTGAACAGATAATGATGAGTACATCCCCTGCATGTGTATATGTTTTATGTGGTTAATATGACTTTCTGAGTTAATTTGGGTTTGCTTGACATTTTGAAGAAGAGGGAGCTGTTCAAAAAACTCCACATTTGCAGGGCACCTGCACCAGGCTTTCTGACACATATAAAAATGCAGGTGTTAACGCTGTGCTGTGTGTAATATCTGCTTTTCTCCTGCATTTGAAGTAGCTTCTGGCAGATAGCAGGGTGAGGTGGGTGAGCAGACAGGGGTGAGCTGGGAAGTGGTTTGCCACACACAAGTCAGTAGCAGAGCCAGGCAGAGCACCACGACCTCCAAACACATCCCTTAACCAAACACCCTCTCCCTCAACATGGCCTGGAGGGCTCCTGGTTTCATGACATCTGCTCAAGTGCCCAGCAAAAAGGGCACTGTACATTTCTAAAGAGTAACTTGTGGTAACTTATCACATCTCCCCAAAACCTTGCAAGCACAGCTCTTGGAATGCTGACAACACCATCAGTCAATAGATGTCCACAGCTTAAAGCAGAAATGAGAGCAAGTGAGGCTGTAAAGGTGCAGGGAACTCAGGGGACTTCACTGAGGTTGCTGCAAAGGTCCTGATTTCACATCCCCCATGAGTTCTGGATATGGAGGGAGAGGGCATGGGAAGGATGTGAGCAGCCCACAGGGATGAAGCCCCCTCTACCTCCTTTCACTGAGCTGTTACTAATTATATGTCGGGGAGGGGGCACTTCAGGGGACTGGTCTGTGTTCAGGAAGATGAGCAGCATCCATCACAAGCCTCTCCGAAATGCTGCCTTTTGTGGGGCACTGCTGCCCCAGAATGATTCCTTTTTTCAGAAGGGAAAGAACTAGGATTCCACCACTGAAATCTTTGCATTTTTCTAGCAATCACTTTTTTCAATTACTGAGTAAAAGTCAGTACTCAAGCCCTTTTTACTCAAGCAAAGCACAGACTCTTCAGAAGGAAAAAAACCCAACAAATCAACTTGCCAGATTTCAGGCTCCATCTCTTTCAATTTGCAATCTAGGATTGATTTGGGTCAGTAAACATAAAGCAAAAGTTCCTATAACACACAGAGGCACATTCCTCAGATCAAACAGGCTCGCGATTACACATCTCAGACTGCTTGAACTGTGTAATACTGAAAGGCCCTGTGATGGGAAATGAGTGACATGACAGTAAGTGGGAGAGGAGGAAGCCCTCCATGCCCAGCTCCATCCCACAGATAGGTGGGCAGCACTGGATGAACCATCACAGAGTAAAGGCATTTCCTGGCAGCATGTGTTCTTGTGAGACCTTTTGCTGAGCAGGCTCTGGTGAGTCAGTGTGAGTTCACGCACTTACAGCAAGGCAGTGCTGGATGATTGATCTTCTGAAGTTAAAACTGAGCCTCTGGAGATCATTTCTGCCAGACAGCTCAGCGCTGTTCCTGGGCAAAATGCTAGGGGACAGCGGAAGGCAAACTCTTGAGATGACTTGATCTAAATGACCCAGTGTGATACCATGTCCTGTGCAGAGGGACATTTATAATATTTATAAGTTTTATATTTAAAACTTATTCAGAGTCTTAAAGGAATTTAAGAGAGGCAGCTTTTTCTCTAATGCTCTCAGGCCAAATCAGCAGGAGATCCACTAAGCCAATAATTAGGGCTCATCAAATCCTTATATCAAATAATTTCTCTTTTAGAAAAACAGAAATGTTTTTGTTTCACTTTTCTTTTGGTTGATTTTTTTTAAATAAAGGTAAAATTAGAGAATTTTGCTGCATTTTTTGTTTTCTGGCTCAATTTCTTTTTCCAGAAAATGAAAACAAAAAAATGTTTGGTGCAAAAGCCCAGCTTGTCAATGAGAAATTTTAGAGATTGTTCTCTCCAAAATATCCATATAAAACAATATTTTTATTACATCATTGATGCATTTCTGACATTGCTCACATGTATTCATCTTATATTTCTTTCCACAGGGTCTATCCGATATGGCCAAGAAAAGACTTGTCTGTGTCAGCAGGAAATAATACAGTCTATCAGGTTTCACTCTTAATGAAAGTCTTATTTTTTTGTGCATTTCATACAGTTTCTCCAGTTAGACTTCCTTTAGAAATTGCTCTTTATTTCATTTAACACTGTGTAGGAAGGAGCACAGTGCTTGACAGAACTCCTAGACTAACCATCCAGCACCTTGAGTTTCACAGCTTCAGGACAAGTAAAACACAAGCTGTCCCTCTGAGCTGCCCGAGTAACTTCATAGTGCCTGCAGATGAAGGCCTTGTACAGAGGTGTTAGTACTGTGTCAGACTGTCATTTTGAAATGTTTATAGCTGGACACTTAGGACTGGGCCAAAACACCAAAATACCCCAAGGAAACTACAGAGAAAATACCATAATTTGAGAGCCTTAAGTCCCCACTCTAAGCCTTTCAGTGGAAGACATAAAAGGGAGAATCCTCCCACCTTTGTTCTCCCAACTCTCACAATTTCCTACAAAGGTTTGCAGCATTCTTACATTGTGTGGCCGAACAACAGGGATGGAACTCCCAAGGTGCCACTGACTGAAACCCCACAATGTGAAGCAGGCAGTGTTAGCAGTTCCTGTGGAGTGATACTTCTGATGATAGAAAAAGCAGCTCTGGATTTTGTGCTTTTAATGTAGAAGGAGCAAACTAATCTACTTTAAAATGTCCATTTTGGATTATCTAGACTTTCTCACAATATGTGTCAACTGTATCTATGGCTGCACTGTAAACAAAGTACTCCATGTACCTGGGGAAGCAAAAGGGTAAAGGAATTACAGGAAAAAATATGAAAAATATTCAAACAATGAAAATTGGGAAAAAAAAAATATTTTCCAAAGGAGGAAAAGATGCTGAATGATATTTATGCTGTGAAAGCACCTTTGTGTTGCAGGGCTGGACCCAGCAAGCCACCCTTGAGGCTTAGAGCCTGATTCTGAATGACAGCAACTCTCAATTTCAAAATAGTGGTTTGCAGTGTTTGCTGCCAGCAGTATCACCTCATCTCCTGTGGTGTTCAGAGCTGTGTCAAGCTGGGCAGCACCTTTCCATGCAAGGACCACGGCTCCCCAGTGCAGAGCCTCCCTGTTGCAGGCACCTCCCAGCATGTAGGAGGATCAGATGTCTCTCCCATGTTTTTTCTTACCCCATTAGCCAGACAGGATGGTCACAGTGACACACCATGGCAAGCTTCGAAACTGAAGAGGCACCCTGGGGCTGACACAGGGATCAGCAAGGGCCATCTCTGAAATGCCATCTCTGGGGACACCACAGGTCCTAATGCCACAATCACACAGGCACCCTCAAGACCCATTTCTGACTATAGACTCAGTTTTAGGGGTTCCAATTACCCCTATTTCTACACCTCTGAAATCCGTTGGCTCTGACTGCTCCCCTTCCTTCCCACACCTAGGAGAATCAGGTTTACCCTGATGTCTCTCCTGAAAATCTCAGTAGTGTGATCTCCTCCTGAGAACCTCTCCCCAGCCCTTCTGCTCTTCACTTTCTCTGCACTGCAAAAGCATATTTATTTTTAATCTTTTGTCTTCAACTGTAGCATCTATCTGACATGGCTGAGGATGCAAGTATGACAATTGTCTTCAGAGAGATTTTAGCACTCTGAGTTGACAAAGTCCAATCTGCTGGATGATGCTGATCTGGTAAGCAACATTAACTTTTCATGCAGGACTGAGTGGCAGAGTGGAGGCCCTGGGCACTGTGTACAATGGAGAGCAGCCCTGAGAGCTGGCATGTCCCCACAGCACCATGGCTAGGACCAGGTGGCTCCCCCATGGGTGCAAAGAGCTGTGCAGTAGTAGAAGCTGTTTATTGCTCCAGTCAGGTCGCAGAAACTCAGCTCCAGGTGTTCTCTGCCACCCTGTGTTCATAAGAAGAGGACCAACTGTTCTCTCTGAGCCTGAGGAGGAGGAGGAGGAGGCACCAGTGCCTTCAGCCCCACACCACTGGTGAGCACAGCAGCCTGAGACAGCACGCTCCACTCTGCCTCACTCCCCTCCTATTTAGCTCACCAGCTCCAGGGACCACTTGGATGACCAAGGTTTACTGTCACAAGAATTTTGCTCCACCCATCCCAAACCTTCCCACTGCCTGTGCCTGTCCTGAGCTGGGTGTCCATACAGGCCTCTCACGGGGGTGTCCTGGCTCTGGTCAGTCCTTAGACATGAGCACCACTGGCCACAGTAAAGCTAACTGAGAGGCAACACAACTTTTCCTCCCTGTTTGCTGTAATGTTTAGTGCCACTGAAACTGAATTTGTGGTAACATATAAGGATGTTTCTTGGCTGACAAGTATCCACTTAATTTTCATTAGCTGGGACAAGGCTGGAATAGCAATCAGTATGTTAGAAATCCCACAATTTACCTTTGCTTATTGAAAAATTAAGTATCTTGCCAGCTGAACATACCAACCTAAAAATGCATCCATATTATTCACAGTGTACTGCCTAGAAACATAACGTCAGGGCTTTGGTCCAGGTTGCTCAAGCACAATAATTATATTTTTTAATGCAGATTTTACATCTGATGGATTATAAAATATCATGTCTAGTCACAGTCTTTTAGAAAAATAGGAACACAGAAAAACAATAGCATTTTAACTAGGTCAAGATTGCTAATCAGAGTGTAGTAGTCATTACTGTGTGCAAAACAAATAGGCATAAAAGATCTGTGTTTTTTTTATCTTGCAAGCTGTGTATTTGTCTTCTGGAGGAGTCTTTTCTTCTCGCTCTTTCTTTCTTTCTTTCTTTCTTTCTTTCTTTCTTTTCTTTCTTTTTTCCTTTTAAACCATGAATAAATTAACAATCACTTTGTGGAAATCCACAGAAATTTATGTCAATGTTTATTACCATGAAATGTGGAACAAAGCATAATGCAACCTGAGCTTTGGGAAAAAGGACTGCTTAACTGATCCTATCCTGATGAGAAGGAAATACCAAATGCATTATAAATGCTGACAGGACAATCAGGCATGTAAAAGAGGTCATCCAATACCGCCCTCCACATTGTTTACCAGTTTTATAAGTCAGCTTAAGGTATTAAAAACACATACTGTCTTGCACAGGAAGCTCCTAATCCTTAAAAATGTGGCTGCTGTTATTTGATTTGCCTTTTAGAGATCAATAGCATAGCAGATTTCACCTAAGGAAAGACCGCTGAGAGCAGTTTGGTCCTGGCATTCTGCTCATCATTGCTTCCAAATTGTCGCTCTGTAGGCTCATTAGAGCACATATCCATGGCCACATGTGGCCTTTATTACCTGTCTAAGCACTCATCCCCTCTGCAACACTCTGTTATCAAAAGTTCAATCGCTGCAGGAAGACAGTAGCCCTCCATCCAGGCTTACTGGAAGAGAAGGAAATATTTTGACTGTTTCTCTCTTCCTGCAAATCAATGCATCACACAGGACACTCAAATCGACTGTTTGGCCTTGAGGTCTTCTTCAGGCTATGTTCCAGTTCACAGGAGATACAGTCACCACTTGTCAATTGGAAAAGAAAGATCCCTTCAGCTTATTACCCAGTCATGCTTCCAGCAGCAGACTCTATCGGCCAGGACAAGGAGGGCCCACGTCAATGAGAGCTGCCTTCCATCATGCATCAGCTAATTCACTTAATGAGCAACTGGCAAAAATGGCTTCTTGTTAGAAGGAAGGACTTCTGACCCTCTGCCAAAAATTTTAGTGGGGAAGTGATATTTAGGACCAAATCCAGGCCTGTGGTAAGAGATCTCCTACAAGATTGCTGCACTTGCCTGATGGTTGGGTTTGACCTGTATTAGCATCTTCCTCCTGGCTCTCACCCATCATGCATGGTCACCCCATTAAGGACATTAAGTAAGAGCAGTACTTAAGAGCCTTTTTTAAAATCTTCAGCCTAAATGTGCAATGTCAGGACAGGCCAAGTACACCCCACCAAGATTTGGACTCATTTGAGCAAAACGGGCAAAAATTTCGAAGGCTTTGGAGGGTTTTGAAACAACAATTAAAGACCTTTGAAGATACTCCTATGAAGAGAACAGACAATGGAAAGGACAAATAAAAGAGAAAATGATAAAAGTTTATATATTAGGAGTCTAACTGATTAACTGCATATCAAGAGATTATGTAGCAAACTTGAGCAGCAATAAATTCAATCCCAATGAAATTATAAACTTTTCATCCAAAGTGAATAGAGTCTGAGGAACTGCATGAGAGATTCAGAGTTCATCAAGGTCTAATGAGAGACTGAGCATTTGTTAGACTTTGTTATTTTGGACTGGCCTATGTTCAGGTGAATTTTTGTTATTTGGTCTTCCTTTGAGTACCACCTTGATGAGAAGGTTGAAAGAGTTCCAACACATGAAAATGGCCCGAGAGACTGAATGGAAAGGTTTGGAAACAAGGAATCATGCAGAAAGAAATGCATCAGGAGCTGGAAAAAGTCAGTGTGAATAGAGGGGACCAGGAGCAGTCCAGGGTAAGAAAAGGGCACCTATAAGCTAAAAGAAAACCCCAGCAATGCAGGTACTGAAAGGCTTACAAGATCTTGCATAATGGGAACATGAGAGATGACAAGCAGAGTAGAGAGGAAGAATTTGCACAGGAGGGTGAGAGGATGGCTGCACAAGTAGACAAATCAAATGCATGGAGACATCTCTGAAGAAAGTGAAAATAAGATTTTTAGTTTTCTCTCTGGTTAGCAAAGAGACTATTTTATAGTATAGATCATCTAGTAAAAGCCTAGCTTTTGCAAAAATATTTGCTTTGGCAAAAGAGGTTCAAGGAGATTGCATCTAGGCAGGACTTTCAAACCTTCTCAGGGATGGGGTGATGCTGCTTGTGGCCTGCAAAAGACCCTCAGGTGCTTTGCCCTGCCCCTCTGAGGCAAAGCCCAGCTGCTGAACACACATCATGACTTTTGGCTTGGAGCAGCAATGCCAGTGACTGTGGATGCTCTAGGTAGCCACAGTCAGCGGCCCATCTCACCATCTGTGGCAATAAATGACAAAGGGTCACCACAAAACTTTCAGGTATTTTTGGCCACTATGATAGTTCTTGGCGAAAGGGACGTGAGTAGATTCATTCCAACTGATGCATCTTATATGGCTTATTTTCCTATGTGCAGCAATCACTCATTGAGTGAATTCATGGAAATAAAAACAGCACGGAGAAATTAGTAGTTTTAGGCCCCTCAAATATAACAGCCTATCTCCAAGTCATATTTTCCTCCACAGCAGCCTTGAATCTGTTTCTAGAGTCAATTGTGATTGTTGACTTTGAAAATTCAAAATGAGGAAAATTCCTTGTTTGGAAATGACTGAGTGGAATAGCATCTCCTTTCTGACACAACACCCTGTGACAAGGGGACACACGGCTTCAAGAGTGGACACAGGTAGCACAATCATCCCAAGAAACAGCATTCCTTTGACTATGCAGTGAAAACATCTCAGGCTCTAAGGATCTCTAAACTACAACCAAGATATGTGGCAGAGGCCTTAGTGGACAGTTGCCTAGAAGACCTTTGGGATCATAAAATGATGGAGCTGTGAAGGGACCTCTGGACATAGAATCAGAGAATCATAGAATAGCTTGGGTTGGAAGGAACCTTAGAGATCATCTAGTTCTAACTCCCTTGCCATGGTCAGGGACACCTTTCTCTAGATTATGTCATTCAGAGCTCCACCCAACCTGGTCTTAAAAATGTTCAGGGATGGGACACCCACAACTTCTCTTCCAGTGTCTCACCACCCTTGCAGTAAAGAATTGTTTCCTAATTTCTAATGCAAACCCACTCTTTTTCAACTTGAAGCCATTCTCCCTTGTCCTGTCACTGCATGCTCTGCTTTCAGCAGAGCTACGAACAAAGTTACATCAGGTTGCTCAGGACATTGTCCAGGAAAGTGTTGAATGAAGGATGAAGACTCCATAGCCTACCTGGGTCCCCTTCCAGCTCCCCTGTTTTTCTTTACCTCTAGTCAGCAATTTGCGTTCCTTCCTTCTCATCCTTTTGTTGTTCACTTCTAGGATAGATCTGGTAGGTAACTGGAAAATTTTGAACATAGAGCAAATGGAGGGAATGTAATAATTTGACTTGTCTCCAAGTTAATGACATATATGATGAGGGAGGAGGAGGAGGAGATGAAAGCAATACATGACAATGTACGTGAGAAATGTCAGTCTCTGTTTCTACACAGATTCCTTCAGGGAAGGCATCAGATCAGTAGTTTTAAATGACATAAACAATCAAAGGGTTGACTGAGCAAACTGATGCTCCATCAGATGAATCTGAGTTGCTAAATAATGCTTTTGCTTAAACCTGATCTAAAGTTCATTGAGATATACAGATGGACTTTGCTGGACTTGGTTTCTCTGTTCTTGATTATAAGATTCCATGACAAGGACTTTATATAGTTTTTTAAAAAATACTTTTCATGCATTTAGACACTGTCAAACAGATTAATAACGAGCCCTATTTTCCAGCTAAATTCCAAAAGACACAGATGCACATTCAGCGCCTCTGAAAAGTAAACATCTTTTTAGGTGTCAAAATATGGATCCCAGCATACTTCTGAAAATACTAGCCAGGGTAAATATAATTTTCCATTTTATAACTAATGTGAAACCTTTCACCTTTACGGTACCATTTAATGGTAGCTAGAAATCATTACAGATGAAAGGCTGTACAGCAAACTACTATATTTGATACTCTGGAGGTAGCAGACTGGTTCCTAGTGGACAAATGGCCATATTATTCTTGGAGCTAATTAGTTCCTTTTGCCCTTTGTATGCTTTTCTTTCCTTCATAATCCTTAGCTAGGAAGTTCTGGGTCAAATGTACTCACCAATTTTCCACTCTCAGAAAGAGCAACCAAAAACTCAGGGTTATCAAAGCACTTCAGCGAAACTTTCCTTGCACATTACTTAGACTAGGCTGGCTTTGGTAGATACATATTTATTCTCATTTTTTGTGTGGAAATAAGCATTTTATAGCCTATTAAAATATCTGAAAAGAGAATCAAAGGTATTTCTAGGTATCTCTTTATATCTATGTCTAGAATTAAAGTCTTTGTTCTCAAGCAGACTTCTGTCTATGGTAGTCTGTACTTGGGAGAAGCTTTTGGAAAGGCCATGTAGTCTTGCTTGGGATATGGACCAAATTAGAGCAGTCTCCAGGGCAGCTCTTGCTCTGGCAGGCATGGATGAGTTCAGTCTTTAGATCATCCATCAGGCACATTTCACATACACTGTGAAATACAGAGGTACATTCCCCAAGCGAAATTCAAATTCCAGGGACTCCTTAAATGCTGTTATTTGTCTGCATACACGGCCTTGTTTGTGAATCTGTACTGAAGCCTGATACAACAGTGAGCCAAACCTGTTTCAGTAAACAGATGCAGGAACACTGACCTGTCTCAGTGTTCTATTAAGAACCAGCCCTGAAACCTGAAATCTGGATTACCTACCAGCATTACTGGAAGCACGGATTGCAGCAGGAACTTTTGGATGCCTATTGCAACAGACTCCTCACTGCTTTTTAAAGTGCCTTTAGTGTTGCAGGCTTTTACTGAGGGAACACAATGGAGCTGGCAGGAAAGCCATAGCTCTTTGGCATCTCAGAAACGAAAGAAAAAAAAAAAGAGTCCAGCAGTCCTTAAGGATACAGCACTGCTAGGTAACTGGGACAATGAATTAACAAGGACTGACTTTTCCCTCCCTCTGTTTTCAAGGATAGTAAGTAACAAAATCTGGCAGGCTGAAAAGCCCCTGCTCGGAGGAGAGAAACAAAGAGGCAGGGCTGAAATTCATCGTGTCAGTTTAAAAAGGCAGAGTTTTGCATTTACACAATATGCCCATTCTTGTTCTCTTTGACTCATGGAAAAATATTGAACATTGGACAAGAATGTAGGAATGTGTCTGGTGTCTGATCTCCACAAAAATCTAAATGCCGTTTGCATTCACGTAAGAAATTAGGACTGGCTGTCCAGGCTCCATTGATGTGTAAAGAAAATAACAGTAGTGATAGCAATATCATTATCATAACAGCAGTAATACAATTTTTAAAACTGGCTGTGTAACTAGTACAAAGAGAGCACAAACCCAGGCACTCCGGGCCCTCAATCCCAAACACAGCTCAGTAGAGCTTTCTAGACCATTTGCCTGTCACAAGCATCACAAAGGCTCCTCTCCACCGACAGCATCTCAAACTAGCACTGCTAGTTTTCCCGGCTAGCAGAGGTTAAAGCTTTTTATTGCTTTTTTTGCCTTCAGATGCCGTAATAGTTGCAATGCCTATATTACCATCTATGGCAGACAGGCTGTGTGTCTGCCAGCTGTCAGGCAGCCTATTCATCTCCAGTTGCCTTTTGCCTACTTTCTGCAGCAGAAGAATTTCCCTTCACTGGATTTCATGCGCTGGAGTCCTGTTCCTGCCGACGTTCCTGCTGCTTGTTTTTAAACCCGGGCTGGCTACAAGCCTGGGGAGCATGGGAGCCCACAGCCCCGAGGAACCTGGGGCTCCTGTGCCACGTGCAGCTTGCCAGCCAGCCAGCTATGGCTCTGGGCCAGGGCAGCACCAGGAACTGGCTCTCTGGGAGAGGGGGTTGCTGGCAAAACCCAGTGGTTGGCTGGAGGGAGAGGCAACCAATGGGGTCATCATGGCCTCCACTGATGGGCTACTCTAGGATACACCAAAACACCTTCCCTCTGCCGGTCCCATGGCAGAGATGTGGAATCTGGCTACTCATCCTCTGCCTAGAACCCCCTCTTCTTTCTTCTTCTCCCCTATATAAGTCATGAGGTCTTTGTGGAGGGAATACTGGTACATGTAATATCTGGCTGCTCCTGACCCAGGTGTTCTTGGAAATTCCCTCAGGTACCTGCCAGCATCATTATGGACCAGTATCTCTCCACTACTGTAGAATTTTACAATTCTACCAGGGCCTGATTTTTAAGTAGAGCCTTGCAGTTAGACAGGATGGCCAGGTCTCCAGGCTATAAAGTCCAGACCCTATAATCATAGCTCTTTTCTATATTGTCTTTTGCCCAAACAAATGTTCCCATTTAGGAGAAGCCCTGAAATCAATGCTTGTATCTAGTGGTTGTCTCTTTTTTCTCCTAGAAGGTTAATGATGGGAAAACCCACAGATCTGCATATTTCCTGACCCACAGCATGAGCTCGTGACTCACTCACAGGAGGTGGAGAGAGGATGAACAGCTCTGCCAGACTTTGTGACAGGGGTAAAACAGGTCACTCAGCTGCATGATGTCTGTCAAGTCGGTGTGTTTATTTTAAATTTTCCTAGATGTGACCCAACTCATCATCTCCTTACCCATGCTCTGAGAAACCACTTAAAATTTTGTTTAAAACTCTAAGGCTTAGTCTCATAGCTCACAATTATCAAACTCTGAGTCATGGGTTGCTCTTCCTACCATTATTGCTATATGAAATTGCCTACAGAAGAGAAACACCTTGAAAATCCTCCCTCACACAGGCCAGCCAGTTAGCCAACAGCCAGAGGCATTTGCCCACCTCCTTGCTCCCCCAGGAGCCTAGGTTTTGAGCTCCTGAATTTAACAGAAAGACTGCTGTAGACATCAGTGTCTTGGATCAGGTTCCAGCTACCCAAGAGAAAAGATGGGCTTTGCAGCCCATCCAGATGGTTAACAGCTTTACATACAACCGCTGCCTTATTAAATCTACAGTAAATTAAATGAACACTTAAGACACTCAACCGAAAGTGCTATTGACTGCAGTAATTAAATTGAAATACCCAATTAACCACACCAGAATAGGAAATGAATATATCATGAGGCACCACACTGTAGTGACTGAGCCAATCAGATGCTGTCTATACCTTAATTTGTGCTGAAACCATTTTTAAAGGGCGTTTATGATTACTTAAAGATGTGTTTATATAGCACATGCATATATGTCTATATATGTGTGTATATATATATACACATACACACATACAGACACATATTATATTATTATATTTAAGTCTTCTGTCTGAGCTTTTAGCCTTACATTGGCAAAGACATTAATTCCAGGTCAGCCACCATCCTCCAAGATAAACTCACACATTATTAAAACATCTAAATCAGAAGGATTACAAATGTCCTGCAGTGGACTTTTTTTTTTTTCCATTATTAGGAACATTTACATGAAGGTGTCTGCAGTTTCAAAGCCATTTCAGACCGGGGCCAAAGTGAATGTTTGGGGAAAAAAAATAAAAAAAATAAAAGAAAGAGTCTTTTTTTTTCTCTCTATTTAGCCTGTGCTGTCAGGTCTCTCTGCCTGCTGTTCTAACCACAGCTGCCCTAAAGGAAAAGTTTACCTTTAATTAAGACATCTAAGTGTTAGGATTCTTAGGCGCAGAGCCTCTCTCCCTTTCTTCCCCTTCCTTTTTTCAGTCAGGAGTGGAAACTTTATCTCATCTACAAAGGCACACTTTGTCCAAATCTTGATAGAATGCAGTGATAAACCTTCATGCCAGATGACTATGGAAGGTTCTCAGTCTACCCTGGGACAGGCCCTCCACAGAAACATTGTGATTTTGGGGCTGCCTCAGTTCAGAGAGAACTTGGACATGGCAACTCCAGAGATGTGCACAACACCCTGGCTCTGGTTTGGCCTTTGTTTGAGGGGAATTTGCTCTCCACAAATCATGAAACTGCAGCTTCACAATAGCAGTATTTGGAATGACAAAAGGTCAAACTGGGTAAAAGTCACTCAACTCTACTGAGTTATTTGGGTAGTGGCAAGAGGAGTTATTTTTAATGACTTCATGTCTTGGTCTCACAGACAATAACCAGAAAGTGTCTATGAGCCTGCAAGTCTTAATCTTCAGCACAGGAACCAACAGATCCCGAGAAAACAGCAATATGACAGGGCGGAAGGCATCTTCCAAATTTGGAGGTTTCAGCAGGGAACACATTTCCTTTCATTTCCTCAGTCATCCCACTCATCCTGGCATTGTCCATGGCATTTCCCCTGCCTTGTCCTGGGGTGACCAGGTCCTGTTACTGCCTGGTGCTGCTAATGGCTTCATTATCTTGATGCCCAATGAACAAAGCTGAGGCACGTGTCTCTCCTTCATGACACTGGACCCTGAATCCGTGTGGGACCATGTTCAAAGGGTCTGAACTGCTGTCCTCCCACCAGGCTATGGAGCTGGTGATGACAGAGGTGACCCTACCATGGTTCTGCAGTACTTTGGAGAG
The DNA here is from genome assembly GCA_013397245.1 of Thryothorus ludovicianus. Taxonomy (NCBI): domain Eukaryota; kingdom Metazoa; phylum Chordata; class Aves; order Passeriformes; family Certhiidae; genus Thryothorus; species Thryothorus ludovicianus. The sequence goes on along the minus strand of VZTB01005695.1, from coordinate 272,792 downwards.
GTCATACAGGCACCATTTCTGCAGATCTTCTCTTTGCTTTTGTGATGCCTTCATTTTGTCCACTTCCATACGTTTTCTGGACCAAACTGATCTCTTATTGTTCCTCTCCTCATAAGTGGAACTGCAGCCACTGTGGCCCTCTGCCACTGTTTATGCTGGCAGAGACCAGTAGATATTGGCAGGCAAACTTGGATGGGATTCATGCAGTGAGAGGGCAGGGAGGGAAGAAAAGGGCACACTGTGGCCCTCAGTGCCTCTGCCTTCCTTGCAGAGAGCATGCCCATGGACAGAGAGAAGGGAGGTCACAGATGGGCTGAGAGCTCTCCTAGCTGGTCAGGAGACTGGATGGGTTTTAAAATGCTTGGACCTGAAAGGTACCTATGAGGTGTCTGTAAGACCTGCAAGACCCTCTCTGTGGAAGCTGCTCAGCTGGCCCCAGAAGCTTTCTTCTATTTATCTGACAACATTTCTGAGTACATCGTGCTGTCCACTCCATCCCGTGCAGAAGAGGTCATACAGCCAAGTACAAAATGTGTGCTGGAACAGAGACACCTCAGCCTTCAAAATACATGGATATGCCTGAGCAGCAGGGCGAAGCTGTGCTGCTTTGGCCATTCCTCCTTCACTCTACTGCAGGGAGAGGCAGGAGAAGTGCTGCTGACCAAGGTGTCCCACCTTTATGGCTCCCAGATTCTCTAGTGACCCAAGCCTGACTGAAACCAACAGAAAACTTCTAACAGGCCCTAAAGCCCACCCTTGCTGCATCAGAGTCTAACAGAAGAACCTGGCCTGGACTGCCTGGATTCTATCCAAAATGGCTCTTAGTTATAAAGAACAAATTGTAAGTTCTCATGTAATGTCCCTGGCAGAATCCAAACTTGTAAAAGAAAAGCCTGTAAACATCATTCCCACTCAGGAACTGTGCAGCGTTCTTTTCTGACCCCGATGCACTTTGACATATCACAGAACTACACAGGTTGAATCTCCCCCTGAACAGTCTTGAATGAAAAATTTCAAAAGGTTTTTCTCCTTTTCTTTCCTTCACTGTCTAGTGCAAAGAAGCATCTCATTTTGCTCATGTAGATCAAAAATGATGACATATAGCTTAGAAATTACTTCAAGTACAGCAGGGAGATTATGAACAAAAGCAGTTCATGAGTTCTAATTCTGCATTTACCTGCTATGAGGAGCAGGTCCCAAAGCCTGTATCCCTCCGATGAGCCCCGGGAGTGTGTGAGGGATTTGTTTACATGCCCAGGGAACAAAGTCAAATCACGGAAATTCTGAAAAAGGCTTTGCTGAATTTTACTTTTCTATTTTCCAGCCCAGTTGAAAGGAAGCACAGCTTCTCTGAACCTGAATCCTCCTCCACTGGCAGATTATTTATTAAACAGCGATGGTAGGCTGGAGCTGTTTTCACTTAAGGACAATTCTTTCAAAGCCTAACGGAGAAGCAGAGTTGCCATAGTTACCTGAGCAAGCCCTCAGCACAGCACAGTTCCTTCCTACAACCCAAGACTTTAGGTCAGCTTGCAAGTTTGTCAGACAAAGCTTAATGATTTGCTATTTCATGCAAGTGAATTTCATTCATCAAGCGAGAAGGTGATGTGCAAACCATGGATAGGATTGCCCCCCCACCCTTTCTTTTTGTGCTGATCCAGAAGCCCATGGGCTTCACACCAGCTGGAAATTCTGCAGGGTATCTGGACAGCTGGGGAGGAGTTTGGAGTAAAAACACATTTAGATCTTGGCACTGGTTTCAGTCATCCAATTCAGCCCATCATTAACAGCTTCTGTACAGCACTACTCTCCTCTAGGGGCTGTAAAAGTGAACAAAACCTTTGTTCAACCTAAACTTCCTTTCCTTGTCTGCAGTTCCTGCAGATTTTATAGGTCCTATTGTTTTAGTTGGAAATGCCAGAGAGCTGCACAGTGTGCCCATTTTATAAGGAATATGTTCCATTTTAGGATGCCAAAATCATACACTGTGTTGTTCCACAATTAATTTACTTGAAATTTGCTTGGGTTCACTATGGCTGGTCTGAAATGGTCTTCTTTCTTTCTCTTTCTTTTTAATTTAATTTTTTTTCTTTTCTTCCCTTTTTTTTTTTTTTTTCAGGTACCAGTATCTGTATTTAGATTGGTAGGTACTTCAGACACTTGTTTTGCACCTGAACAAATAGAATTGCAGAGGACCAGATTATCTCTTTTGTGCAAGCCAATTTGGACACTAGGCATCCCAATGAATGGGAATTTTGCTTTTGAACATGCTTTACTGGAAGTGGCAAAAAAGAGCAAATACCCTGATTGTATCATCTGTTAAGTGGGTCATTCCTACAAAGGGAACTGGAAAATCTGCCTTCCTACTCACAATTTCCTTCAGTTTTCCTTGTTGTAGTGTTGGACAGAGCAAAAGGGAGAAGAATGTGCACAGAGACATAATTCTCCTGAGAACCCGCTGAAATCAGGCAATCCACAAACTGGCAGTCTTATATCCCCACAGTTCCTAGGTTTCCCTATTACTCTGGCCTTTTCCCCTCTCAGCTTCTACCCCCAGCAGCTTTTTATCATGGTTTCAGGCACAAGTACATCCTCACCAATCAGCACAACTGCAATTTAATTAGGAAGAAGGTGAGATGTTGTAAGCACAGCAAAAAGTGGCCACATACATTGGCCACTTTTGTCATTTACAGCATAAATTTTGGGAGGGTCTTGCTAAGGTGCTGTGATGTGGGATGGATAATGTTGCTGACCTGGGACCAGAGGCTCAGAGGGATTTAGACCCCTTAATCCTACTCAAAATTAATGGGGATTAAGTGTCAAAGCTGAGCAGCTGTTTAAACTCCACTGGAAAACTTGAGCCCACATTAATATGGTCCCCACTCAAGCAGTCCTGCTGGCCTTAACTCCCCTTTCTGACCAAAATGGATGAAATGCATTTAAGAAGGCATGAGTTCATGCAGGCATGGTGCAATTCAAGTAGAAGATAGCAAAGAGGATCAGGAGACAGAGCATAAAAGAGTAAATTATGAGGCAAGGAGATAAGGATGAGAAGGAAACATGACAGGGGAAGAAGAGCTGAGAGAAAAGAGGAGATGATGGCAAAGATGGACATGGAAGGGAAAGGAAAAATATTAAGGACATAAAGAAAAGAAGGGAATGACCCATCTCTGGAAATGAGGAGGGAAGATAGACTGTGTGATTTAGTCTGAAAAATAGTGGAGGACAACTCATTCTATCCTTCATCAGCAAGATGCTGGTGAACTAAAGAAGAAACAGAAAATGAAGTAAAGGAGTAAGGACTTTTTTTTCTCTCTATTGTGGAGTTTTAAGAGGCAGCTTATATGTGAAGTAGCTTGTCATTAGTGAACTTTTGCAAGATGCACCCATATTATTATCTACTTTTAAATAGATGGCTATGTTCAAATAGCATGTTCTTGGCTGGGTTATTGACACAGGGGACATTTGATTTCCAGAGACAATAAACATAAAAGAGCACCATGCCACTGGAATTTCAGTTACTGAGGGTCTTTGCATTTTCCTCCTCTCTCTGCCAACACTGAATGCATTCCAGTCAGATTTGACAGACTGGCAGGAGTCTCAGCAAAGCAAAACTCTTGCAGATTTCATGAAAATCAGTGGCTGGGAAGAGAACATCCAGTAGATAAGGGAGGTGCTGGTTGAACCCACACACATTTGTTCACCAGAGGCTGGCACAGATACTAAGTGACCCAGCTGGCATCTAATGTCTTTTGCCATGTTATGGCATTTTGAGGATGTTATAGAACACAGGAGAAGAAACTGAGTGTGTTGTGGTTGGTAAAAAGAAGGAATGAAAAGGGACAATGATTCAAATCTGTAAGAAACCCAGCTTTCTTTTTTTGTTTCTTTACCATCTCAATTTTCAGAGGTAAATTACCCTGGATGATTTACGCCGTAAAAGCTTTTGAGTCATCTTCAACATTTAGCTGTGAAAGATGAGACAGTTCAGTTCAAGTCACTCATCTGAAGACATGTTAAATAATTAACAGTATATAGTTTGCAATGCCATTTACCATCCCACGGGGTTGCTAGTCCTCTGACCTTGTAACAGCCTGATTTCATAAACAACGCTCCGCAGGACTGCACATTGACAAAACTTCTTAAAATAAGGAACTGTAATTCAATACCAGCCTAATCAATACGTGTGCTGGAGCAGGTAGTTTGTGCCGGTTCTTTTGGGCCCCAAGTAAATAGAATGAGTTGAACAATAGGGAAAACTGCAAAGGAAAGAAAGGGAATGTGGTATACACCAGTGCCAAAGCTTAAATACATTCATACTACGTAGTAAACTAAGGTCACTGCCTTTGTTAAGAAAATCTTGGCAAATTGCATCTGCTGTAGAGGTCAGGCAATTATGTTCACAAGGAAACACAAACTTGCACGTTATTTAATGTTTCCAGCCTCTGTAGCACAGTTCTACGTCAGTTTAAATATACAACATCCCTGATGAGTAACAGATACTGCTGAACAAGCTGCTCTCCTCTAAGCTCAGTTCTAACAGTGGTAGAAACATTTACAGCAAATTTGAGTTTTCAATGAGAACAGCAACCCCTTTGAAATGGAAAAATATTGAGAACAACTCAAAATAAAATTGACTGCTTTATTTTGCCTCTTTTTAAGTTTTCTATAGTATGTGAGTTTTATTTCACTTTGTTTTCAGATTACTGTTAGTTTTTTGTGTTTGTCATTTCATTTTTGGTTTTCCAGTGTTTGCAGCACAGGTCAGCTTCTCTACTCTCTGACTTGCCGAGTGTCCTTTATCACAATATTTGTCAAATAGTGAAAAGATAAACTAGCAGATAATCACTAAATGTTACGGATTGACATTAGCAGCAAACTAAAATGCCAGGTCATTCAGAAACTTGCAAAACTAATCTCTTTTCCAGGAAACTCAAAATAAATTTAAAAAAAAAAGTCACTATTTTTTCTGCTTCCATCTTTATTTAGCTGAACTGCTAACTATAATGTGCAGCTGTTGGCTGAAAATGATCTGGCATCAGAACACTGGAAAGTGGCAAATTTGGCACCATTTGTAAAAAGGTTCAAGGGAAAATGATTATACCAGGCAAAATGTATATATATATATATTTTTTTTTTTTAATGAATACCTTTAGGTGACACTGGGATAAATAGGATATACTGGAGAGGTCCAGCTCAGCTTTTGCAGAGGAAAATTGTACTTCACAACTCAAGTAAGGATTTTGAAGTAGATAACAAGCATGTGAACAAGAGGTATTCATTTGACATAGCTCAACTGTAAAGCTTGTGCCCAAAGGCACTCAATAAGATCACTTGCTAGAGATGCTTAAAGAAATTAGGCTGTTGTGGGTAAGAGGGAAGCTCTTCACATCGCTTAAAAGGCAGAACAGAAGGGTAAGAGCACATTATGAGTGAAAACTCACAGGCAAAGAAGATTACCAGCATGCAGGTGATAGAAGAGGAGATGAAGTTCAATATAGGCAAATATTAAATCCAGCACATACAAAACTGCTTATTCTACTTACAGTGATGGGACCTAAACTCAGTCTTAGTCCTTGGGAATGAGATCCTACGGTCAGAATAGACTGTGCTATAACACCATCTCAGTGTTTAGAAATGCAAATCTCAGACAGCAAGCTGAATGCCAGCAAAGAAAAAGAGAGCAGAGCAAAGACACATCATGCTGGCAGAAAACCACCCCCACCACAAAAAAAAAAAAAAAAAAAGAAAAAAGAAACAAAAACCCT
>VZTB01005695.1:249341-266980 GCA_013397245.1 Thryothorus ludovicianus | reverse complement strand
ATTACAAAAAAAAAAAAAAAAAAAAAAAGGTAGAAAGAAAAATATAACCTCCATCCATAGAGGAACAAGTTAAATAGACTAAGATTTTTTCAGGCCGAGAAAGGAAAATTTGAGAGAGAAATATGATCAGTAATCGATGAATCTTCCAATTTAGGAGTTGGAGGACATCATGTCAAATGAGCACATGGCAAGGTAAAAGCAGACAAGGAAGTCCTGATGTGAGACACAACTACAGAAAAACTTTTAGCAGGATATCATTCATGCTGTAAGTTTAAATGGGTTCAGAAATCAACTGGATAAATTAATTGACAAAATTTAATTCAAGTTATTGAATGCAAATACTCCATTTATTGATGCTTAGCCAAAGATGGCTGGAGGCTGGGACAGCATTGTGGGGAAAGGCTAGTTCTTACTTAGCTGGTCATAATAATGACCACTAGGAGTGATCACATGCAGAATCAGATAGTCAGCCAGTGTCAGCCAGTGCAGACTTGAAATCTGTGCTGTTTATGAAATAAAATGAAAAACTGTGCTGCTTCTCACTTGTGCTGCTCATCTCAAAGTGCACTTGGTTTGGGGGTGAACACTTAAAAAAAATACATTTTGAAGCAATACAAAGAATTGTTTAAGATCTCATGTCTTCTGGTCTGCAAATGTCGTTTGTTATAGTTATGTTCATATAACAGCCACGAAAATGGAGCTTTCATGTGGTAGGTATCATTGGCTGCTGGTGTAATAAAACAAAAGCTAGTGAATGCTGATGGGATCTGTTTCTGGATATTTCTGTCCCATAACTGTTTCAAATGAAGCTTCCAAACTCCTCTCTCATCACTAAGCCCAAATTCATTCACACAACAAACAAACCACTAGAAAATGTAAGCACTAATCTGTCAGAAGCATCTCCTTACACAGTTCTGAGGCTGAGTCTATAATGTTGCAGTCTTCACCTTCTAGAGATCGACTCAGCCAAGACTTTCAGAATAAGCTGGAATGTTATTTCCCTTGGGTGAAATCTGTTGAAACTGATGGATATGTTGTTATTGGAAATCCCAGTGGGGCTGAGATTTTACCTCCAGTGCTAAAGTCTTGAGAACACCAAATTACTTAGTTGTAGCTGTGTAATCCTGAACTGGAGGCAGGGAACAGATGTACTAAGAACAGGATTGTCATCTCCAGGCACTAACTACTGTCAAGTTAAAACTTTCATTTAAGCACAAAGCATGGAGAAAAATATATTATTGTTCTGCACTAAAAATGAGCAGGTAGATTGAGTCGGGGGAGCGGGTGGTCCAGACTGACACAGTCCTTGGTCTCTCTTCTTGCCTCATGTTTTCATCCTTCATGCTCCCTGTTTCTCCTGATAAAGCTAACAATACCGCACTTGTTTTGCTCTCTACCACTACTGAGGGCTCTATTTTTAATCACAATTAATATGGAGACCAAAACAAAGCAAAACTTATCTCTTACCTCCATTGTTTGTAAAGGGGCTGTTTAGTCTGAGGTCATGGGGCCTGCCTCTGGCCAGGCAGCTTCCCAGCCTCCCCCAAAGTCAAGCCACACTCAGGGCCTGCACAACTCTGCGAACCAAAACTGCCTTGCAGCTTTACTTTATACACTACCATTTTTTTAGCACTTGAGGTCTTCTAGATATTCCTTGCAGCTGTCTGTGCAGTGTGTGGTGGGGCATGGGTGGATGGTGGGGAGCTTGCATTCTTTCTTGGACTGTCTGTTCCTGCCATGATCACCTCAGACCTTTTGGGCAAGAGTCTACTTTTAAGTAAAGATGCCTCACATAGGCATCCCCAGCTCCTTTCCTGACCATGAGTTACTGTGGCAGGAATCAGGCCACCTTGACCACCATGGACCTAATGTGCCTGACAAAGAGGGATGAAGATGGGTTAACTAAAGTGACCTCTGACTCATGATGATGCCTAAGAGCAACAGCTGATGCTCTGGACAGTGCATTTCCTTGGGTACCAAAGGCTCAATGAATACACCCCAAAGAATCCAAGTGCATACACAGAAGCACAGATCTCAGCACCATTATGATCTCAGAGAGACATTGGCTTTCTTTTATTCACTACAGAGTTCTCTTCAGTTCATGTGTCCCAGCCTTTCTCACCTACCTGATCAGTTCTGAATGCAGTACAAGACATGGTAAAAACCTTCAGAGCTCACCATGCAGGTAGTCAGCTTTGCTACTGCACCACCCTGCAGGGAGTCCTACAGCAATCTCAGAGGAATAATATTAGTCTCTTTAAATATTTTTTATGATTAATTACTAAACTGCTTATTTATCTAATTTACAAGAACTGGTTATATTCCAATTTTGTATACAAAGAAAAAATAAACTAGCCTTAATTTCAAAAGACCTTGTTTATCAAATGCATTTTTCATAGATTTGTTGAGCATTAGTGTATCAAGGCAGTTTTCTGTGCCTGTGCCAACAGCCACTTTTCCCTCAAGAACTGAATGCATTTGAAATATTTTGAACCCCCACTTTCTGCTTCATTTGCTAAATAATTTCACATTCCTTCCAAAAGCTGATATTCTTTCATCAGATAGCAATCCATATTATTGCAACTTCCTGGAACAGTGGAATGCTACTGACAGAATGAATATTTGGGTACAGAAGTAATTTTATTTTTTGCTTCTTTCACTGCAGGAAAAGGCTAAATTTGCACATTTTTATCTAGCACATGTGTAGATGCACTTTTTGATTAACCTGCCCAAACCAGGTTATGTTCTAACTAGTCCTCAGGGTTATTTTCTCCTACTTGCTTTTAGCATACCAACAGACAAAAATACTACTGAAGGTCAGCTTTAACAAACTTCCATGCATTTGACTTTCCATGTGTTCAGGCAACCCTATGTCCATCACCAACAGATTCTAAAGGCATGCAAAAATGCACAAGGGAGTTTTTATTAAAAGATGCCTATACTATTAACTGCTTGCAGCTGCCCTATTAAGAAACAACACTAACAGCCTCAGAAATTCTGAAGCTGGTTACTAAAATGGTTACAGACTAAGCTGTCTTCTTAGTTTGAGTATATATTTTATTTGAGCAAATGAAGTGAATAAGCATGTGTGCAAATGATCAGACATGCTGATTTGTGTGTGATTACTCAAGTCAAATGTTTAATTTGCATAACTGAATGCAAATTAGGTACAGAACTGCAGGCTAATGTGAAGCATGCCATTTGGCGCCTGACAGTTCTAAAAATCAGACTCAAAACCTCCATGCTTAGTGTAACTAAATCAGAACAGTGGAATTCAGCACAGCAGATAACTATCATTTGATTCTGCTTATAATTATTTACCATTAAGGGAGGATGACACGAAAACAAGCAGCAGAACCACAAGTCTGCTTCATTTTCTATCTCTCCAAGAGAAACCACTGTTCTGAGCTTCTAGCATATTCTTTCTTATCTTATGTTTTAAATAAAAATATCTGACAAAAGAAAACATACAACTATACAAAGATATGCAAGGGCTCCCTTAGAGTAGCTGTTTAGTATTTTTTTTTGGAAGTAGGTTTCCACTGTAAATGGTCTTGAAATTATTTTTAGCTTTATTTGTTTACAACCTGGAATGACATATTCAATGTGATTTGATGTTTCTCAGTATTCTTGATCCACTCTTTTCCAAGGGAAGCAATGGAAAGTCTACAATGTAGTAAACTGAATGCAAGACCTGTGAGGAAAATATTTGTAGTGAACAATCTGACAGGGCTTGGGAGCTGAACTGGATGATCTAATGGCCATTACGTTACTGGAGCCTAATGATTCATAGTAGCAGAATGGCAAAATGGCAATTCTAATGCTATTTAAGACCACAGTGAATAGGGTTTTCTGGTGTATTTGAAATTCTGGCTTACTGTAATATACAAGAGACCACATAAACTCTGCTCAAGATGTCTTTCTATAATGTAGATTGGTTTCTTACAAACCCAAATATTTCAAAGGCCAGACTTGGGAGCTGAAATACAGTCAAGAGATCAAATAGTTGCTGAGGAAACCCCATTGTCCAGCCTACACATATACCCCAATTTGTTGCCTTATATTTGAAGATGCTGTCTGGCTGAGACTGCTGCTGAACATGGAACTGCTACCTGCTTAAACTGGGAACAGCAAAAGAAGATTTTAGAAAACGACACCCTAAGCTCTTGCAACCTAGGACACAAAAGATACGGAGTTAAAAAACACAACAGCCCTAAAAGCCCCACATGGCATGATTTTGCATGCCCAATTAACGATTTATGAGTGACAGAGGTTGGCAACGCCAAGGAACTGACTCATGAATGCTCTGCTTTCTCCATCAAGGAAAAAAGGAGCTGAGGGAAATGTCAGAGCTGCCCTTTGGCTGTGTCCCCCGCAGTGGGCAGAGCTCCCTGCGGCCCCACTGTGTGGTGCATGGGGGACCAGGAATGAGCAGCCCTGGGAGGTCACTGGTCCTGCAGCACACAAGTGGCCCTAAAGAACTGCAGTTCACTCTCCAGGTGGAAACTGAAGCCTGCCCATGTGCCTCGACCAGGTGATAACTCTGGCTCTGTAACCACTGGAGGAGCAAACATGAAGGAACCCTGAAGAAAGGAATTCTCACTTATCTGCTGGACAATCTCAAGTCTTACACACAAGTTTTCTGAGAAGAAGCCCAAACCATGAAACAATTTCTATTTATTCAAACATACTAAAAATATCTCTTACTACAACTCTGCATAATGTAAAATCCTAGAAGAGAGGCAAGTATTGATCATGTGAGATTCATTGATAGAAGTTTTTGAGAGAGCTGTGTGAGCCTTAAACACACATATTCATTGTGAATATGCATTTCTGGGAACACACTGGATATTAGCCTGGAAATCCCACTGCTTCATTCTAGGTGAAACAGAGATAACATCAAGGACAAGGATTGTTTTTCAATGCCAATAGAGAAAGCAAATCTGTTTCTGAAGGACCAAGATTTTAACAACTGTGAGAGAAGTTCATATAAGCCAGGGAGTAGCTGAACTTAATGGAATCACACTTCATCATAAATCAACTAAGAATTGACCCTCTGTCAATACAAGTTCAGTGGTACATTCATAACAATCAATATATATGTACATATACACCACACTCAGCCTGGAGATGGACTGGTCTCAATACAGCCTCCATCCATTACAGACCATTCTAATTCTGCCTGTGTGGCTGCAGGGCTTTCTACCCATCTGTGGTACCTCATGCAGCACCACACAGGACTAACACAGTCAGCGCTCACTCTTCTCTTTCGTAATAGACACAGAACAAGACACCAAAATCCAATTCAGGAGCAGTTGCTTCAATTTTCTCAGACCCAGCATGGCTGGTTCTCCCCCAGAAGAACATATCCATACGAGTTGAGGCTTATAGCAGCTCTTGCAGCGTGACACGCTGGCATGTGTCAGCTCAGTCAGGGCCGCCCTGCACGTTTGCAGGTGCGCACGTGCCCACAGCCCCTCACAAACGGGCTACAACTCGAGTCGTAAACTAAGCTATACTTCAGTGACAGTGGGTTATGCTAAGTCACATTTCCATGGATCTGTCAGGAACTGGGAGTGTGCACATGGACTGTTACCCCTGGCAACCAGAAGAGCATAATTACTGAAGTTGTACTACTTGAGAGACTATATTCTCAATAGGTACAGGCCATGGAAGAGGTGTTTGGTGATAGAAGTCAAATTTCCCTGTCTTGACAACTACTTTATTCCTTTTTCAATGATACTACACAGGTCTTCAGCAGTTGCCAAATTTCAAGTACTGATTGTAACCTCATTTACAGAAAAAAAATCCCCAAAATTCTTTTGGCCAGGAACTGCTAACTGAAATAGCTCAATGATTTCAGCGTACTTTGTTAGGATTTATAATCCCCAGGGTGAAACACAATCAGCATTTGCAACGCAATGTAAGTATACAAAAAAGCAAGTAGAAATAGGAATAATCCTGCAGCCAAGAATTCTTCCAGGCTGGATCTGCTGATGTGCTGGCAGCTGCAGAGACTTGCAGGCAAGGGGCTCGCAGAAGAGCATGTAGGAAGTCTGAACTCTTAGAGCAGGAAGAGACTTAATAGAGGCAGGGTACCCTTTCTGGCATTTTCAAAACTTAGGTTGTGGCTCTGTAGGGAAACTATTCTGATTTAAAGAATAATCACCACTGAAAATGGTCCCCGCTCCTCTCCTCCCACTTTTCCTTGTGCACTGGCATTTTTCTGGCCTCAGATGAGCTGGGCTGGAGATTTGAGCCAGCTGACGGCTCTTTGCTCCTTTCTGTAGGGCTAGTTTTCTGCTGATCCTGCTTTCTGAACATGTTTGCTGGTGGGGGCAGAACACTCAGTGCCAGCAGAAGGGGAATGGTGGGGGGACAGGCAGGGGAAGGCAGAGAAAGCAGAGCTCTCCTTGGCTGCAGCAATTAACTAAGTCCATTTAGGGGCATTGAAGTATGATACCATTAGCATTCCTGTCCCATAAAGGAAGAACAATCAATTCAACTTCGCTTCTTAGGGCTTCAAATCTGATTTTTCTAGCAAATAGTTTCCTTGATTGTAAGCTACTTCCCATTGTTTACTGAAAATAGAGCTGGCAGACGATGCTGCAATAGGACAGCATTTTTAAACCTTTCTTTTGTCCAAATCCTCACAAATGCAAACTGTTCCTGGTTGCATTTGTGCATGCCCTCTGGTAACAGTGTTATAGGGAAGAGACCAGCCCTGGATGCACATGTGGATCCATGTGGGTGCCTTGGTCCTGGACAGGTGGGCCCAGGCTTTGTTGACCCTCTGAGATAATCAGCATAGCCCAAACCACCACAGAGAACAACAAGCAGGAGAGGGAGGACACAGGGAAGGGGAGGCATGAGGTCACAGGACTGAGATGGGAACTGAGGCATCCTGACCACAGGCAACATGGCCTGGCAAAGGTGTCCAGTGGCTTCAGTGCACACCGTGCATTCCCTTGAATGCAGAGGAGCTGTGCTGTGGACTCGTCATCTCATGGCAACAGTGACCTCAGAAAGCTGTTTGTATGGGGTCTGGCCCCCTTGGTTCAAACACTGCTTTGCACAGGTCTAAACAGCACAGAAAGTGAGTCAAAATTAACCAAACCCAGCCAGTCAGTAACCATCACTCATCCCTTTCTCAAGCTAACCCAATGGAAAGGCTTTCCAACTGAATTTCCATATGTCTAATACAAAATAAATACAAAGCTCCAGCTTCAGAAACATAGAGGCTGTAAGTGATGTAAGGCATCTGGAGCTGAGGTTTAATGCTGCTCTCTTCCCCACTCTGCCATGCTGTCCTGGTCTCACCCCAACATGCATGCAGTCACTTTGGGGGTGCCAAAAATATTCCATTTGTGCTGCATGGTGCATGTGGAGCAGTTTCAACAGGGCAAACTAAGAGAACATAAATAAACCCTAACACAGCAGCTAATCAGGCCAGAGAGAGCCAAACAACCTCAGCGAAGAATAACATGAACAACTTTGTCTTATTTTGACGTTCCAGGCTTGTGAGGTGTGCTCAGCTTCTGTTGAGCCTTCTTAGCTCAACAGACTTTACATGGAGCAAGTACATCAGTATCTACATAGCCAACAAATATAAAACCAGAGAATTTAAAAGGTCCCAAATCTCTACTCTGCACCTTTATTCTCCCTCTCTCAGACTGTAATACTATTTTTTCTTATCAACTGGTAATTTGCTGACCTCTCAATTCTTCCCAACAGCTGCAGCTTACAGACTTTTTCTAACGTTATTCCAATGAAAGTTTAATGAGATCTTTGCTTTAAATAACCTAATGAAATAAGGGTACCAATTAATCCCTTTGGGCTAAAGTCAGTTTCTCTTTATTTTTGCTCTCTAACAGAGGCTGTAAAAGTCCCTCCTGCAGATGGTGGTCCTGTGGAACTTCATGGAGATTAACCCATGAGTTTCAATTTGTGTGGTGGGAAGTTTAAAATTTTTCAGTCAGAAAGGATTTTTCATTGCAGAAATGATGGTTTGTTAAAAGCAATATATTTTGTGGAAAGTATTTCCAAAGAAAAAACAATTACAGAATTTCAGCTCTACAGGAGACCAGAAAAGTCTTCCGAAGTAAAATGAAGACAAATGCCAAAATATAAAACTTCACCATGACATGGAAATTCTGATTTTCAGCTGGAGTAGAAAAAACTTTTAACTATGCAAATAGCTTGACCTCCAACTGTTGAGTACCTTCTCAACAGGTGGTCAACAGCATCCATTTTATGTAATCATGCAGAATTCTCAAAATCAGAAAGAGCTCTTCATGTAGAATCTGTCTACATGTTATGTGCAGAGCAAGACACAGCATGCCACTCACTAATTCCAGCATTCCTCGATGAGGCGTTGCAATATTTGCTAGACTTGCTCTTGGTGAGGCCAGGCTGGATGGGGCTCTGAGCAATCTGGTCTAGTGGAAGGTGTTCCCATCCATGGCAGGGGGATTGGAACTAGGTGGGCATTGGATTGGGTTTTTCCAACCCAAACCACTCAGTGATTCTGTGTCATGGGCTGTGCCTCCAGTGCAGATCACGGGCCAAGATCTGGGATGCTTGGTGAGGCTAAATGCTCACTGGATAGCTGGAAATGGCTGGGCTGCAGTAGCACTTTTTTTCTCTTGAGCAATATCAATCTGGGATGTCCCTGCCACTGCTGTTGGATGGCTTTGGCTCTCTGAATTAGCTCATTTAATGTTCATGTATCTCAACACTGCGCTGTAATCTGCAGTGTAGACAGAGCATTATTTCTCATCTAAATTTATCCAGCTTCAATTTTCAGCCACTGGATCCTGTTATGCCTCTGTCTATCCATTCTAAAAACTTTCTATTATTAGAAGTATTCTACAGAGTTGAACAGATCACATCCATCATCTCTTTGTGATCCTCCCACTGTTTTCCTCACTTTTAAACCACAGTCTCCAGTCTCTGCATAGGAATGTTCTTTTTTCAGTTGTTTTACAGTGGGGAAGCTAGTGCAAGGCTGTGAGCGTGGCAGAGGCTGTGGGTGCAGCTCAGACTGGAAGAGGACGATCAGAGGGCAGAAAATACTGGTAAGTGCATCTGCTGTGTTGCTGTGTCCAGCATCTCTGTGGGCACACTCGCATTATGTCAGGGTTTCACATGCTTGGTGGTGCCTGAAAGATTATTCTGGCTTTGGCTTGATCTCTCACCTGATAGGTATTTAGCTTCTGTCCTGGCCTGCTTTGTTCTCACAGTTACACACCAATAAAGCCACCTTCTCTTCTCCTCTAAACTGTCCTCCAAACCTTTAAGTAAACCAGCTACGTAAAACAGGCTCTGTCATTCACCTGGCTGTCAAATCACGGCTGGTTTTGGAAAGAGCTCAGATACAGATCTCATTGTGCGAGATCAGGTTCACTCACAGGGATGAGGAGAATCCTTTGTCTGCAAAAAGCAGCTTGCAAAGTTCAGTGCAAGTTTCCTGCTTAGTCCTGACGTTTGTGCGCTGCCCACACAACCCAACTGAACAATGAGCTGCGGGAAACATTCCTCTGCCGCTCTCGCCAAGCTGCCAGAGCGGGATGCAGAGCTAGGATTTATAGAGTTAAGAATTACACAAGGTTATACAGCTATATAAAATGCAATTAAGATGCAAAGAATATTTTATAGCCTGACTGCATCAGTGTCATAGAATTTCATAGCTGACTGTGTGTTTTTCCATTTCCTAGAGCACTCTTTAAAAGCTGAAGGAAATGTATTAAAAGCCAACAAGATTAAATTATACATAGTTCCTATTACTTTGCTCTTATAAAAGGACCTCACATGGACACCTCAACCTAAAACACAGGAATGATGAGGTTATTTTTGCCATAAGCCAAACATATGTCCTTTAGATTATTTAAGAAATATTTGTGGTCCCTGCTGGTGTTGTCAGAATGTACATCATATATTAGATTCCCGAATACACAGAAATATCCTGCCATTAAAGCTAAACAAAAGGGATTTAACTGGTTGGACTAATGAATTTCAGGAACTGATTATCCATGGCAGTATGATACCGGCTGACGTGTTAAAAACAGTGAAATAATGTAGGACCTTGCCTAAATAAGATTTATACACAGTGCCAGCTAGCTGGTAAAAAATAGCAATAACCTTTTAAAACATTAATTTAGGCTTTTATTAGAATACAAAGAACCTCCAGTTTTTGAAAGCAGGCATTGTCTCCCCTTTTAATTTCAACAGCACCATGGCTTGAATACAACACAGCAGGGTGTGTGTTTTCTAAAGTTGGGTTATTATCAGAGCGCTCAATGCAGTTTGCCAATAAGCCTTTATTTGGCAAAGCTTAAAACTGCTGACAAATGAGATTCTTCCTCCAGCAGTAAAACAAGGCACAGTTAAATATGCCTAATTATAAAAACACACCGAAAATCACTGTGAAGTATGTACATGGCTGAAAAATCAAATGATCTCTGCATCACTACTGAGGGGCTGGCATCCCAATGCCATCTTATCTAATGGAAGAAAAATATACAGAGACAAAAGACCTAGAGACAGGATCCTGCCTGGTTTATTCCTTATGCAATCCATCACACCCAACAGATCCCAGCAAGCCCTTCCTCAGAGTGCAGTGATCCATTGCCATAAGACAGCCTGCTTCTGCTCCTGCAGTCACACCGGCCCTCAGAAGCCATCTAACCATGCCAAGATGAGCACCCTGAAAGACCAGAAGTAAGTTTAAGCACACAGAGGAAGAAATATGAAAATAAATTTCTCATCTTGAACCACAAATTCAGTGAACTGATTGTTTGCCCACAAAAATAGGCAGTGCTTTTTCCTCAGTATCTCTGTTACTTTCTCTCCACTGCTGTGAATTGATGCAGAGTTGAGGGTGCAATAAACACCTTGAAACTGAATGAAAAGATAAATCTGTTTAAAGTGAAGTAGCTCTTTATATCTTTCTCCAACATAAGACTGGATCACTAACAGAATAGCTTCCTTTCTCTAAGAGTGTAGGATACTGTGCACTTGGAGTTCAGATGTGAATCTCATTCCATGACAACTACATGTAGGCATCAGTAGCACTGATGAACTCTATTCTAATTCCAATGGAATTAGTACTGTTCTGTGGGGGATTAATTTGCCCACTTGGGCTAAAGGTTGTTTCTAATGTACCTTTCATTCATCAGCATTTCAGTAGCTATTTGTGAGTAACATTGTCTGACAAGGGAATATAAGCAATGAAGACCCACAAAGAGCAAGACAGAGAAACACAAAATTATTAAAAATTGCATTTTCATTGAGGAACATAGTCCTTTTAGTTGACATAGTATAAAACTTTTGAGCAGAAAATTATCTTGACCTCAATTTTAGGACATAGAACAATATTACCAGGAAAACTCAGACAAACAGGAGTAAATTGGTACAACCATAAGCAACATTGCTGTTTCATGTCTATGGTGCATTTTTTTGCACATTTTTAATACTTTAAAGTATGTGCCTATTTTAAATATTTTGTATTAAACATTAAGAGCTGCAAAGAGAAGTAACCCATTACAGCAAAGGCAAATACAAAGTAAAAATGCCAAAGCCTCAAATAAAACTATATTAACAATAATTCTCTAATATAATGAAGTGTCTTATTTGTTGCTGTGTCCCGTCACTTCCTTCAGCAGCTCTGAGTGTCCCTGAATGGGGATTTACAGTAGCCACCACAGTGTGTCTAGTTGCTTACTCTGTGACTACATTTAAGCCAAGACTGAAGGGTTTTATGTTTATTCTCACTTTTATGTTTATTCAAACTTTCAAGTTTGAATTGTCTTCATTTCCAGCATATGTTTTCTGGGCATTACAGCCCTAAACTCCAATTTTAGTTTGAAAATTAAACTTGGTACCTCCCAGTTTTTCTGTGCTAGCTGAGGTCTGATACACTTGCACCTAAATAACATTAGGAATCTTGTCAGAAATGCCTGAAATGCCAAAGGAACCCTACATTCCCTTTTCAAAAGCATTTAAATTTTAAGAGAGGACCAATTTAATAGAGAACTAATTCACTTAGGCTTCTGAGTGCACCAAGTCACTTTTGAAAATAAGCCCCAGCCTCTAAGGTCATGGAAGCTCTTTTGAAAACTTTACACGGCAGCTCAAATTCACCTTAATTGTATTGATAATAGAGCTCAGGCTCAGGCTGAAACAGGATTCCTGGGAATCATGTATAACCAAAGAAAGATCCTAGTTTCATTGTGAGATCCCAGGTTAGGCTTGCAGAGCTGGCAGGGCAAAGAGAGGAGCTTTTCATTGATCATATGTGATCTGTAGATAAGTGAGACACAACAGAGCTCTAGATGTGTATCTTTCTGAAAAGGACAGTTGTTAAAAGGATAAGAGGAAACCTTAGGAGAACAATACACAATATATTGGTCTACAAATTATCAGCTGCCCATAGCAGAACTGGGCAGAGGCATATGGAAAGTGCACTGTTCAGGTCACTCAAAGCTGTGCTCATACCTAAAACTACACTGCTGTTCATGATGTGCTCAGAAAGGGCTGTGGTGTGAGCATGTGGAGTAGTGTGCTGTGCTCCCCAGAGCCAGAGGAGCAGGGAAACTGCAGGGAATTCAGAAGACAGCAGCAAATGAGATAAGGAAGATAGATGGAGAAAAGATTGTTAACCTGTACATAGCCTGCCTGAGCACTGAATTAGTGTGCCCAGCTAATATAAACGCCTTGGGAACAAAATTATTATTTACAGGGGTGTTTTAATCATAATATCACAGCATATGATGAGTTGCAAGGGACCAAACAGGATCATGAAATCTTGCAGAAGACCTGCAAGCCCAAGAATCATACCACATGCCTGAGAGCATTGTCCAAACACTTCTTGAACTCTGTCAGGTTGATGCTGTGGCCACTTCCCCGGGAAGCCTGTTCCAGTGCCCAATCACCCTCTGAGTGAAAAAACTTTTTCTGCTATCCAACCTAAACCTCCTCTGACTCAATTTCATGCTGCTTCCTCGAGTTCTGTCACTGGGCACCAAAGGGAAGAGATCAGTGCCTGCCACTCCTCTTCCCCTCACAAGGAAACTGTAACTGCAGTGAGATCTCCCCTCAGTCTCCTCCAGGCTGAACACACCAAGTGACCTCAGCCATTCCTCATACAGCTTCCCTCAAGGCCCTTCACCATCATCATTGCACTCCTTTGGACACTCTCCAATAGTTCAATGTCTTTCTTCTATTGTGGCACCCAGAGCTGCCCCCAGCACAGAGGTGAGGCTGCCCCAGCTCAGAGCAGAGCAGGACAATCCCCTCCCTTGCCCAGCTGGCCATGCTGGGCCTGATGCCCCGAGGACAGGGTTGGCCCTCCTGGCTGCCAGGGCACTGCTGGCTTGTGTCCATCTTGTCATTGACCAGGACCCCCGGGTCCCTTTCTGTGGCGCTGGTTTCCAGCCTCTCATTCCCTAATCTGTGCACACAGCTAGGATTGTCCTGTCTCAGGTGTAGGTTAAACTTAATATGGTTAGTGATTGCCCAGATCTCTGATTTTTTGAGGTCCCCTCTGCAGGGTCTCCTCTCTCAAGGTAGTCAATAGTTACTCCCAGTTTAATGTTATCAGCAATCCTAAGTGCTCCCTTGAGTCTTACATTCAAGTCATTAATGAAGATGTTGAAGAGAACTGGGCCAACCAGTTAAACCAGGGAACATCAGGAATGGATTTAAAAACCTGGACACATGTAAGGCATACATCAACTTGACAAGTTACTGTGTGCAAGCAGAGCCACGGTAACTCTTTACCTTTGCACTTTTTCCCAAAAGCTCATTTGCATTAAACTGTCCTGAAATAGGTTAGAGCACGCTGAAATTTTTGAATGCTACAAGGGAGAACAAAGCTGTGATCAGAGCTGAGCTCAGCTATGATAACTTGCTCATGAGGCCAAGTGCTAAGGAAAAAAGAAAAATAAATATTCTGGATATCAGGAAAAAAATTCTTAACTCTGAGACCTACTGACTTTATTGTTGTATCTTCAGGAAGAAGGGAAAGACTTATTACCTGGGTTGCCTAAAAGTAAACTCACAAATTAAAAGACAGTGTACTACAAGGAATAACTGAACCAGCAAGGAGAATAGTTAGATGTCCCAAAAGTCTGGGTAGCTTTCTTCACCTCTTATTTCTGCAACTGTCAGATTTCTTTCTGTGGAGTACTAAGGCAAAGAGTCTAAATAGAACCAAAGCCCCTCAATTTCCCTTTTGTTCCAGGATTCAGTTTACTAGACCATTTTTTCTACCTCTCTGATATTAGAATCAATGTTTTCCCACTGGCCATCTGAAACTTCAAGTGACAAAATATCCCAAGAAAAAATGTTCTCATAGCATTTCCAGCTGGGACCAGACACAAAGGTTGCTAAAAATTTATTATGAAGAGATTTCCAACCTCATCTTTCAATGCTCTGCTTTATGCAACGCTGTTGCCAAAACTGCCTTTAAGCAATGTCAGTGTGGGTACAAGATGCAGGAGCTCTTCCCTGGAAGGCAGTGGGGAGCTCAGTGCAGGGAACAGGCAGGTCAGAATACCCCTCAATCCTATTCTGCCTTCCCAACATGGAAGGCCATACAATTTCACAAGATTTCACAGGATCAGGGGATAGGTCAGGTTGGAGGGGATCACAGTGGATCATCTGGTCCAACCTGCCTGCTCAAGCAGGGTCATCCCAGAGCACATGGCACAGGATTGAGCAATATCAAGAAAAGCAAGGACTTGGTCCAAAGCAAAACCACACATAACACACACAGGTGAAGGCTGGGGTCCTTGGCACCCACAGAACCCTCTGTCCCACCACATTGCTAATCCTTGCCAATGCTTGCTGAGAACCTGATCACCTGCATTTCTACTCGTGCAAGCATCTTGGTAATGCCACCCCTCTATCTTCATGGACTTCACTGAGTTTGGTGTGTCCTCACCAGATACAGTCTTAAAGATCACCTTCCTGGAAACTGCCTTGAATTCTTCAAACAAAAGGCATTCTGCAGAATGTTACAGAAAGGCTTCCATCAGTACCATCAGTGCCTCCTCAGTGCTTGGGCCTTGTTTTATGATTTTTCTTATATATATATATATATGTATAATTCCAAAAGGAAACTGTGATCTCCCAAATGTTCTTATGTTCAGTAAAATAACAAAGCTCTTTTTTTGTTCAACATGAAATAGAAAGGCTTTTGGTCTTCACAGTATTTTTTCTCACATCCCTTTCATAGAGATGACAGGAGGAATAAAAAGAACCAAGGGGGGGGGGAAAGGGGAAAAATAGAGGATGAAAAAATTTCATTTATCAACTTCAGATTTTTCATTTTTTATCTTTCCAATCTGAAAATGTAAACATCAGCTTTCTGATAAGATTCTTACTTTTGCAAGAGACCTTTTTTCCTAAAAAATTAGCACATACATTAACAAAGTCAGTCATGAATAACATACAGCCAAAGCCTTGGGCTTGGGGGTTGCACAGGTTTTAGTTTACAAGCATGAGAAGTTTAAATACAAGACTGTAAGTGTTCTTTGATACTGGAATGATTGGAAAAATTCCAGCAGCCTTGAAGTGGAGAGAAAATATGTATATTTAGGAAAAGAGCAATTAAACAAAGTAAACAATAATTAAAATATTGCAATATAAAGACTAGAATGTTGAAAACTTGAATTGACTAAAGAATATATGAAAAGAGTGCTTTTTTTTTGGCTCAAACTACAATGTCCAAGATATTATTAAACTTAGAACAATAGGGAAGAAAACTGTTTTACATCCATGTTACTAACTTCATGGCAGTATGATGATTTAGTTGTAAATGATTCCAGTGTAAGTGTACTGGTTTAAAGCTAGAGGAATAGGAAATAAGGTCTTAATTTAGGTTTTGTTTTCTGATATGAAAGCATCTGACTTTTTAGAAATATGATGGCACTGATTTACTCCTTGTCTCTATGGGTTTATCCTGATGCAGACCAACTGCAAATCCTGCCCAATGAATTTTGTATCACTTGAATTTAACTAGTGGATGAAAAAGTTATGATCTATGTGACTGGGACAAACCGAAAAGTTATCAAAGGAAAAATCTGAGAAAACCAAAACCCCTCAATTCTAATTGAACTTGTAAGTTTGACAACAAAAAGTAGACACTGTCAGCTTGAGGCCATGCAGCCTTTGATTGCCAGCTCTGGGAATGTGCAGGTGTTGGATCACCCACGGCAGTGCTGCCCCATGGTTCCCCTCAGGCACAGCCCCTGCTCTTTGATCCCTCCCCAAATCTCAATGGGAGTTCCCCCCTCTCTGGTCCAGGTGGATGAAGGAAACTGGGAAAGCTCTTTCTGAAAATGAAATCCATTTTGCAGATCCTGTACCTCAGCCCCTCCTCTCCACACGAGTGAACTGGAGAGTGGATAACAAAAGTTTCATCCATTTTTCCAGAGGTGAAACAGGGTGTCTGTCCAGATGCCAGTAGAGTGATGCACCATGGACAGGCAGTGGGAAGGAGAAGTCTAGGTTACCTGTGCAGTACAGATCAGGACAAACAGTGACAAATCCACACGTTCCCGCTGTGGAAGAACAGACACACCTTTCATCACTGCTCTTCCCTGAGACAATACCCACATGTCAAAGATTTGGGCATAAACTTTGATCTGATGGATTCTCCTGATGCATTCATATACAAACAGCAGCATCTGTCAGGAAAGTATCTTGCAATATGACAACTGTGATCTCTGAAAGAGCCCAGATCCATTCCCCCAGATCAGACTTGTGCAGATCACTGCAGAGATCAGGCTCACACTTTCTACAGCACCCATCTACTCTGCACTGGCAGATAGATTCAGATGACCTCTACAAGACCTGAAAAAGTTTAGAAGACTCCCTATATTTGCTAAAGCTAGAAGTTGTCAGAGATACTATGTAGGACACACAGAGTGGGAGTAAGAAATGAGGAAAAATAGAAAGAAAGAAGAAGGAAGGCAGGAAGGCAGGAAGGAAGGAAGGAAGGAAAAAGAGAGAAAGAAAGAGAGAAAGAGAGAAAGAGAGAAAGAGAGAAAGAGAGA
Source organism: Thryothorus ludovicianus (assembly GCA_013397245.1). NCBI lineage: Eukaryota > Metazoa > Chordata > Aves > Passeriformes > Certhiidae > Thryothorus > Thryothorus ludovicianus. The sequence continues at coordinate 249,920 of VZTB01005695.1, read as the reverse complement.
AAGAGAGAAAGAGAGAAAGAGAGAAAGAGAGAAAGAGAGAAAGAGAGAAAGAGAGAAAGAGAGAAAGAGAGAAAGAGAGAAAGAGAGAAAGAGAGAAAGAGAGAAAGAGAGAAAGAGAGAAAGAGAGAAAGAGAGAAAGAGAGAAAGAGAGAAAGAGAGAAAGAGAGAAAGAGAGAAAGAGAGAAAGAGAGAAAGAGAGAAAGAGAGAAAGAGAGAAAGAGAGAAAGAGAGAAAGAGAGAAAGAGAGAAAGAGAGAAAGAGAGAAAGAGAGAAAGAGAGAAAGAGAGAAAGAGAGAAAGAGAGAAAGAGAGAAAGAGAGAAAGAGAGAAAGAGAGAAAGAGAGAAAGAGAGAAAGAGAGAAAGAGAGAAAGAGAGAAAGAGAGAAAGAGAGAAAGAGAGAAAGAGAGAAAGAGAGAAAGAGAGAAAGAGAGAAAGAGAGAAAGAGAGAAAGAGAGAAAGAGAGAAAGAGAGAAAGAGAGAAAGAGAGAAAGAGAGAAAGAGAGAAAGAGAGAAAGAGAGAAAGAGAGAAAGAGAGAAAGAGAGAAAGAGAGAAAGAGAGAAAGAAAGAGACAAAGATAG
>VZTB01005695.1:186716-249169 GCA_013397245.1 Thryothorus ludovicianus | reverse complement strand
AAGAGAAGAGAAGAAAAGAAAAGAAAAGAAAAGAAAAGAAAAGAAAAGAAAAGAAAAGAAAAGAAAAGAAAAGAAAAGAAAAGAAAAAACAAAGAAAGTTTCAAGCTTTTAAAGAGACCAGCAAGTTAACAGACAGGCTCAGCAAGCATCCATGGCAAAGGTAAGGCCTGTCTAGGCCAGACACAGGACATGATGTGGGACAGAACATGTCTTTGGGCTCTCTGGAATGACTACGAAGTCCAAGGCTTTGTCACATTACTCTTTCACACAATAAGGATGCAAGAAGCTGTGAAGCCATACCTCCAAAAATGCAGAGCAGCTGGAATAACTAATTGCTCAAGGAGGAAAACAGTCACCTCTGCCATGGGCTAATTCCATGGCTTAAGGTGCTCAGAGTACCACGAAGACAGTAGAGCATGAAAAGCTGAGACAGAGAAAGGAAACGGTGAAGGAGAGAGGTAAGGAAAGCCAAAACCTGGCTATTTTTATATACTTTGGAGATTCTAAAATTATACCCATTTTTGTGCTAATAATCTTGATACAAATGCAGGCATACAGTTGCAGCCCACAGGAGGGAAAAGAAATCAGGAATATCAGCATCAGTTTTCATTTGTGGTCTTCAAACAAGTTTGATGCCTGTAACAAGAACAAGAACACCAAATGCTGACCTGAATCCCCTCTCAACCAGCTTTTATTTCTTATCTTTTAATTCTTGCTCTTATGAATTCTAAAGAAGAGAATCAGAGTCTTGTATATCTGAATGTGGCATCTTCTATAGCTACTGATTCAGTGGTTTAATTCTACTGTGGCACTACAATGTGAATAAATGTGGGTATGTATTTAAGCATTCAACACAAGCATGTTTGGCAGGCTCACTCATAACTGTCTGCCCTGAAAGTTATTCAGTTTGTTTGTTTGCACCCTTTCCTGTTATACCTCTAATGGTCGCTTGTCATGGAGAGGATGTTTTGGTAAATGTATGTTCCCCTGAATTAGCAAGTTAATTTCTAGGCAATAGGAAATGTTCTGATGAGCATTCAGTCATCACCACACTAGCAAATGATAGTAGCAAAAACAGCCAGATAAACTGCACAGACCCTGGATTATTTTAGAAGTGATTTGAAAGCCTACGGGGCCAGATCCTCCTCTCTCCTTTACATTTACACAGCAAACCACATCCTGTCATTGAGAACCTGGTGAAAGCGAAAGTTCGCTGAGCAGAAGAGCCCCTGTGCAACCATTAACAGCTCTGAGCAGGAATCTGACCCAGCTCCTGCCTGAGAGGCAGCAGGAAAAAATACAGTTCCCTCAGGAGCATGAGGCAGGTTACAAGTTGCTACCTTGATAGCAAATCTGCCCTCAACTTCCCTTGAATGTGGGAGAAGACAAGAAATTATGTATACTTGGCGCAACAGAAATGCTTTTCTGATGCTTGGAACCCATCTCCAGCAGGGAATAATGCAAAACCAGCAATATAAACCACAGGCAAAGGGATTGATCTGCAAGTGGTATAAACTTTTAGGGTTGAGAAAACCCAGCTGACTGATGCTTTGAGGCTACCTGGGGCTTATACTTCCTTTTACTGAAAAATTTATAACATTTTTATATAGCTTAGTGAGGATATTTTCCTGCCTTCCTCTTCCAGCAAACCTGAACTAGACTACACACAATGGGTTTGCATACACTGGAAAGAAAGTCAAATTACAGACATGGATTTCAAGTAGATCAGTTAAAGGACATTAAATACTAATACAGAATGTTTAATTCTGAAATAAAGTAACTGTAACTTGTTTTAACACTGAATCAAGTAAACTAAAAGCTCCTTTATGTATGGACAAAAGTATGTACCCATGGGTTTAGTAGCTTTTACCTCAAACACTTTAAATTCTCATTTTATTTCACTCTATCTTCCATGCAGATAAGCCCAAGCAGTACCACTTTAACTGAGGTTTTGTCTCAGGTGCCAGCTTACCCTCTGCAGCCACTCTTAAACCAAAATATGGGTATCTCTACAGGGGTTTGCACCAGCTTTCCTAAACTGGTTTACAAAATTAACCTAATTCAGCTACTGGGCAGAGATAAGGTCTAAATAGCTGAAAGAATGGGATTTATACATAAATGAGGAGGGATGGTATAAAAGCTTCATTGATTTCTGGCTGTGCTTCTGTTCTAAATCCCATTCTCTCTTGTTCTGCTGCCTCTGTTGAAGACCGTTGGATCTTTCTTTTTTGATTTAAAACTTCAGCTGAGTTTCAACTTACTTCACTAGACTGACAATGAAGACTTAATCCCTCTTGGAATCTGCAAGATGTAAAAGGCTGTGAGTTAGCCAGGCTTGATAGGACTCTGATTGGGAAATTGCCAGTGCTTTTTGCTAGTACTGGTTGTTTCCATTCATCAGAGCCATCCCCACCTTCAGCCAGGACTCTGCAGAGCCAAGGCCACTAAAAACAGGGTGGTAGTGCCTGGGGCAACAGAATCCCCCTCTTTTGCACATGAATCTAATCTCATTTCATCTTCTGCTTAGATTCAGACTTCTATATGGCCACAATTTCACTCCACGGTCACACGGTTTGCACACTGTGCAAAACACTCCAGATTGACACCACAGGCTTTTGGTCTGTTGGATGGGACTTTGAGCAACCTGGTCTAGTGGAAGGTTTCGCTGCCCACGGCATTGAGGCTCAAACTAGATGATCTTTAAAGACCCTTCCAACCCAAAGTATTACGTGATTATATGACAACCAGTAGAATAAAAACACATAGGAAAACTAATCCCATCCCACCCAGACACTGCGGTCATGCTTGGTAGAGATGGAGTCCTCGTTATGTACGACCCAACAGCTGGTAAAGCATTTAAAAAATGCTAATGACTAATGACAGTGACAAACATCTTTTAGGAGGATATAATTTGCAATCAACTAAGGCAAATATTTATACATGCCATTATCACTTCCTGGTGGGATTACTGTAATCCATTATTTGCAGGTCTTCATGCTACCGTACTTCCTTCAGGGATTTGAGCTTTTGCAGAACTGTGGCTCCAAAATGCTCATCCCAGCCAAGATTCATTACTCACATTACAGGCAAAGCTCCACTGACTTCCTCTGCAGCACAGCACTGACTTAAAAGACTTTTTGCTTATATGCAGAACCAAATGGTGATTAATCCATCGTGCCTGCAGTGCAAAACTGGTTTGGGTCTTAATTTCAAAGGTTTGCCATACATTGCTGTCATTTTGCATAGCATCTAAGAGTTTACTCACAAGCTAAACATGTTAAAGACCAAAATAAATGTTGTTAAAGCAAAAATCACTTCACTAGCTATTCCTGTAAAAAGTGTCCAGAGCCTTTTCAAGGGCCTTGATTAACTGAGAAGTAATTGCATTCTGAAAATTGGTGAGTTATTTCACATTTGTGGCACTTGGAGGCCAGCCTCTGTTCCCTTTCACTTTAGTGCAGATAAATGCTAACCCCAGAAGTTTCCATGGATGTCAGGGGATGCTGCTCAGCACTCTTGAGAGATCATGCTGCTCCCCAAGGTGCTGTTGGGAGCAATTCCAGAGCCAAGAGGGTTTGAGCCACAGCCACTCCGCACATGGTAGCAGGAGTTTCAAGATGTTGCCACCAGATTTTCTTATTCCTCAAGCCACAAGCTACTGTCTCTGGCCCAAAGCTGCAGACAGGACCACAGGAGGAGTGTTCAGCCTAAAGGACAGAGCAAAGCCGGTCTTATGCAGCTGCTGAACAGTGCACGGCAGAGGCTGAGCCAGAGGCTGCAGGGCTGGCTCCCGCCAGTGCTGAGCCAAGGTTGGTTGGTAATCCTGAGACAAGAGTCAGCAGAGAGCTGCAAGAGGGAGATGCTTTCATTTTTGCAGTGAATTTTATCAGGACTTCTTCTGTCAGCACCTTGATTTTTGCAAACGTCAGCCTACAGAAATAGCTGATGTTGGGCAAGGCAGCCCTGATGTTTCATCCTCTTCGGCAGAGGCCCACCAAGCACCACTGCATCACCTCACCACCTCCCTGAAGAGTCTCTGACAAGGTGCACAAGCTAAACGTGGAGGGGTTAATTTCCAGGCAACCTCCAGTGACTAACACAAGGCTGTCATCAGCTCAGTGCTAAGCAGATGACTCTGAACACCTTAAAAAGAAGACACTATTTCTGCAACAGTGGCAGGGGGATAATAGCTTAAAGAGATCACCTTTAAACTGTAAAACATAGATGACAAACAACAATTTTTGGAACATCCTCACTAGCATTATCTGAAGTGCGATAAAAACAAGATCACTTATTATAAATTTTGACTGACATTTCCAAACCCCATCACTCCTGAAGAACACATAATTTTGAGGCTGAGTAATCATTAGAGCACAACAATGTGACAAACAAAGCTCTTCAGCGCAGTTGCTGCTGCCAGCTCTGCACTACAGATAAGTTTTACATGTGTGCATCTTGGGGTGAAATCAGACAACTTTATTCATGTGCAAGACATGGCTTCTAAGACATCTGAGCAGGAGACAGCATGTACTCCAGGTCCAGCCCATAGGGTGGTACAAACGTGCCCAATAATCACCGAATACCAAAGACCTCATCACTGTCTGCTTCGCAGGCAGAATACCGCTCTTCAACCTTATCTTGAAAGGAAGTTTAAGGTACATGTTGGCATGTTCATTTAGCAAACCCAACTCCCTTCTAAGCTCTCAAGAACTGATGTTTCTCTCCTGGAAGAGGCTGGCAGAACATAGAGAACGTGTCCAAGGGACAGCCCCTGTTGCACAACACACTGCTCAAAGGGGGTCAGATATAATAGCAGTGAGCAGGCAACTGGTAAGAAGTGAGCAAAGATGAAGCTTAACTAATTTTGTAAGCAATAGTGATGTTCTGAAGTTTTTCCAAGTCTAGCTCAGGTCTGTCTCTTTCTTCAAAAGGAAGACAGATCAAAACACCGAAGGGCTAATGTTGCTTGAAAAGAAAGATGGAGCTGTAATCAAGCTGACTTTAGCAGCATGGAGAGCTGCATCACTGCCTCTGTTTTCTGCACAGACAGAAAAGGTCAGATTTCTAGCTACTAATCAGTAGCTAGAAAGCAGCCTCAGGATTTAGTCTTGGCATCATTTCTGGAAAAGGTTAAGAAGTCAAAGTTTATTATTGTGACATTCTCAAACAATTAACTTATGGATCAGACATGATTTTTTATCAAGTGTAAACTGAAAAGGCATCTTCTTGTATACTCAGCAATCCATAGTCATAGAAAAATCGGGGAAATAGTTTCCACTGCTCTGGTATATCAATCTGAGACCATGAGAAAACGGGGAAACAGAAAGAGGCAAGGTCTCTCCTGGTACCTGAAGACAGAGCAATGGTAGCTGCAAAAGATAAATCTCTCTCCAGAAGATGGAGATCCTTTTCCTTGAAGAAGGCAATGTCACAGGTTCTGGGAAGAAATTATCGTACTTTAAAGGCCAAAACTGATGAATAACACTTCAAATCTCTCACTCTAAGGAAGTGCAACTTTGGTTCATATTTAGGTGAGCTAAGTAGGCAGTCTACAATGGAGCAAGGACATCAGACATGCTGGTAGGTCTTAGCAGCAAAAAGAAGCAGTGGACGTTAGAGAGATTTGATATGAGATAGGCTGCATTGCTTATATGTTGTTGCTTTTGAGTCCTTTTTGGAACCCTAAAAGCTCTCTCTGCATTTCTAGGAGCAATTTAGAAGCGCAACTCCAACCACGTTGATATCTAGCATTTCACCAAAGCTAGTATTTCCTCCTTGTTTTAATGGCATAGCTTGAGATTCAGGCTATGTTAGCAACTTCTGTGTGCAGTCCTGCTGCGTACTGCATGCATCTTATCTAAGGCAGAATTCAGCTGCTGGGCTTGGGGTAAATAAGGTTTGAATGTGTCTTCATAAGCCCCTTTCATCCACAACTATCTGGCACAATGATGACAAGGAGGTCTTTAATCATTACTTCTGGTTGCTGTCAGTGCTGTAGTCAGTGACTCAAATTTTCTCCTAGGTGAAACCTGACAGCAAAGCAAGTTGGAGAATGATTTTTGTGTGGAAAACAGTAGGGGGGCATAGAGTAAGGTTGTGTATCACATAACATTAAATCATCTCCTGGTGGCAGACAGTGACTCTGTCTCATGTAATAACAGTCTGTTTGGTCTTAAATCTCAATGAAGCAGTCAGCTGTGCTGACAGAAAAAACAAAAAACCAAGAGGGCAGGTGGGGCAAAGCAAAAGTTCCTCTGATTGCCTGAATATTAAACCCATGTTTCATGAAGGCAACACGAATAGTTAACACACAACCATCGTTTCCTTCTCCCTGTTGCTCTTGACCTGGTAGCCAAAAAACACAGAGCACATGTGGCGAATTTGATCTGTAGATAACTGCACTCAGTAGAATTGTAACAGTGCATTAGCATGAAAAATAACATACTGCACAGCTGCATGAAAGTGGATCTGGTGCTTGTCACATATATTTTAATAGAAGATGCCTAGAAGGTGATCTCAGAACAAACATGTCACAAAGCAAAAGACAGAAAGGAGAAAAAACACCCCCAAATCTCTGTACGTACTTAAAGGGGTTTTGATATACAAAGTGTAGGTTTGCAAGGGTTGAATTAAAATTGTTTTAAGGAAGAAATCTCTCTAATCTTTTTTATACAGTAAACCTCAGGCACCAAGGGCTTTGGCAAATGGGGTCTGTAGAATCTTGCTGGGGTGGTGCAAGAGTAGCATCTTGCTGGCAGCCCATCCCTTCCCTCTAGCAGCTGATGGAGGAGAATGTGGGTCAGTGCCTTGGCCAGCTACCTCACTGTCTGCTGTTGTGGGCTGAGCTCACCTTCACCAGGGTATTGGGGGCAGGAGTGGGAGAAGAACCTCCCTTCTGCAGACTCGGCTCCCAGGCAGGACAACCTCCCCAGGGCAGTGGGGTGGATGGCTGAGGCAGCAACTAGTCACTAGCCTGGCAAGGTTTGCCAAAGATTAATATCTTTTGAGAAACAAACACACTGGACTATCTTGGTTTGGACCAGATTTTGGCTGTAATCTTAAATGTGAAGCATTTTTTGTGAGTCCCTAATCAGAACCATCTATGTATGAGCTTTTTATTTCAAATTCTTTCAAAATGATTCCTCCCTTGTAAAAGACAGAAGGATGGTAGTTACATGTAAACAATAAATATTGCTATGGCTGCTTATCTTTGGAAGGTTCCAAACCTAACCTCCTCCAGTGTCTTTCCAGCAAATATTTTAGAGCTCTATCTTCCCCACAAAACCTTGCATTCCTCAACTGTTTATTGTCCGTGAGCTGATAACCTTGACAGTCCATTTTTACAAGGTCTCAGCTAAAATTTTGAGGGAGGTTGGCAATCTCTGTGAGCTTTCCAAAACCATTGTTTTCCACACTCATCCATTTTCCTGCATAACAAATCACTGACTCTTTAAAAATCCCTTGTCATTAGAATTTTGGCATGTTTCACTTCAAGAAGAAGACAAGCCAAGAAAACTCAGTGATGATGTTATTAAGCTAGACAGGGAGCACCTGAGGATTTCAGCTCCTCTGCAGTATTAGCAGAAATTTTATTTTATTGAATGCCATGAGTGTATTAGGATGAATACCTCTGTTTGCATCCTAGAAAGCTCCCTTAACTACCAGACAAAGGCTTCATCTGGCAACTTTAACTCAAGCCCCAATAAATATTTTTCATGGATAGAAAACTAAGCGTAAATGACAGATTTAGCTCAGGGGAGTTATGGTCAGGCCTGAACTGCACTGACAGAGCTCTGCTGGGAAGCCTGCACGCTGCCTGCATATAGCCAATATAATAAGCCCTGTGACCTTCTCAGTTCTGAGCATTTGACAAGTGGATGAAAGTACTGCATGAAAAGCAAATCTCTAAAAGGAAATCCCACTATTCTCTTCCTGGGGTGCACGTGACCAGATACTTCGATTTGGTGGCATAGCAGGCACCCCAGATGGTTTCTGTCAAGGATGCACACTCAGACACTGGGGTGATCTCTTTAAAAGAGAGAAAGAAAAAAAAAAAAAAAGGAGGCAATAGCCACCAAATTGAGGTAATTTAGCATTTAGCCTACTTTGCTACCCCTGAAAGATAATGAGCGTCTTCCCTTGGTTAGGGAGACAGTGAGGAGAGGAGCTTCTTCCAAGTTTCAGGGCTCTCTTGTAGAGGACGTGAGGAGCACATACTTCCAGCCCCCAAACTTTTCTTATTTCCCACAGGGAGAGACTACAGCCACCATAATTTCCATGAGGAGAGGAAAAAGACCTCTGGAGCAGTGTTTGTTTGCAAGGGTGGCTAAGGAATGAGTAAGAGAAGAGGTGGGGGAAGGAAGGAGGCAGCATCCCCTGATTGTCCCTACAGTTGTCCCCCATTGGGGAGTCCTAGGCCCTGTCAGACTCTCAGCATGACCAGGGCTGTCACGTCGGCGGTGCTGAGCAGGGCACCACTCCTGCCAAACCTCGGCCCTCCAGGGCACACAGCCTCTGAGAGCTCAGCCAAGCCCACACCTCAGAGGGGGATGGCTCCATCCTGCCTGCCTGGAGAGGAGCTGGGCAGCCTCGGGCAGCATTTTGCTCTTTGGACTTCCATAAAAGATTTAGAAGCAAAGTCTATGCTTTTCAAAACGCTCCAGGAGCTGAAGCTGGGCTATGGGGCTGGCTGGGATTTATGACCCCAGATAGCCCAGGAGAGCTGGTTCTGTCAGTCCTGCTGGTGAAGCAGGGGAATGAAAGGGGAGAAGGCAGTGAGTCCACCACATTCCAGCAGAACCATATTGAAATCAAAGCTTCTCTCTGAGGCTGCTCAGCTTTGCTGAGTCAGCAAATTCCAACAGAAAAGCACCATTTCCTGTGTTTTCTTCTGGCCTGGCTTGGTGCTGAGCTCCCTCACCCAAGATGAAAGTCCCACAAAGATCTTGGAGCCAGGAATACAGTGTAGCAAACCCAACCAGTGGTGTGAAAATTAGACGGCATGGGCATTGTGCAAAGAGTTGTCATTGGGTGAAGCCAAAGAGAATAGATGAGTGGTACTGCTGGAAAATCAGATTACTGCAAACCTCGCTCCTGGTTCACATCTTCATCTTTTCCCTACACGTGGAACACAACCGATGCAAATGACCACCTCAAGTTGCCCAAGTGAGCAAAATTCATAATTAAATAAACAACAAAGTGTTATTTCATGCAGAGCTGTGAGCATGGCCATGCAGGGAGACCCCACACTCTGCTGAACAACCAAAGGATGGGAACCAGATAGACCAATTCCCCCAGCCTCTGAGGAAATTCACAGCTATACAACACCAGAGTACATATCTGTGGGGCAGACCCCCACAACTTGGACTCTTAACTGCAACCACAAACAAGGTATCTTAGTCTTTAGAAATGATCTTCAACTACTACAAACAAACAGTTTTATAAGTTAAAGCCTTTGTGTCATTGCCTTGTCTCCTCTTCATTTAAATGTATTTATTTTCAGAAGACAGCAGGGAATCCTTGCTGGATGTGTGTGTGATGGTCAGCATGCTGGGACTGAGCTCATTTGGAAGTCAGGGCTCATTTCAAAATCAGGCTTTGCAATATGCAATAGCACTGATGAAGGACAAGGTGTGGGAGAAGGGGTCAGATCTGTGTTTGCTGAACATGCCAACTAAAGCTATATTTGCAGAAGAGATCCAGGGCTCAAAGCATGAACTCAGCTCTGCTAAAGTTCATTCCTGCTCCAGTTAGTGGAGGAAGGGGTTGGGAGTCCAGCAAGAGCAGGTCTAGCTGCCTGCACAAAGTAGGATTAGTCCCTCTGTTGTACACGCACTTTTGGGAATGTGTCATCCCATCAAAAAACACCTGAAGCCCAGCCCTGCAGGCTTTACTCAGGCATGGAATTCCTCACAGCTTAGCAGCAAGCAAATTCATGGGTGGGTAAAACAGTGCAAAAGCAGTTTATGGGGTATTAAACGGCATCTACATTTACACAGCTATCATGTAGCTGAGTAATAAATAATTTAATTTCAGAATGGATGCAAAAATGATTTGCTCCTGGAGAACCCAGACTCATATCCAGGTGCAGGATATCGCACTGACTTCAAGAAGAAAAGGATCATGCCCTTTTGACCATTTATTCTTCCATCACAAACTGTATGGACAGGCAGGGCCGGCTCCAAGGACATACTGTTTTTTCTGGGGTTTTTTCTCCCATCAGGGACAACTGCCCCATCTCTACATGTAGGGGTTGCCTGCCCAGTTGCATCAGCCCTCACTGCTGTGATCTAAACATTACTGCATCCAGTGCAGAGCTCACCAAAGTCATCACACAGAATCTCATGAAACTCAGCTCAGTTTGTTTTACAAATGAGGAACTGGCTGTGGAGACGTTTAGATCCCTCAGATAGCATAAATCAGCCCCTGACTCAAGTGAGCTGGAGGTCTGGCTCACAGATTTTTATAAGACTAAATATAAAAGGCAGTAGAGCCAGGGTAGGAATTGGGTGAAGGATGCCCTGGTACCATTGCCTCTCCAATGCTGGGACTGGCAAGCTGCTGCTGGCCACCAGGCTGGTCACCAGTGTGACCATGCAGATGGACATGTCTGCTGGGATCAACAGCAGGTCTGCTCAGCCCAAGGAATCAGCATGGACATTGTTCTTCAGTGGCTTCATCACCCCCCAGGTGATCAGAGGGCTTCCACCACCTGCATGGTCCCTGCTCATGTGGTGCTCAGATATCACTTCCTGCCACAGCAGAAACAGTTTTCATTTAACTGATAGGAGATAGCAAAAACTTCTAAGACAAAATAGAGAATAAGTACAAGACAACACTCAGCTCCACAGTTAAGTGTCATTCCAGCTGCTTCTCAGTCATGGTAGTTTAAATTTGGGCTGCATTTTAAAGCTATTCTGTAATTAGTTACAAATTTGAAAGTGACCTGGAAAAATGGAGAAATTAATCTCTTCTCTTAGAGAAGGGTATCAAGTGGGAGAGGGGTATCAAGTTCTGGGATTTTCACATTTTCTTTTTTTTCTTGTCACCTTATTTCATTCAAAAGTGATAGCTTTAAAACACAGTTGATGAAATAGTTACACTGTTCTGGTGTCTTTTAAAATAAATTTCACATGAAATACAGTATGTGTTAAAGGCATTTGGATTCCCAGGGAATGTGGGTATACATTTCACTTGTCCTGTTACAACTTCCTATGAATTTACTCAGCTGGCTTCAATAAAGAAAAAAAAAAAGGAAAAAGAAAGGAAAAATCTGTGGGAATCTTTCTGTGTGTACATTACGAAGCTACTAGGCCTTTACACTGATAATTTAAAACCAGCTAAGCACATGTGCACAGATGGGAAAATCTGAGTAATTTGGTTTCATGTGCTTTCCAGCTTGCTGTAGATTTGGATGCTGAGCCCTGCCTGAATGCCGAACTCCCGAATACCTATTCAGAAACTGAGCATGGCTCCTGCAGAAGATAAAGCCAGGCTATAGGACAGTTCTGTGGCAGGACCTTTCCAGGTAAGGAACCCATAAGCTGCATGCTGCCACTAACATTTATTTCCTTGAAAGGGTCCAGCTAATGCCTGGTGGAGGTGCACAACTGAGCTATTTCTCCAGCAGTGCCCGCCAGGAGCATTTTGTTCTTGCTTTCAGATGAGTTTTCCAGTGATGGAGCTGTCAGTGCTCACTGAGATGGGAGCATCCCTGCTCGCTGTGCTCCAGGAGAAAGCTAACTCATGTGCAAGGGGAGCAAGGCCCCTTTTGAGAGACCCAGCCAAGCAGCCTGAGTTTGACATTACAAAAGCTACTGAGTCTGTAGGAGCTGAGGTTCCATTTGCAAAAGGACATTTCAGTTTTAACTGATCAGGAATAATAGAACACAGGCAGCTGTGTGCAGAGCCCCAGAGTCAATGGCTGTGGCTCTGGAGCAGCACTGGTGTGCCTGCCCTAAAATGAGACCCTTCTCCCTGCTCAGCACAGGGTGTTCAGCTGGACTTCATTTGACATTAATGTAAGGGCAGGGAGCTGGTGATGCTGGTGCACAGTCCAAGCTGGGTTTAGCTTGAATGGATCAACAAGTGACTGTGCCCAGCTTTGCTGCTCTCCTACCATTTCTGGTAGGTCAGACAGGTGTCACAAATGATATCCCTTAGGTACAGAGGGTCAGCTTTCAAAGAGTTCTGGGAATCTGCAATGTAAATAGGCAGCTGCAGCCTAAGAGGTGCTTTAGACTTCTAGTCTGGAGTGCAGGGGCTCCTTCAGACTGGGTCTTTACAAAAGCTCTTTGCCAGCTGGCACCTAGAACCCCTTGGCATCAACAACATCTGACTAAAGACCTCTTAAATCCTAGCAGCTCTCTACACCTTTAGGAAATTAAACCTCAGTGCAGATGTAGACTGGAGGAGGTTAAATCTCATGGAAGGAGGTTCCAATTGGCTGTGGAGCCGATGTGGCCAGGACACACCAAATTCCCTGGCTGGTGGCAGGCGGGATGCTGTGGTTAGCATCACGTTGACTGGCAGCTGGCTCTTTGCTCCTAATAAGGAGGTGCAGCTGGGCTAATTGGAGGCAGCTTTCAGCACTGAACAATGCTGGAACGCGCCCCACGGTAGCGGCTGCGAGGCAGCACCGCTGCTCTGCCCCGCGTCCTGCTCTGGGAAAGAGAGGCACATGAACATTAACGTCAGGAAAAGTGGTCAGCCTGTCACCTGAGTGGGTGACAGGCGTTTCTGTGGCAGCCACCACCTTGCCAGCAGGCTGAGGAGCACAGACCTCCGCGGATGAACCTGGGAGGTAGTTATGCTGTAAGCCAACAGACTGACTGTCTTGTCTTGGCAGCAGCTTCATATGGAAACCTACCCAGCATCCTGGAAGTATGCTGGCAGCATTCTGCAATGACCTCTAGTAGCGTGTTTGCAAAGGGTGAAAACACATCTGTAAAATGTACTGCCTCTGGTTCTGTGCTGTAGTCCAAAACAAGCTATTGAGCAGCTGGAGCTCTTGAAGGAGCACATATCCAGGTATAAGTTCTCCTTTAATAATATTTAGGCTTTAAAGAACTATTTATAGATCTCCCATTTACCAAATGTATGATTTCACCACATGGCATGGCTTCCATTTGGTTGTATTACCATTCTCAGTCAGACATATACAGCTGTTTTACAGTTCTAAACCCTCATGGAGAAACTCATCTGTGCTTAAGCAGTGGGGAAGGTCATTCCACTTCCTCTGATATATTTGCAACATTCATTAATTCTCTACTCTTTTCAGCATTGCCCTTGTTTTTGGGACTGTAGGAACCCGAGATCCTCTCAGCTGTGCTTTTGGAGTGGCATCATTGCCCTTTGAAAAAATTAACTTGTGAGCCTCAATAACATTGTGTAACATCTTAATGAGTTATGTGCAAGGCTTATGCTGGCTTTTTAAATTAGGCAACATGTACATTAGGAAGAAGACTTCATATACCACAAAACAAATTACCTCCAAATCTTAAGATCTGCTAATTTCCATAAGGAAGCTTCTTCTCCATTTGTAAACATTGAAATTACTCAACAGAATAGCAAAATCCTTTCTCTCAAAAAACCACAACATATGGAAATCCCAAAAAATATTTAATGTCCATAAAACACCTTTCTGGAAAAAAAGAAAAAATACATTTTTCAGCACTGTTTAACGTCTTATGGAAATAATAGGAATTAGTCTTTCATTTGTCTCTGTCTTTCTGAAGGTCTTTACAGTGTTTTAGCTGTTCTTTGTTGAATTGAAAACATTGCTTTGACCAGAGGCTGGGTGGTGTCACTTGTCTAGCTGCAGATGTCACAGCAGGGGCTGTGTTTTCACTACATTACCACAAACAACACAGTTCAAACTGCATTTAATTAGTGGGTACCAAATACTGCTGCCCGCCTTTTCTTAAAAGCCCAGGAAACAGCCATTGGTAAACGTTTCACCAAACAGCACAGGATGAATTCAGGTTTTCATCAGCTACCCCAGCTGGTCCCTCTCAACCTCCTGCACCAGGAGATGTGGATATACCTGAGGGCTATGAAGTGAATAGAATGGAAGAAGACTGGTGTTCTTCAGGTTGGGAAAAGAGGACTGGGGGATCTGTCTACCAATGCCAGCAAATGGAAGTGGGGAAGGCAGGACAGGTCATCTTTTCTAAAATGCTGGAGTTTGATATCATGGATAGTGCTAGATAGAGCATAAAGGTTATTAATCTTTAAAATGTATTTTCATGTAAGTAAAATCTAAAAGCAGCTGAAAGCATTCTTTCTGGGGCCTGACAACTGCTGGAGCCTCATCCAATCTCACTACAGGCTAAAACATCTGGAGCTGTTTCTGGATGTCCAAGTGAGCACCTCCTTCTGCAGCAGTTTCCCTGGCATCTTCCTCTTTGGGAACTGCAGCCTTCCTAATCCCCTCCTCCAGCTATGTCCTCCAAATCTCCTTCCAATCTCTACTGCTTCTCATAAAAAGATGACAAGCTGTTCCCTAAAGACAAGCTCTCAAGAGACTTCTTCCCAACGCCAGACTAGCACTTTGGATCACTAAAACCTTGGCCCATGATAAGTAGGAGAAGGAGTCCTTAAGATAGCTATCACAGAACTCAAGTAAACCAAAAGTGATTTTCATGGGATCCTATTGAAGATCAGCCAGAACTGAGCATGTGTCCTCAGTTTCCTGAGCACATAGCTGGTGTTTTCCTGGAAAGGAGACTGTTCAATCCCAAGCTTACTGCTGTAGCAGAGCTGGGGTTGAGTCTGAGAACTGTAAAGAAAAGAACTGTAGGGGTTGGCAGAGGATGCTGCAGGATTTTTGGGTCAATCTGAACTCTCATAGTAATCACAAGAGGACTAAATATTCCTCTAACACCTTCTCATCAAAATAGAAAGGTGTTGCAAATACCTCCATGAAGGGAAATTAGATAATTTTATATCTTCCTAATCAGTACCTGCTTCCATGATAGTGCTGAACAAAAAAGGTGTGAAGTTTCCAAATGACAACACCACAATGGTAACTTGGCTCTATGTACAGCCCTACAATAATGTATGTTTCATGACAGCAAATGGCTACCTGCTCATGGTATAATACTGACATGAGTTTCACAAAAAACAATGATTTGAGATCCTGCTTCCCAGGCTGTTGCAAGCCTTAACATAACCCTTGAAAAGCCTCAGAGGAAAGAGGCTTCAGTGGTTTTAAGCCATTAGACATAAAGGGGGTGGAAAAACCCCAAAACCACCAACTAGGAAAATCAACTAAATAATAATCAAGTCATCACCTAAGATTTTCACTTGGAACTGAAACCATTTGGATTTTTATCTGTCATGCATGTGCAAGACCAATAACACTATGCATGTATGGTGCCCCTCCAGGAAATTGTTAAATCTCAAAACACCTTGCAGTGTTTCTGGTCAGTCCTACAGAAATGGCATTGCAAACTGTCAAGCAAAGGGATGTGTCAGCCACCTCCACAAAAAATAACAGTAAGTAACAGTGCACAATGTGGATTTGGTTATTCAGTTAATCTGGCTGCAATTCACCAATTTTCTGCCCCTGAATAAGAAACATATAACTACTTTTAGGTCAAGCATTAACAATTGAGGCTACCTTATATTAGGGAAGACAACAGATCAGTTTTTAAACAGAGAAAATAAGAAACTCATGTTTCAGTCACACTGTGACTCAAAGCCAAGAGAAGCCAAAAAATTCAAAGATATTGGCTAACTCCCACAGAACTGCTTGCAAAGCCAACTTTTAGCCCCAAGTGAATTTCTTCAGTGAGTTATAAGTCCCTAAACTTGGCTTTTAAATGTTACTTGCTGACACAACCTTAATCACAATGCTGCAAAAGCTGTATGTACATAATGATAATAATTTTTAACTAAATGTTTCTAATGTTCAGAACTTTACAGAACTCCCACAGATACCAGTATATGAAAGAAAATATTTAAGGAAGAGCAATTTAACTTGGCTAGGGTGTCCAAAAGTATATGCATCAATGGTTCTGTTTATCTGTTTGAATAAAAAAAATCCAGATCTGTTTAAATTTAAAAAACCCCCAACAAACTAAAGGTCAAAATAGACAGACTAAGGATTCAGTTCTGATGAGATAAGTATATGTCCATTTGCAGTGCTGTCAGTTGAATGTTGGTGCTCAGAGCAAGGACCGTGTACCATGACTCTTGGGGTCTTTGTCTTACATAGGTCTGTTCTTTGTGTTGGAAATTATCATAAAATTCTCTTAAACTCCTCCTTGACGGGTCCTAGGTGCAAAGCATTGCTGAGGAAGACTGATATTTTTAAAAAGTTTAAGAGATTTTTCCAAAACAAGGAGATCCCCAGGCCAGGATTTTCTCCTTTTCTGAATATAATTGAAAAACCTGTGCTCCATTACCTCAATGCTCTCCTACTCTGGGATTTGCATGGTCATACAACCAGGGAGAGACTTTGCACCCCAGAGCTGACAAATTTCTGAGCGCTCTCAGAGCCCTGGGATTTCACTGGAGTCTTGCTTCCCAAGTACTTCTGAAAATGAAGCTTCTCTTTAATTGTCCTACAGCATTTCTCATGCCAAAAACATCTGTGAAAGGCAAGAGCTGATAAAAATGCACCAACTTTTTTTTTTCCACTCTTGCACATTGTTTGAAAGAGGTTTAAAGCTAAAATAAACTTCTCTGAAGCAACATGCAGTTCACAGACAATGGCAGCAGCTGCAGATAGCAGAAGTTCATTCCTGTTTATTATATTCATTAAAACTGAAAGGAGAACTGTGGCAGCACCAACTTAATGGTCATCTGAACATAATTATTGAGAGAGCATTGTTCTTTGGAAAGATGCAAAGTGTCAGACGGAACTTCACACCCTTGTCATAAAACCCCCACTTATTTCCTACCATTAATTGGATAAAATGGGCATTGTAGGATCAGAGGTGGAGGGAAATGGGTTAATGAGCGTATGTAGGAGGCAAATGACACTGGAAACTCAGTGTCTACAGAGAGTGGGCAGAGGAAACAAAATCAGATGTGAGCAAATTTCTGGAAGGGAATCGGGTTGACAAAACTCATGAGACAGCACTTTATGTTCCTATCATCCTTGAACAGTATGAAAAGCAAAACTCTGGCCAGTTTGCACATGTGTTTCAAACAACAAGTCAAGAGAGAAACAAAACCGAGTTGTGAATCAAGGGACTGCACTGACAGCCACAAAGCAAACTCCTTTTGTAATCCAGCCACATCCTTGCACCCTACAGCGTGCACGAGTTCCTATGATGCCTTTTGGTACAAGAAAGTCCCTCCATCTCTCTAGAAGCTGGGGCAGTTCCTCTCCATACACCCAAGTGGGCCTCCTCGGTGTTCACTGTCAGTCTGTCTTTTCTTTAGTTTCCTTCCTCCTTTCCAAATCAACATTCACTGCCTTTTATTGGTTGTCTGGTGTTAAAGGTGGAGGGAGTTCTTATTGCTCCCCACAAGCAGGCTTGATGCCAAGAGCAGGACGTGAGTTGGACTCCATCCCCTCCTCGAGCAAGCAGTGGGTGGATTTGCTCTTCAGGCTCTTTTGGGTCAGTATGCAAGCACCTGTGGCTGTGCCTGAAATCTGTGTCCCCCTCCATGGGCAAACATGGATGGCAAATCATTTTTGAGTCTGTAGGCCACCTCTCAGCTCTTCCATCTGTCAGTGCTCTTCAGTGGACAGATGTCTGGGGCAGCAGTGTGGGAATACGTGTCCAGACCAAGTGCAGCAGCCTTAGTCTGTACAGAGCAGCACAGCCCCTGGCTGAGGATCTGTATGTGGGCCATGAAGTCCATCCACAGCCTCCCCTGCCCATCTGCAGATCTGCAGCACGTTACACGCGTGGGGCTGCAGGCGCAGCCATGAATTCTGCTCCCTTCTCAGCCAGGACCCCCACTGATTCCTGTGAATGTTTTATGCTTCAGAAAAGGAACTGTTGAGCTGTTCCTGGACTGTAAAACTTATTTTCCTTAGCTGCTAAAAAAAAAATGGCCTTCAGGCTTCAGCTGGCCAACACCAACTCCCATTCCATAGCTATTCTCAATGTTCACTGCTATATAACAGCAAAAGCAAATTTTTGGACTCTTTTTGGAAAAATGCATTCTACCTTCAGCAGAAAGAAAAGTGATTATTTAACAAAATGTACTCCCTTTTTCTGAGGCTGATCTTCCTTTGTGCTCTGTCTTTTCCTGTAAGTACCTGTGACTTTTTGGTACAAGGATAAATAGTCTCACCTTTCACTCTTATATTAGCTGGTAATTTTTTGTTGTAGTTGTTGTTTAAATTTACTCCTGCTACTCCTCATGCTAATGTAGTTGGTGCATCTAAGTCAAGGACATCTAAAACCCACTTTTTAAGCCTGGTATTCAAATACAATGATGTTTATATGACAGTGTGCTCACCTGCCTGACAAATTGCCTTCTCATCTCTTCCAGAAGTTTTAGAACACTTGGATAATTTTTTAGTGAGAGGCTGGAGTCTCAGAGGTCACAGCTGAATCTCTCAGAGGGTTTCCAAGCCTCTGTGAATGACCATTGTGGCCCCTCCTGACAATGTGCAAAGATAAAGCCCAGGCACACACCACTCCCCACTCTACTGCTGATCCCCTGATTTCACTGCAAGGGCCTTAGGCTGCCCCTAGAGATGTCCCCCATCAGAAGGCTGGAGAGACAGGACCGCAGGTTGCCTTCTCAGGTGCTTTAGAAAATGTGATCAAATAAAACTTTTGCATCTCCAGCTGCTTTGGATTTGTCTCGTCCATCAGTTCAGATAAAATTCTGCTTGCTCCAGGGTTCCAAGGGAGAACACATTCCTCCACTCAGCTGGATTTACAAGGAGCCTCGCCGTCGTCACTACTCTTGGCCTTCTCACTAGATCTCAGGAAGTCATTATATGTTATACAAGTAATTAACTGAGCTACAAACTCTGGGTGATTCCTAATTCCTTGCTGCCTTTGCTTACTGGGTTGGGTGTTGACAGTACTTGGAGCAAGAGACCCACACTTTGAGTGTAAAACTAAACCAAGAGCTCTGGTTAAGGTTCACATTTTAGGAAATTACAGACTGCAGTCCAAAACGTTGTACTTTGAGTGGCTATGCAGTCTATGTGTTTCACAGCACTGGGAAATAAGAGTTCATTCACCATAATTCTTTCAGTCATGACAAAGTGAGAAATTCACCCTTCAGTCCTTCTGAAAGCACACTCTATGTTCCACGTGCCAATTAGTGCTTCTGAAGACTGCTATAATGCTGGAAAATTGCCAGTCGGACCCAGAGAAGGGCATCACCTATACAACAATTTCTAAGTGACCAAAGCTTACTGGAGTAGTTACATACCTGTCTTCCCAGTGAAATGCCCTTTTTAGGTTGTGAATTACGGTTTCCATCAAAATTAATGCAAGCTTTTCAGTGGTATCCAAAAATCTCTCAGTGACATTGTGAAAAGCAGAAATTTATAGTGTTTATTTTACACCACTTAAACCATCTCTCTCACAAGCTGAATGGGAGCTTACCACCAAAAGCAGAAGTGAGTTCAAACAGCGAGCAGACAGATTCTCACAGGACTGGCTTGGTGGTGTCGATACCTTGGTGACTGCCACAAACTGGCAATGCTCACCAAGGGAATGATCACCTGATTTCCTGCACTCTGGTCTCAGTATTCACCCCTGGTCATTACCCAACGCAGGGACCAGGTTAGGTACACTTTGCCTGCTACCTCTTGTGGTAGCAAGCTTCCTTGTCTGCAAGATATTGTTGTAGTTGAGTGAGTTAATGACTTCTTACAAGGAAAAAGACTCAAAGAAAAATCTGAAATTAGGGCTCACTTCCAGTGCATGTATGAGGGGAATGTTCTTCACACTAACATGTGAATTCCCTCAGTGTATTTCCCCAAAATACGAGTATTTTCAATATTTTAAAAATATTTTTTCTACGAACCATAGTCAAGAGGCATCTGGGTACTTAAAAAATGGATTTAAAATTTTAATAATGTATTAATAAACTAGGTAAAAGGGATACAAAATTATTCAGTAACTCACACATTCCTTCTATTGATTTAAGCTACATTTTAAAAAAATATTTTCAAGAAAAATGTTTTCATTCTCTTTTTTAAAGGGCATGTGTGAATTATTGGGAATTTTTGTACCTTTATCACTCTCTTTATTCAGATAGTGTTGCTTTTTTAATGCAATTTAAATACAGTGTGCTTTTCTTTAAGAACAAACATGTTTATGTTACATTCAAAATCTTGAAATCTTTTACGTGAGACTGAAGCAATCTATTTCTATAATTTAAATTAAACACAAATAGTATTCAGGCAGTGCATGCAGTTACTGAAGTTTTAAGAAAGTAAAACAACAGGCTTCAGGGAAGTCACTTGCTTAGCACCTGGAACAAGAATTTGCTGAAGTGATAAACCAGCACTTGACAGCTGCAACTTGTTCTGCAGGTGCAGAAAGCACTTCTTCCTCTCAGTTCCTTCAGCTTAGTTCAGTTCAGTAATTACTTCACTCAATGCTAAGACACCACTTGAGAAATAATAAAAAAAAACACCAGCAAACCAATTTTCCCTCTCTAGTCTAGGAATAAAAACTGTATAGAAGATATTTTCACCCATGAGTTCAAAACTGAAGGACAAGATAGCCTGAAAGAATCTGTCCAATCCCATCCCTACAGAAATATTTTCTACCATTTGATACTTAAGCAGTTAAAAAAAAATAGATTAGTTTTCACATGCTTATTTTTAAATTACCTATCATATTCCCCTAATAACAGGAAACTTATTATGGTTTTCTAAATGTATTTATGTATTCTGACTCCATGCATGTGCCATTTGATACAAATTACCAGAAAGATGTCAATATTAAAAATGGCTTTATTTTATAGTGTTATCTCTTACAGGTAGTATTGAAATTTGTATATATATATATGTGGTAAAGTATTCTATGGCTTCACTGTTATGTATTATACATCCTCTAAATTGTAAAAACCCTCTCAGTTTTATTGTAAAATCCATTTTTAGCTTCAATGTATTTTAGCTGTTGTGAAACAAACACTTCAATTTTTCATTTGGGAAATATCTAAAATAGGCACAGCAAACCAAGACTTAAAAAAGATTACTTAAATTAAAGGTTCTTACTTGCTGATTTAAATAACAATTGTGACCAGTACTTTAACCCATTCTGTCTTAATATTGCCAAACCTTTAGTTTATAAAAGAGGCAAAATTTCTAGTGCATCCAGCAGATACACAAGACAGAATTTATAAGAAAACCCAACAACATGAGCTCAAAATTGTTGTGTCTTTCTTTCTACCACTGGCTATAACAGAAATCTTTGAAAGAATGAATTTATGTTAATACTGGAACATATATGAAGAATAAAAATTTTATAGTTAATTCTATGTTAAAGATTAAAAAATGAAAATGGTAAAGAAGGGAAAATAAAGTTTTCACATGCATCTGGGAAAGGCAGAGATGATGGGGTAAGGTGAAAAAAGGGTTAACATAACCTTTGCTTCTGTTGCATGGTATAGTCAGCTCACAGAGGAAGAAGAAAAGGTGGAGATTTAAAAAAATATTTCCCCACCAAAAACTTTATCATCTAGAAATGTGTGCATGAGGATTTCAAGCTGCTACATCTTTTCCTTTCACTGTTTCATAAATCACTCTGCTCTGATTTCACAAATATTTCTTGCTTCCTTACAATTTCCAGCACTTTTTTTTTCACTGCAGCTGCAAAATCTATAACTCCAAAATCACTGAGGCGCTGCCCTTTGAGGGGCAAGGGGGAGGAGGGAGGGGGAAGCCATTTGCTTTGAAGCCCTCTGCTCTAGAGGATATCATCCTGGTTCCTTGCTGGCCTATCTCTTAAGCCTGTTAATGGGCACTAAAAGAACTGTCAAAACTTCCAGTGCAGTGCAGCAGCACATTCCCCAAATCCCATGAATGTAGCTGGTGTGATAGGTGTGATAAAACAAGCTAGAAACAGAAATGCTCTTGGTTAAATTGAGCTGAGGTTGATGATGCTTCATACTGTCCCCTTTCCACAACCATACCACCCTTTCCTGCAAGCACTGGTGATTACAAAGATGACTCTTGAAACACCTAATTGGATCTTCTGGTTTATCGTTACCCAAATCCTCCTACACTGAGCCCAAAGAATTCAGTTCACTGGTGTCCTTAGGAGAGACCAGCAGGTGCCCCAGGTAGAAGACAGAAGAATGCTGCTGGTGGTGACTCATGAAATGACACCTTGCCTCATGACTGCATGATTCAAAATGCCACTTACACTTCCTCAAGTCTGAGCATCAAGTCTTACTTTCATCCATCTCCCCATCTCTGCTGTAATGTCACATACATGTCATGGTCACCATTTTGCAAGGTGGTCCCAGCAGACAGGTAAAACTCAGAGTTAGAAATAAAATACACAGTCAAGAACAAGCGGTGCCTAGAAGTATGATGAGAGAATCCATCACAGAGGAAGATATCCACTGCACAGGTTAAAAGTGGGAAAGTATTTCCTCTTCCAAACACAGTAGTCAGAACTGCCCTGCAAGAATGTCATAGAGGAAATGCAAGAGGTAATGCAATTCACAAGGCAAAGGATAAAGACCCCAAAATTAGAAAGATACAGAGAAAACAAAAGACCAAAGGTAGCTGCAGTAAAACCAATTTGAGATTCTTTTCTAATGGCTCGCTGGGATATATTTGCACAAAGTTCAACTTTCCATCACGTTTGGTCTCCTTTTTGTGCCCAAAACATAAAACTACAATGACAGACAGAAATCAAATGCTTCATGGTATGCTTTTAAATGCAAGATTTGACTCTGGTTTAGAGAGTCAGGATTTATTTGGTTTCCTTCTCTCCTCACATCTACCAAATTAGATAACAGCCGACTATGCTAAAAAAAGCCTGATTTTACAGGAAAGGTGAAGATGCAGCACTGCCCATGTTACAGCACCCAGCACAGCATGATGACAAGTTCAGTGCACTTTGTGAATTCAAAGCCTCAATTTCTCACGGAATCAGCCTAGGAACTGATGGGCTTTTGGATTAAATACTACCTTCTGACAACATCTGCATCCAGCCTCACTCAGGAGTGTTCAGCAGAGAAGCATGCAGGTCCTCTGAAAGCAAAGGATCACCACTGCTCTCCTCTAGCAGCACTTTAGTCTGCTTTCAGCCCCCGTTAAAAATGAAATGCTATCATAGGCTCTCCATAGTCTAGCGCCATGTTGTACCTCCTCCTCTCAAACAACATTTTAAGCAATAAACCTGTGGTGCTCCCTGAGTTAAATTCAGCCAGCACACTTCCACCTAGATGAGCATGCAGCTTGGAGATGTAGCGGGCCACACCTCAGCACAATGGGTTTGGGTCATAAAGAGAAATCAAATTAGCTAATTAAGGAGGTTGTTTCATTTCCTGAAAATTTAGGAGGCACCTCATCTTTCTGCAAAGCTGGAAATATGTTCATAAAAGTGACAGTGGCAATATCCCTACATTAGGTAGCGTCCTGGCCACAAAACAAATCCATGCATCCTCCACGCTTTTATAGAGGAAGCAGAAGTCTCTCAAAAGTGTAGTTAGAGTCGTTGTGGGGAGGGAAGAAGGGTGGTTTTACCACTGATGTCACTGCCAGCATAAGCCTTTTATGGTCATGACTTAGTGGTTGTCTCTGTGCTTCAAAATCAACAAAGAGCAAAGAAAAAAGGCTTGCTTCCTCCTTGGGAAACGGTGCACATTCAGGGAGGAAGCTGCCTTCCTGTTTTCTCTGTAATTGCAGCTTTGCATGGCTTTAGCAAGTTCCACAATTTTAAGCCTCTTCCATATGGAACATGTTCCTCTAAACATCTGGCTCCTTTTTTATTGCAGTGATAAAACAGATTTATTTTCTACAAACCATATAAAATATTACTTTCTCAGTGTATGATCTACTGTGCTTTTAAAAGTAAAAAATATGCAAAGAGATCAATAGTCTTACTTTTTTTTCCTTTTACTAGTACCAAATCCTTTTCTAAAATAGACTTAAGGATTAATTCTGAATCTGGAAAGAAAGAAAGAAAGCCTGAACACCTACATTTATTATCTCCAAGTTTCTTGATGCAGTCCAATGATCTAAACTCAAATAAAAAATGAACTACAAATCCAGACAAAGTAAATTTCTTAGATACAGGTCAGATTAGAACGTGTATCCCTTACACTGGTCCTTAGCTGATATACATCATCTTGTAACTATCACTGGAAGAGAATTAAATGCTTTGATTAGTTTAGAAGTCATCTGTCTAACTTGCCTGAATGATATAAGAAAAGAATGCCTCTTGCAAAGAAAATACAGAGGCCTGTACAGTAAGGAAGAGTATTCTTTGATTTTTTAATGGTAGTTGGGCTGCAATGTCAAATTTCAGTGGGCAAGGCACTCAAGCAATAAACCAGGAAAAAACCTATTATAAATCAACAGATTGTCTTGGCTACCCATTCCATTAGCTGTTATTTTTAGCTGTACCACATGCACGGCTGAGCAACAATGCAGCAGAGTGCTTCTCTGGGAGTTTTAGTCTTTTCCCCTCTTCTGTACTTCACCTGCTGCTGTCTGAAATAACACAAGGATTCTCTGCATGAAACAAGCCTAAAAATGAGCTGTAAACAATATTGTGAAAGATCTGGCCAATACTTGGTACAGGGATGTAGTCCAACAGTGGCTTCTGTAGAGAGCTGGAAAAAAATGCGTCATTTTCTAGATGCTTTGACAAATACTGAAGTGAGCAAAGTCTGGCTTCATGCATCAAAAAATGGTGATGCTTTATTCTTCAGCTAGCAGTTTGATACTGTTTCCAGATTTATGCTGCCTGCGAAGCCCATCTGCCCCTGTGGGATGAAACCAAGAAGGGGAAAAATGACTAGGGTGGAGTGATTTGCTTGGGAGAAGAACAGGGGTGAGAAACAGTGATGAAAAGGAGGGTCAAGAAATGGGAAAAGGCTTCATAAGGCATGCAAGCTGTGTAAGCAATGCTGTCTAGAGGCCCCTGTGGTGCATTCCTGTGCCTCACCACAGCCTAAATGAAGTCAACAAACCCAACCAGCTGCACTCACTATAGCTCATGTGCCAGACCCACTCCTCTGGTCAGGAGGAACAGGGCTGGTCCTCACCAGCAAGACAACACCTGTGAGGGACAGCATCCTGGAACCACCCCGTCAGCACCCTTTCCAGGTCCTTCTGCATTGGCATCCATCACCTCTCAACAGAAAGTTTGCTCCAAAATGTTAAGGAAACAGCACAGCTCTTCATTTAAATGAACACCACATCCTTCAACATGCAAGGGTTAAATTTACCTCTTGTGAGTCTACAAGCCGAATCTAGGCCACCCAGGCTAGAGAGTGACTTGAAGCTGAAGTGAAACCAATTGCTTGGTGTCCTTGCTTAGCTTGAGAGAGGGGGGTTGTAACACTAAACCATTTCAGGAAGGGTTAAATACCATAAAAAAGGCATTGGTTCCATCAACCGTGATGTCACCAGGAGTCTGCCATCTCATCTTCACTGAAGACAGTTTGTGCATTTTTAGGTGGCATAGCCACAGGTCGTCCGTGCTCCTCAGGACCCACTGTCCTACTGAAGGGAGGAGACAAGGCAGAGACTTGGCTTTGGTTCTCCACCATCACGTGCTAGAGAGGATCCCTGATGCCAGATACAGATCTGCAGATGTCTATGTCCTGCCTGGAGAGGTCACACAGTCAGGTCACATAACAGTGTTCCTCCTGTTATTTCCAATCAATAACTAACTCCCAGTCTAACTCAGTGTGAAGATGTTTCCTTGCAAATACTTGCTATTTTTTGGGTGTCTATCAGTAACTGTGTAATGCAGCAGAGTAATGTTCAAAGTATTTCACTTGAAGTAAATAATACCCCTTTGTCCTTAAATGGCATTTGCAACCTTCTCCATTTAACTTTCATTTCAAAATTAATATGCATATTGCATGAAAAACTTATTAAAAACCATTAAATATCCTCTTACTAAACACACCTATTTTTAAAATAACCTCAAATTTACCTAAGTTCACAGTACCCACAAGGAAGCTGCTGGTGGAGAAATTACTAGACATGGAGAGATCTCATTAAAAAATTTACACCTATATATATCATAATCACTTTGGATATCAATGCAAATTTTTCTAATGTTTTGAAAATGGTAAGTGCATGTACCCAGGAAAAGCACCCTTACACCTTAATAGTTTGGAATCACCAATACTTAGAGCCTTGTTTCTGTGTAAAGTAGGTGAATGAATAAAACCACTCATAAACCTAATCTCTGAAATGCAATATCCTATCATTTCTTTTAATCTGGTCCCAATCCACCAAAGGAAACTAAACACAGTAAAGTACCATAGGGCAGGTTGCCTTCAGAAGATTGGGAATCTTGCTGGAGGTTTGCAGGAGCAGGCTATAGAAGTATCTGATTCAGAAGTTGATGATCTTGCCTTGAGATAAGACAGGGCTTTCCCTTGCAGGACAGGCAATGAGCAGAGAGGTTGACATCTGTTGTATGGGCTTTCTCCCAGTCTGAGCTGGAAATCTTTGCTGTGATCAGAAGGAAATCACCTGGGCTAACGAGTGGTTTTGTTTAGACTGTACGGTTTGAACCATCACTTGCACTAGAGAGGTAGCATCCATGTTCCTGACCCTCTCACAAAGCCAGATGTGCACACTCCATTTAATTAACAAAAATTAGAGATTTAACTCCTGAATCTCTCTTTCTCAAACTGGGGCATTTCCTGAAGTCATACAAATTGCTTCCTACCTGACACAAAGCTTGCATCCCAAGGGAAAGCCCAAGTCCTCTCTCTCCTCTTTTAATTTCAAAGCCCAGCACTCCCTTGAGTCCCAGGTTGGTTTACACATTTCAGGAGCAAAAATATGTGTGTCATCCTGAGAAGAAACCTGAGAAGAAATGACTCAGCTTGGTGGTCCAGTGTGCCAACTCCTTCCTAGCTACAACCGCAAAAGACATGACCTAGGAGCTGAAAAGTGAATCTTCTGAAGATTAGTAGCACTGCCATAAAAAGAGAGAAAGAAAGAAACAAACAAAATTAACTATATCCCAAAACCAACCAACCAAACAAATGCAAACAGAAAACCCTAAAGAGCTATACTTTTGTGTGTAGCTGTCTTACTTTAGGTGAGGCAGTTTATAACAACCAGGGACAAAGTAGGTGGCATTTCCAGTTCAATCCCAGTTTGCACAGGGTGAATGTGGGTAGATTTAACTTCTCCATGCCTCATTTTACATTTTGACAGTCTTGCTCTGAGGGTGTCATGCTGATAAACTCATTAACATAAGGAGAGATAAAATGGATAAAATGACTGGGGAAGTGGGAGCATGCCATTATCATGTTTAGGTAATGAAGTAGAGTCCTCAGCTGGTGTCAATGGCAGATATTAGCTGGTGTATGTAGAGCTATTTTTACATAAAGTGTAAAGTCAGATGCCATTGATCACTTCACTGTATTTGAGATGTCTATTTTAATTCATGTACAATGAAATGCAGTTAGGAAACTCAATTTAAAAGGCTGGATCCTGAGTGCAGAAGGAAAGCCAAGTGCCTGTAAAATGAAGCCCTCCACTTTGCTGATGCTTCACGTTCCCTTCATTTCTGCAACAGTGAGTTGGGTTTTAAAGCCAAGTGAAGTGGCTGCCCAAGACCACATTTCTAAACACACAGGAGATTTTGGGTGGACCATATGAGCAGAAACACGGCTGGTGAGACAACACCAAGTTGATCAAGTCACTGAAAGGTTTCTGTGGGAAAGAGGTCCCTGAGACCTGTCACAGTCTCTCCCTGCCTGAGGAGCAGTGTTGCCCAAGCTCTTTTTGCAAAGCAGATCATGGAGGAAGAGAAAGGCCAGGGTACCCTCAGCAGAAGTGGACAATATGGGCCTCGCTGTGACACAGGGAGAGTAACATTCAGTGTGGGGGAGACATGCTCCAAAGACCCCTTGGAAAGGCTATGGAAAGTGGAGCAATGGTGAGGCTTGTGCTTAGCTCTGCCACCTTGGCACCCTGCCTTTGCTGCTTTCCAGTTCTCTTTCTGTAATTAAACAGCCCTGCAGATTGTGCAACATCTGGCATGGGCCTGAGCCCCCATCCTTGTCCTGGAACTATAGTCCTTCACCCAGTGGGGAGAGGAGCAAGGGCAATTCCATTCCCCTGCAGTCCAGGCCAAGCACTTTCTGAATGCACAGTTTCTCTGACTGCAGAGTTAGTCTAGAAAAGCAGCTGAGACAAATGGCCCAAGTTTCCAATCTCTAAAATGAAGTAAATCCCTCCTTCCAGGAATGATGAGGGCAAATTTGACTTCACTGAAATTCACAGGGTTGCAGTGGACAGGAATTGCTTTCATCCCTATCTGGTGGTCCGCACTTGACTACTGTTCAAGTGCAGTGAGCATTACTTCAACCAAGTAAGATATATTCTATGTTGTTGCAGGCAAAGATTGGCTATTTTTTTACCCATTTCTTTCCTTAGAAGACCAAGGATTTTTTTTTCATAGTGCTAAACCCTTCCTCAAATTAGCTGCTTTGGTGAGAAATATATCTGTTTCTCTTTAGACATTCCAAGATTTTATGAATGTAGACAAATAAAAGCACCCTAAAAATAAAGGCTACCAAGTCTCAGGGAAGTCTGGAGTACAGTCAAAAGTGCAACATGCTGAAAAGTTGTTTGTTGTGTTGGTTTTTTTCTTTCCCCTCAATCATTTTACTGGTTAATCTTCCTGGGAACAGGCTGATATTTACTCATCCCATGAGAGTGTGGAGCTGTCAAACAGCCAACTGATACTAAGGGATAAGGTTTAAGGAACTCTACTTATAGTCATCAAACATGAGGAAGCGCCACAGTTTTTTGGCAATGTATATATTACATATTAGCTGAATTTCTCCTGATTAAATGGGGAAATGTTATAAATTGTGTGGGTAAACAAATTACAAGCTCAGAGAATGATTCCCCAAACACTAAGTTCTAGGGAAAATGCCTGTGAGCATCAAGGATGTATGACAGCAAACAAAATGATAGTGTTCAATTAGAAAATAATGTATGGAAAGATTCAACCACCACATTTTCCATACTAGCTTTCCCTGATGCTCTCATGGCTCCCAGATGGCTCTCAGCATTGTTCTGTGCTGTGCAGACTCACCAGCAGAGATCACCACCAGCCTGGGCACCATCACTGCAATCTTCTCCAAGAGGAGAAAGTGCTGCAGCTTTTCCATCTCCTTACAAGCTATGCTTTGCTTTCTACTCATTTGGTTGTCAGGTATGTTAAACTGCTGTTAAATCAAGGGTTTAGAGGGCCCAATACCTGAGTTAATTTTCTTGCTCTGTGCTAATTCATGTGCAACTTTACAGAGAATGATGCACTTGTGTCTCTGCTAAGAAATTGAATACCACAGGGGTCACTCTCCATTGTTCACCACCACCAACACACCACAAACCACATTCAAATCCTTACACTCTTCTAAATTCCAAAGTAGGGTTTGAAAATGTGTTCAAATTGGCTGTTGAGGATGGTGAGAGGTGCCAGTTAAACATTTGAGTGAGAAATCAACCATAGGCCATTTAAACAGATCCCATTTGTACAGGCAATCTCTCCCCACCAGCTTGCCTCACTTTTTGTGGTGCTTGGTCTATGGCTCTCTGCACTCCATCTAACAATGAAGGATCATATCAATTCCATCCCTATGACATGGAGTTAAGATGCAATAATACACCATCTCACTGTAACAGAAATGATCACAGGTAGGAAAGATCAATGTGATTATCATCTTATGAAAAGCTGTATTCTTCCAATATGCCTCTGATTTATTTTTTCCAGTGACTCAACAAAGGCTGCTTGCAGTTTTGACCCCAATGATGCAAAGTATTGATAATGTAGCCCTTTGGAGACAGATCCAAGATGAATGTACCCTGCAAGAGTGCTTCACGTCTCACTATTTCATGCCCTAACCCAGGATCTATAGAGCCTTGTTCCAAAAATGGTCCCAATGGCAGTCAAGTGATATGAACTGACATCTCAGAAATTAGATAGGCTCTAACATGCACAACAAGCTAACATGGATGAATATAGGCCTCTTCATATTTAGGAAAAGGCAATGTTACATCAGCTGAAAATGCTCCTGACTAATAATTGCATTAGCTAGGTCTCCATTGAGCAAAGAAGGGATTTAGATACTACAATGTGTTTACAGTCTGGAGCTGGATCCTACTGCGTGGGTCAGTTGAGCCATGGTAATTCACCTTGCACTTACTGGAAGACTGAAGCAAGGTAATTTGTCATATTTTAGCCTGTAAGTAGCTGGGGTTGAGATTAGTCTTTTACTCTGGCCCCAGGCTAAAAACTTGTATCCACACGGAAAACTCCACAGCTCATCTAAGGCATTGAACCTTCAAACATGCTAATTTCAGCCTAAATCTGACCATAGCATCTTTTGAACTAGATCCAAGTAGAAACTGCAGGGGTTAAAGTTCTTGCCTAAGTGCTGTGAAATACAAAATGGGCCTTGCAATCACATATTTCTTAACTCACCAAGATTTATCATACTTTATTACCACTTCATTGCCTTCCATAGAATTATTTCTAATTCACCATAGCATATGGCAGAGAAAAATCAGGAGCACTGTTTGCCCTGATAAGTTCTCAGCTACTAATTCATTGGTATTAGACTCAGAAAGGTAAGAGGCAGAGAAAATAACCCTTCTGTGAAAAATAATCTGCTTGAGGATACCTGTATTTCATAATCATATTGTTTTTGTAAACAATCCTCCAGTAAATCAAGGTAAAGCATCCATGTAAGTGGTGAATGTAGTTCCACCTGAGAGACAGAAGTCTGTACAAAGCCTGTGACAACTCAGACAAATCAGTCAGTCTTATTGCTACTCTTATTGCATGAATATATTTTGCTCTTCCATATGTCTTTGCAGAAGATGAAGAATATTTTTGGACGTGTGTATATGGCTGTGTGAAGTGAGGCCAGTCCAACCCAGTGGATGGGAGCCAGCTCTAGCCCAGAATTATGCTTCAGTTAATGTGTCCTGCTGATCTGCTGACAGCAAGGAGGAAATAAACAAGAGGTGACAAAGAGAAGACCCACAGAGCAAGGAGGCCTCGGAGAAGGACTTCAGTCTCTGAGACTGGTTACACATGCATGGAGAACTGAGTCTCTCCTCAAGCCACATAGAATACCTGGACAGAGATTGTGTGTTCTTTACACACTTAGGTTTGTCCAGTGCTGTCAGATGGGCTGATAACAGATGGAGTGAAGTAGCCACATGTCAAGTGTTTGTGCAGAAAAAGCAGCACGCTGCTTTTCCATAGCACAGCCATGGAGATCCAGCTCTCTGAGATATGGAGCTCACCACCAGCCCTCCAGGCTGGTACCACCTGGATGCGCAATGTCTCCCCAAATGTTTGATTGCTTTTTAAGAAGCCCTCACCATCACTCCCAAGAGGCCACTTCAGCAGCTCCCAGGAGGACCATGGACAGAAGCTGCACTGCTTCAGCAAGGAGGGAACACAGATAACAAAACCAACCAACCATTACAGCCAAATGTGCATTACAGCAAGGGGTATACCATGGCAAGGTGCTTAAGCCAGGATGTATGTACAAGCTGACATCTATGATGAGCAAGAAGCTGAACACTGGAGAAACTGCCAAAGCAGTTTAATGGACCCTGGGAAATGTCTTACTGTCACTAAAACCAGGATAAGCTCTGCACACTAAATCAGGACAAGCTTCCCTTGAGATGCAGAGGGGACAGCACACTGACAAGTACAAGGTCCACAATGCAACAAACAGCTGCCTTTCCCTGTTCAGACACACACCAATACTCAGATCCTCAGGCAGGGTGGAGGACAGAAAGCCCACACCAAACCTTGGGGAATCCAACATAGGGGTACAGTTGGGTGGTAACCTTCTTAACATCACACAGGAAAGTAAATTAACTAAGTGTGGCTGTCAAAACCATAATTGCATCTTTGGCTCATGAAAACACGCCACAGTGTGACCATCTTTCTCTTAACACCCTTGACATCACTGCAGGTTGCATGGATTAAATCCATTCTCTGCACTCCACAGCTCTATTTAGGGATTAATTTCACACCACCACGGCATGGTAGGCAGCAAATGGTTACTAACACTAAGCACAGTGTGGTGAAGCTTGGCATTGTCTTTCCCAACTCCTTATCTTCTTTTCATCTACTTAAGATAAGGCAACCAGCTCTACCTCATGGTGATGACAACATCAAACTGATGCAAGGAATTGTCATTACAGTCTTCTGTCATGGTCGCTTGCTTGTCCCATCACACAAAGTGGAGCCTGCATGAACATCAACAAGTGCTTGGAACAGGTTTTCTCTGCACAGCTTGGCTTTCACACAGCTGTGGAGAATGAATTTCTGTGGTCCCTTGTAAGGAAGCAGTGTTCTTCCAAAACAAACAAAAACCTCAAACCAAATGAAACCAAAAAGATATTTTTTTCCCCCTAAGTAAACCCCAAACTGGAAACTTGCATTGTCATAAAAGAAGCGCTGACTGGTTTCCAAGAAGGTAACAAAAATGTTTACCCTCTGGTAAAGCAAATCGTTTTGATCGTAGAGAAACACAGCACAGCATGAACTTGTTCTCAAGGTCAGATCCTTCCCTCCAGCATATTTCTGCTCAGGGCAGGCACAGCATTGCCTAGACTCCTCCAGATTTTCTTGATGGGGTCCTAATATTTCAGCTATCTGAATGCAATGCAAACAGTTCCCCACACGAGTGTCTGGCATGGTAAACAAAGCAGACACTGAGCTGAGGGGCACAGTGCTGCAGAACACAGCCCCATCTCCAGAGCAAGGATATCCCGTGGCAGCTGCCCACACCAGCTACACTCCAGCTCTCCTGGCCACACAAGAAGAGTGGATTCAGCTCTCCAGCTTGCAGGTGGCACTCATTGGAGGAGGCTGCTGCGGATTCGTGGGCTCTCAGTGCCATGTTCCGTTCACCCCAAGCCCAGCACTGCTCTGCATCAGGGCAGGCGCTGCTGCAGCCGGGCACTGCGAGCAGTTGGAGGCAGCATGCATTGTAAGGGCTGTCAGCACTGCAACCAGTTCCAGGGACACTCTTTTTGATTTACATTTTCTACATCCTTTCTGAGAAACCTCAATTGTCTATTTAATCCCTTAGCACTGGGGCAAAAGCATTCAGCTGTGCAACCCAGTACAGCAGGCGCAAATTTGATACCCATTGAAACTGAGAATTTACCAGGCATAAAAACCCATATGGGGACAATATAATCTCTGGTGTAATTCCATTTCATTTTCAAGTACCAGTGATGAATCTGATGCAGCAATCAGTATTTCCATTTCACACCAGCTTCCCACATCCCTCTAGTGTGTTCAGCAGAAGCGATTCCATCTTGCATTTATATATGTGTGAGCAGAATTAGGTTTATTCTGCTGATGTTCTCTGATGCTCCCCTGCATGCTCTGGTCACAAGAAAGGATCACAGCTTTGCTGTCTCTGTACACAGTTTTCCACACCAAATAGATCTCTTTTCAACCACATCATTTTCAACTCTGCTTACTTTCAGAGTGTGATGGGAGAAGGATTGGGAGTTGGCGTACAAGACAGTGACATGAAACACTACGCTGCAGCAAGATTCAATTAGGGCAACCTTGGTGCCTGAGTCAAGCACTGCTCTCTTCAAAGGATAGAGATGTGCTTCGAAAGACTCTCACACAGAAAGTCCAAAGGTGACAACATAGGCCTGATGGTTTGTAATATACTTACCAGTGGGTGCAGCTGAGCATGTGTGAGTCTTGTGAAGTTTTATTGTCTGGATAACAAATTACACATCAGGATGTATGAAAGTCACAAGCGTTATACCCTGACTTTATAGGTCTGGCACTAATGTATGCATTTGGATTTAAAGCACTTTCTTGCAAGTTAAAACCCAGCTCTACTAAGAATTGGTGTAATTCAATACTTCCTTTGAAAGCCTCCCATAGGAAGATTAGAACAATCTTAGTGATTACAGTCTATCTGGGGTCCACAGATGCCACTAATCTATGGAAATTGTGAACTCGGAGGATTTATGTCTAAATGTGATTTAAAAACCACTACCAAATCTCCATCATGGTGGGGTTTTTTTTAATGATTTCTTTATTTTTGCTCTCTCTCCCTTCTTTCCCCCTGCCCCCGACTGGATTTCTGTAAGTGGCTGCAATGTCTGTCTGAAGGACAAACAGCCACGAGCTGAACAAGTCCGTCTCCTCTGTGGCCCATGGTGTGCATGCACATCCTCCACAGCAGTAGCAGCAATTGCCCCAGACGAAGGCTGGACCCTGGAGCCTGTGTGCAGCCCTGGCCCTGATGAGAGGCAGCTGCAGACAGATTTTGGTCTATTTTGTTTAAAGAACTATCGTGTACTCCCACGTGAATGGGAATGTAAAGAGAAGTCACAAATCAAACCTGAGCCGTGCAGGCCACTTAGGCGATCGCTATTTGGGCCATATGTTTTGCAGGTTCATTTCATGGGAATAGTAAATTGGTCTGAAATTAGAGCCAGATTTTGGAAGGCAGCACCGAAGATGTGTCCCTTCAGCATGCATGCATGTGAACTCAAATAAAGGGACAGATCACAACAAACCTGCAGAGAGGCTGGGTAAATGGACACCTACATGCAGGACACAGGGATGGACATGTCCCGTGGGCTTTGTGCTTGGTGTGCTCATTTATAGCCCTTCCAGGTGACTCCTCAGGGTCTGTCTGCAGAACTCTGATTTTGGCACCATCTCTTCCCTGTATGGACAGTTTTTATTTCTCAACATTGGATACTCCGCACACAGATCCTTGCATACTTTGGTGGGCATACATCCACAAATCATTAGTACAAACTTTTAAATTACAGGGCTTTCAAATTACAACAATAACCTTGTCTTCCCAGCCTGTCCAAATAAACTTTTGCAGATTACGGTCCTGAGTTTTTGTCAAGTTTAAACAAATACGTAGAGCACCAGAACTCTGCAGTATTGCATTACCGTGACAGCCAGCTCCCAGCAGCTCTCTGAGGCAGAGCAACGCACTGATGGGATTTCTTCCCCACCAGTTCCCCTCTCACCAGCTCAGAAGATGCAGATCCAGCAGGTCCTTAATCCAAACCAGGGTTTTCGTTTTACAGCTCTGGAATAAGGAGGTTTTGTTTACCCCAAACCTGGCTTCAATTTTATCTCATTTCCATAAATAGCAGTAGGAACCTTTGGCAATGTTTTGCCACATTTTTCCAGTGGAGGACAGGCAAAGACTCAAGGCCAGTGCTATATAAGGGTATCTGAACAGTATTTCTTCTGTCTCTTTGCACCTAAGAGCCTCTCAAGCCACCTACCCGAGTGCTTTATCCTTTTCTGCTTTTCAGTCCATATTTTCAAACTGTCATTCCCTTGTGTTTCACCTCATGTCCTCTGAGTTCCCACCTCCGGTTTGTCACTTAATCATGTGGGCCTTTATAACCTCTCATTTGCTTGTGGTAAATCTGGCATCTTTAGTAAATCCAGCCTATTTCACTCAGAGGGCACATTCACAGGTAAATCTCCTTACAGGCAGCCACCTCTGACTCAATAATACAATTAATCCTGCAGCTGTCAAACAAAAGGTGAGAAATCATCTACCTCTGATCAAATAAATCCTGTCTCTTTTCATTCAACCATTAAACTTCTCCTACATTACTGAGGATGGAGTTTTGGATTGGGCTCTGGTAGCTATGGACTAAACTTTTCAACTTAAAAATCATCTCTCTCATCAGCAACATCTAAACCCTGTTTTCTTAATCTGTGCAGAATCATGGCCTGAAGAGAGTGAGATTTGCTTTGTTTGGTTTCTCTGGATTTTTTGGAGTGTTTTGTGGGGGGTTTTGAGTGGTTTTGAGGTTCTTGGTTGGGTTTTTTGTTCTTGTTTTCATATGCTTGGAAGAAGGAAAAGAATCCTAAAAGGCATTCTTGGATCAAAATCCTGCCATAGAGCTAGGAAAGGGTTAAAAGCAGCCTGTCTACATCTCAGGGAGGAAAAAAGGAGGCTGCTCTGCCGGGCAGCCCCTGCCTCTACACAAAGCCCCATTGAGCCGGGGCAGGATGGGGCAGGAGGGGTGTGCAGAGCAGTTGTAACTCCACAAGCCCCTTCTTTTCACTGCAAAGACCCAGCAAGCCCCGTTGGCAGCTCCCGCCGAGTTCGCAGGCTCTGCCAGCCAACTGCTCCCTGTTTGTTCCTTTTTCTTAAAACAACAAGGCACACAGGGAAAATAAATACAAAAAGCCCCCAGTATGTGCGTACATTAAGCTGCAAGAGCTGCTGCTCCAGTCCAAGGATTTTAAAAACCCATGGTTTCTTCTACCGCGCTAATTTGGCTGTGTTGCACCTGCAAAGTATTTTTTATTCCACCATCTTTCCTAAACACAGATGTACATGCTGAGCCAGGAGCCTTCAGAAGTGCTCTGTGTTGATTTAACTCTTTCCCTCTGGCCTCCAGTGATTTCAATAAGATCACTCATGCCAAGGCTGAATGCTTTGAAAACCCCTGCTCTCAGGTGCAGGGTCCATGTGCTCCAATTTGTGTGCCTAAATTTCAGCTACCTATATCTACCTCTTGACTTCCAAATATAGTTGAACTATACAGCCTGTAAGTTTTGATATGAGTAAGGCTGTTCAGTACCTATAAAAAAAATCAGGCCACTTGTTTTGAAGTGCTCAGACATGGATTTAGGCCCCAGATGCTCAAAAACTACAGCTTAAATTTAGACATCTGCATCTGTACCACTGGCAGAACGTTTTTATTTTTGGAAGCACTGAGCCCCAGCAGCTCCCATTAATTTCAGTAAGAGCTGCTGGGAGTAGAGAGTCTTGGAAAACTCTTCTAGGGAAGCTGTGCTAACATTAGAGTCTTGTTTTCAAAAGCATTGGCTTGAAAAGAAATGACACACAATCAGGAGGAAGGAAAATGTTTGTTTAGCCTTCCTACTTAATAAAGCCATTCCATGAGCAATGGATCTGGTAAATTCCAGTTTCTTGAAGAATGGTGCCCAGTGTCCTCAAAATCCCACCACCAAAAAGCAATCTGCACAATTCCCTTTAATATTGCCAGCCTGTTTAGTGGGACAAACTCCCGTGGCCAGATCCTGATGGCTGGCAGTGCAGTTTGCACTGCAAACTGAGTGACAGCTGCCTTTCCTCCAGTGCCAGCTTAATTTCTTCCTCTTTCTTCTAACCAGGCTAATTTTCATGGAAACTACAGGAACTTATGTGTTGCAGACCCTTAACCTATCAAATTTGGTTGAAAAATTGCCCAGAACTTATGGCAGACAAGAAACACAACTGGATGAGATTTTTCCTTAGGAACGTAGGCTAAAAGGAAAAATTAATCAGATACTTGTGGACATCTGAAAAATTCAAGCTAGAGAAATGAGTTATAGACAATAAAAAAGAAAAAAAAAAACTACAAAAGGCAGAACCAAAAAAGATTTATAAGGCTGTGAGACCTGATGGTAATTAGAAGTCTAAATGCAGGCACAAACCTGAAAAAAAGGAAAGGCATGGAATAGACAATATGTGGCATTTTCTTCCATTTTAACCTGTCCCTGTGTGAGATAGGTGAGAGTGGTGGTGTTTGTGGTTCCTCTAGATGGAAAGCACATGGCTCACATGTAGTGTACAATTCAAGAAAGCATTACACGCAGGTAAATCTCTAAGCAACATGCAGAAGTATCTACAAAAGTAGTAATTCACACCAACTCGAGGATCCCTGCCTTGGGTGCCACAGTAGTCGTGAAATGCATGGTGCCTGGAGGAGAAACAGCCTAACAGGAGTCTTTGTAGATGGCATTTGCTATGCTTTAAAAACAGTTATAAATACAACCCCAAAAGCCATAAATTCCATCTGTGTTCACAGCTGAAGGAGACACCAGTAACTCTGTCTCCTCTTCCATGAGACAGGAGAAGATGTCAGAGAATACTGTGATTTTCTAGAAAGCAATAAAATGAGGAGGAGAAATACATGGCAGAAGCAGTTCAGGCTTTTTTAACAAGGATGCTTGGGAAATGAATCCTGCCAGGGTAGCGGAACTTCATTGAAAAATGTAGGAAATGCCTCATCTCAGGAAGGGAGGAAGAGCTGTGAGGCTGAATCCATGGCCTTGTATTGCTCTTTAAACCATGACAACTCTGGATGTAGTCTCCAGGACCTGCTTTTGAAACAGGCACCCGCAAGTTGCAAGATGGGAGAAGTTTCACTCTCCTTCCCCTTTTATTTTTTACATAAGAAGAAATTGGTTGTAAAATTTTGCTATTCCATCTTTGTAACAAGAGACAAACAGAAGTTGTATATGCCAGACATAGGGGCTCAGCTGCCCTTGCTGACAGGAAATATCATTAACCCCTTTGGCTGCAGATGGTGATGCAGGAGACAGGTTAACACAGCTGGGGGGATGGCAGTGCTGAGAGGGTCAGGAGAGGAACAAAAGGCAAGTCCTGGGATAGGCTGGAATAATATGGAGGGGTTTCATCAACTTCATACGTGACCCTTCCAACCTCTTTTCTGCAAGAATTGTGAAGGAAATTCGCCAAAGAACACATTTTTACAAATCTTGCATAATTTCCTTTCGACAGCTGTCAAATGCAAACCCTCCAGAGCACACAGCGTGGCTGCTGGGGATGGGTGTCCCAGGTGCCCTGGCTGAGAGGTGTCATGCTTGCTGTTACAGGGAGGCTGCTGGGACTTCCCTAATTTCTGCCCACCTGCTCACTGCATTGGAGGGACAAGCTGGGAAAGCTTGTGGACAGCTTCCTAAGCTTTAAGGCTCCCTGAAACCTTTCATTCTGCCCAACAAGCTGGAAGGATGTAGCAAAAGGCAGCCTTGGGGCTCCCAGTGGCCAAGGCTCTGTAGTCAGGCAAGAGGGGCTCCATCTGCAGGAAGTCAGCAAATCCATCACCGGTGAAACACTGACACCTTTGCTACTCTTCTCCCGCATTTCTGATCAAGAAATCTAGTGCTAAATCTGTCAGTAAACCCACAGGAGACCTCTAGACTCCAGTTTCAGTAGTTGGACACATTTTAATTCCTCTCTAGGTTTTAGGTTAGCAAATTTCACATGAAACCTGTCAAGAACATATTTTTTTCCCATCTTCTCTCAGGGCAGTGAGGAGGTAGGGAACATGACTCTGAGGGAGTCCTGCCCTACTGAGTTTTCCTATCTGCCTACATATGTTCAGTTTCGTGGCAACATGGAAGAAGCTTTGGCCAGTCTCACTTCACTCTAACTAGATTTCTGAGAGCTGTTCAAAGAAGGCAATTGAAGGAACAGACAACATGAAAATTTTCTAACTATGGCAACAGACTAAGATTCTGAAATGGGTGCTGAAGTACTGCAATGTGAAAAAAGGGCTACGCAGCAATAAAATATGACAGCAAATTCAGAGTGTGAACCCAAGATTTTGTCTTATTCAGGTTTTGTAGACTGTCCTCAGAAATGCATAGCACAGTGTTAACAAAGAGCACCGAAATACAGAGCAATCCTTTCTCTTACTGGGGGCCTGCACCCTGCCATCCTGATTTATTTCTTATTCATAGGGTGAAAAACACCCATTGGTTTCAGAAGATGTTTCAGATCAAAGACTGAAGCATTTGTGCCTAGATTTTCAGTCCACGTATTTTACACACTTCTGAACGCGAACAACAATGCTGTGACTCTGTCGGGATACACGCATTTAAACCAGCATCAAAACTCCTTTATGAGCAGGATTTAAAATGTTGAATGCATTAGAGAAGAGAAACGTTTGCACTGTGTTTCTTATTGTTGGTTGCTTTTCTGTAAGTGCTTTCAACACCACCAAATTAGTCCAGAAGTGGTTAAAAGCAGCTAAAGGCAGCTTTGGAGGACTCAGTGTCAGCTGGCATTCTAATGAGAATTAGACAATCGGAAATAGACAGCTCTGAGGCCAAACAATTAGCCAGACAATTAAAAGGCTCTACTGTACAGGGTTTTATGTGGGATAGGATAATGCAGCTGCAATATTTGTGCTAATAAGCTAGACGGATAAGAATGAAGTTAATTTCCCTTCTCAGTTGCTAAATGAACAGATTGCTCCATTTTAGCCTAGCCCAAAAGGACACGATTTTTCCCTGACTGGAGAAGAAGGTAAGAGAAAGAAATAAAAATGTTCTATCCAGACTCTGGTTGGATAGTCAACTGGTGTGGAGCTTGCAGTGGTCTAGCATCAAAGCCACCCTGCTCTTCTCTGTCTTCTGCCATCTGCAAACGCCACTTTCACCTGGGTCACAGCTGGCTCTATCCTGGAGCTGGATTTTTCTGGAAACTGTGGACTTTTTTCTGTATGTACAAGATAAGATTAAACACATCTATTTTGATATTTTTGATAATATTTTGCCCACTACAGATCAGAGGTATGACAATTTAATGTGAGAAATGAAAGATTATAAACACAAGCTGTCACTACCCCAAAATATGCACATAAGTTTTTTATATTTGGAGAAATTGCAGTGTGTTAGCACCTCGTGGGGTGCAGAGAATGAGTCTCCCTATAGAAAAACTCCCTTCATGGTGGTATCCCCCTGTGAAGGCTGTACACTAAACTATGGAGGTGACATAGGTGGGAGGCCAGTGATCACAGAAACACGTCTGACTCCAGAAGGCTTATCTTTCCCAATATTCTCAAATTCTATACCTCTCTAAACCCATAGCATACCAATGACATGCCAAGAGACTGCCTAAGATCCAAACCTCATTCCCTATCCAGTTTTGCATGGTCCTGGCTCAGTTACTGAAGCAGCACCTTACACAGGTATCTCCCTCAAATCAAAACCCTCTGATCTTTAACATCCACCTGGGCTGTGCAGAACTGTACCCAAACCCCAAGGCCCAAAGCAACTCATATGATTTTGGTGCAATGGGACATGGCCCATTCCCCTGGACATCATCCTGGGCAGCTGGCTCCAGGTGGCCCTGCTTGAGCAGGAGGGTTGGACCACGTGACCTCCAGAAATCCCTGCTGACCTCAGCTACTCTGTGATTATGTGGCTCTGTGGTGTGCCATGAACCAATGGTGTAAAACACCACTGAGACTTCCAACACTTTCTCCTGCACTGAAAGGGTCGCATGTGGGAAGGAGTGCTGGGAGTTTGTGGAGATGAGTCTAGGCTCCCCTTTGAAAGCACAGACAAAGGCAGGGCCATTGCAAGTTTCTGGTTCCCCATCCTTCAGGCAGTGCAGGCTGCTGACAGAGCCTGCTGTCCCACTGGCTTCCGTGATGGACCACCAGCCATGTGCTGCTATTCAGCAGAAAGCATCACCAAAACAGTGAAAATGAGCTATTTTGGTTGGGTGGCTCATTGCAGTTACAAAAGACCAGAAGCAAGTGTCATGCACAGGATAATTGATCCCCTTGGAAAACAAGCCACTTGGATCACAAGCCTCTGGTCCATTTTACAGTGGGTCACACTGTTGGTTTTCTGCTGTGGCGGCAGTGGTTTTGTATCTTTGAGGCTTACCACACTTGCACAAGATAGATCAGATGTGGTCAGCTTTCCACACTGTCCCTCTCTCTCCTCCCTCTTCCCTCAAAAAGCCATCTTTCTGAAAGGACACATGACAATATCACACACTTAGGGGAAAATGTATTTACGATGCACTGGCATGGCTCAGTTCAGTCTATAATTACCACATTATGGCTTCAGTCAAGTCATTTCTCCAATAACACCCAGATGTGCCAATTACTTCTCCTCTATAATGAAAATAGATGGGAAACAGGTGACAAGACTGTTTGTAGCAGAGGGAGGTAAAGAAAGTTTTTGCTAATGAAAAAATGGCCCTGATAAGAATCCTGTATCAGAAGAGCATGATGAAGCTGTGCTAAAGTCTTTGCTCTCTGCAGATCTGATGTGGAAGATCCCAGAGCTAACTATCACTTTACTACAGGTATCTGCATTCTTAACCAAAATCTCTTTCTGACCACTGGAAACTGGAAGCATGTGTTTGAGGCTGTGCTCACATCTCTCTGGACCTGGCACCATGAATTCTGGCCAAGTCCTGCTCTACCAAGCGCCTCAC
This sequence comes from Thryothorus ludovicianus, assembly GCA_013397245.1. Lineage (NCBI taxonomy): Eukaryota > Metazoa > Chordata > Aves > Passeriformes > Certhiidae > Thryothorus > Thryothorus ludovicianus. Next base: position 207,007 of record VZTB01005695.1, on the reverse strand, counting down.
TTTCCAGACTGACCCTGAGCAAGAGGCCCTGAGCAATGAGAGGGTCAGGTGTACTTTGGAGTCCTTACCCCTTCCCTACCCTGTTTTTAATAAGACCTTTTTTTATGGCTGCTCCCTGGTTCTTGCTCTTTCTCTGAGCAGGCACACATGGAGTTGGGGATCTCCATGTTGCAAAGATCATCAACCAGTAAAAGCTGCAGGGCCTCAGTTGCCTCTTCCCTGAGCAGCCAGACTCCAGCTCTAAATAGCATCCCTCTGGATGACTGGAAATGACATTTTTTTCCACAAAGTCCTTCCAAATAACCACTGTATCATAACATTCTAGGTAAGTAATTTTGTCCAGAACATATCAAAGCTCCTGGAAAACAGGCAGTGGCTTCCTCCACTTGAGATCATTCTGCATTCACAAGCAGCAATAGGTGAAGTTTTGCCAGGCTGGTGTGCAGAACACTCAGATAGATACTAGCACTGCTGCCTACAAACCACAAAACACTCTTCTGGAAGAAGAGTAGTTGCACACAGCTTCATCAAAAGGCTTCAAGGATGCATTTCCTCTCTCTGGGATATATAACTGAAAGCAACTTAATTCTAATCTTGTGCTTCATGCACATAACACCATAATCACAGTGAGGTACAGTGATGTAGCGCCGGTGGAGAGGCAAACAGACTTACACAAGTTTGTAAAAGAACAAATTCTTTAGAACCATAAACAACAGCAGCTGTCTCCCAGCAAAGAGTGAGGGCTTTTTCAGCTATGACTTCATTAGGATTACAAATGATGCTGTAGCACTTTTACTAGTATGTGTGGAAGTGTCAATCACATATGACTAATAGACAGTTGTTAATCATTTACACGATTAGCATGTTAGTGCTTCCCCCCCGCACTAATTCAGTCACATTTGTCAACTTGCTTTTGTTTATTTTATTTTAAGCAGCTCTAGCAACAAGATGTGAGAAGCAGCACAGTTATCTGAAGGACTGAATCACAAATCCTCTGTGAGCATCGCTGAAGGACTCCACTGGAGATGCGGGTGCAGAGCTCAGGCAATCAGCAGTGGTTTCTAGATGGGTTTTGACATGCTGCCCATAACCAGCTGAGACCCAAGTCTTCCTGAAATCACTGGAAGGTCCTGCATGGCCCCAGTTTCACCCAATAAGCTCCAGGAATGTCTGTTACTCCAGGGTATTTACTACAAGGAGGGCCAAGCTACCCAGCTTTTGTTTTCTATTGAATTTAGCTATGATTTTCTAGGTTTTCCTATTGTGTGGCTTTGGCTTCTGAGCCCATCTGCTACACTTCAGGGTATGTTTTCATTGTGGTGCGTGGGCTCTTGGCTCATTAACATGGTGTTAATGGAGTATGGCAGCTAGAGCCTTCCTCCACTCACTGATAAGATGCTCCTTCCGGAAGGAGGTTTGCTCACAGCAGATTCAGCAGCTGAAGCATTTATCTGCCATGGAGTGTTAATAACTGTTGGGTTATAATTACCAAATCTCAATATTTACAGAAAACCAGCCTCTCTATTGTGCAGCGAATAGCACAATCCTGAATGTACAAAATGCCAATTTGCTATGAATGAGGAGCTGCTTGCTAAAATACAAAAGCAATTAAACTGTAAGCAGTAGCTGACATTTAGCAATTGTACTGTTTGCCAAGGAGCTACCACTTACTGGGCGTAATTCTGGCAGTGAAGATGTTTTATGGGACAGAAGGACCTGAGGACCCTCCTCCCCAGCTACACTACAGAGGGGATTAGTGCATGCTGTGCCGCTGCTGGGAGACTGGAAAACTCAAACCATTCTCAAACCTCTAGCTACAAAGCTGACATTTTTTATGATGAGAGTAGTGAAACACTGGTACTAAATTCCTCAGAGAAGTTCTGGATGCCCCATCCCTGGAAACCTTCAAGGCCAGGTTGGACAGGGCTGTGAGCAACCTGGGCAAGTGAAAGATGTCCCTGCTTTTTGTCATCGGTTTGGAACTAAATGACCTTCAAAGGTCCCTTGCAACCAAAATAATTCTATGCTTCTATAATCTGAATGGTTTCAAACAGCTGGCTGGCAGCAGATCCCACCACACCTTCCCTCTGATGTGGGATCAGATTGTGCACTGAAAGATGAGTCAGATCCTCTGTTTTCTGCTACTGGAAGAAAGGAAAGATGATTTAGTTCCCCTGTCTTTACTCTTTAGCTCAACTGGTTTAGTATGTAAACCCAAAAATGAATGTTGTGCCTTCTCTGCATGAGTAAGGAATCTGGTCCTCCACATCTGATCTGCTTTTTCCTTTTTTTGTACTGCACATTGAATTAGACAGACCTTGAGAAATATTTTTAATAATATTACTTTTAACACTTATAATTATTATTTTTATAAATTAATAATAATAATTATTATTACTTTTCAGTCCTTGGGCAGTGAAAATCCACTTTTGTTAATACTCAAAGAAGTGAAAAGATCTATTCAACTTGAACAGAAAAATATACATTCAACTTTAACTGAAATTTTGAAGTTGAATTTAGTTTCTCTGGAATGATTTTCCTCTCTTACTGTACTCTATTATTACAAAGCTGAGACAAACTGCAAAACAGTTGTTTCCCAACGAAAAAACAAACCAGTTATTTCAAAAATGACAAGATATGCCTGTTCTGCCGTCACTAAAGCCACTTGCTAAATTTCACAAGTATTGTTAAAACATTTTGGTTGATCCAAAACACTTTTTTTTTTTTTTCAGCAAGGAAAATCTGTGCAGTGTAATTTCTTCCCAGCCTCCAGAAAGCAGCCTTTATCCACATTATCCCAGAGCACCCTGGATGTTATGACTGCAGGGCTTCCCCCAATACATTGATATAATGAGAAGGTCACCCATAGAAACTTTACAGAGGATTAAATGGGGCAGAGAAAGCCTGCCTGGTAATCACAGCAGATCTATGGATATTGTCCTTATCAGCCAGGCACTACAGGACACACTCAGTGCAGGATGAGGCCCTGACCCACGCAGCAGCCAAGCCATGCTGACTGCACCCCTGCAGGGGAGGAAACCTGGCAGAGGCTGCTTTTGTGTCCTCATCCCTCCTCCGAGAGCCTGGCCAAGGGGAAGGAGGGCAGCTGGTGTCTGCGTGTGGGGCACATCTTGCTTATTATTTCTCAGCTTCAGCCAGGTCCTATGTTTGCCCTGAGAAATGCAAATCCATTTTGTGACCCTAAGCCTTAGGCAGCTTTTGCAACCCCTCTTTTCCATTTTCCCTGCTCTTCTACAGCCTACAGCCCAGTGCTGTGTCCCAGAAGCACATCCCAGCATCAGACCTTTGATAAGGAGTAGTGTAAGGATAAACAGCTCCTACTCTGATGTTTTGGATAGGAAAAAAAAACACTTTTGCTAATACTCATTACAGCTAGGGATAAAGTTCTCTATCTCTCAGCACATTTGGTAACTATTTACTTAACTAAATGGTGAAAAAGAGAGGCCTCAATTCTCCAGAGCTGCCTCCCTCAGCTTGTTTATCACTGTGTTGCAATGGTTCTGTGGTTGTGAAATCTTGAGCTGAAAACTCAAAAGGAAATTTCTAGTGACAAGCTTTCCTTGAGGCTGTAAACAAATAGAATTCATTAGGAGGATGGGAGAGAAGCAGGAAACATTAAAATTAACACTAGCAGCGTGCATACACATACACATACATACACACACACACACACCAGCTTCATCTAATGATCCCTGCAATTGGTAGGAAACTGAGTTTTGTCTGACTGCAGTGCAAGTGGGGCTGTACTTTCAGGCTGCCTATTTCATCTGCCATGCCCTGAAAGAGCTTTACCCTTTCTACCCCAACTTGTACACACTCCAAAACACGGCTCTCTAGGAGTTTTCAGGTGTTTGCTGATAGACAAAGCATTTGCTTAAAAGAAAAAGAATGAATAATGCTTTAAAAAGAAGCTTCTGAGCCAAGTGTACTAATGGCTTTTTACCTGCAGCACCAAGAACTTGTATATCCTGGCTTCGTGTTAAAAAGCGTGCTGATTAAACCATAATATTATGTTTTGATCTAGCCTACAGCTGAATGAATTACTGGCAGGAAACACAGCTCATGAATTCAATCAAAAATCCTTTCATTTGTCACAGCCGCTTCCTGTCCGTCTTTTAAACATCTGCTTCTCTTGTTCACGACAGAAAAAGTCTTTGTTAAAATAATAAGCATTTACTGATCCTTCTCTCAAATAAAGTGCATGGCTCCTCAATGAAACATGCTTTCCTCCCCACTCCAAGTTTATTTTATATCTCTCTAATAGCTTCCTCATACACCTCTCTTTCTTTCTGCTTTGAAATTCTGGAAAATCTCAAGCTGACAAAAGATGGCACTTCCAAAGCGTGATCTCAAACTGCCCCGGCCTTTCTGCCAAGGGGATCCAGAGTTTGGGATGCTTTGCAGCAATCCCTGCCAAGAACCTCTCCAGCTCCTTAAATGGAAGCTGCTTCCTCCCTGAGAAGGACAAGCAGCCATCTAGTGTCCCAGGGAGAGGTGTTTCTCCAAGGTGCTTGCTGACCCGTGCATGTGAAGCTGCAGCTGGGAGGAGCACACACTTGTGGAAAGTGTCACCAGTGTTTTCTCATCAGCACCTGAGCACCACAGCTCCTCCTGGCCAGGGGGTCAGACTAGAAGAGAAGCACAGAGCAACTCCTTCCTAAACTTTCCATTTCCAGTCATTGCAGTGCCTGCTTGGACCATGGCTCTTTAGTGAGCTATCAGTGCAAGTGATAGTATCAGCTGGGCAGCCCCTCCAGCTGTCCTTAAATGTCTTACAAATCCACAATCAACACACGGAGGTTTATGTGCATGTTTGGCATTATCAGCAGCTCTACATTTCTTTACAACCATCTACAAGGAAGAACACTAGTCTTCCAGATAAGTTTGAAATCTCTACTTTGATGCCTCTTTCTGTGCTAATTACTTCTTAATAATTAATTACCTACTTCCTGCAGCTCTCCTGAAAGCACTCTGGGTGTTCACTTCTAAACTAGATGATCCATTGCCCAGCACCAAAATGAAGCTAAATCTGAGATGAAGCCTAAGAGTTGTCTAATAATCCTTAATAACAGCCAGAAAGCCTGCAAGTGCAGGCATCAGGCTGGAAAGTTTAGGACTGGAGAAGCAACTGTATAACAAAAAAACAGAATCTACAAGGGTCAGCCTGCAAGATGGCTCACGCTGTGCGCCAACCCTGTGCCTCTTCCTAAAGCTATGCAAAGAGGGATGTGGAGTTGAAGTATTCTTCGCCATTCTCATGAGCTGGAAAACCCGAGCCTGTCCAATCAACATAGTTTATTGTTTTTTGCATTATGTGAACTTTCAAAACGTGAGTGAAAGCTAAGATTGTATGAGAAATAGGCTGACGACAGACAGGAGCAGAAAATTATTAGGGGAGACCTGCATGATGCTTTTCCAATGCTCAAATGACTACATTTAAATTTCCAATTTCTCACTGGACTCTTCCAAAAAAGTTATTTTAATGTAATCCTTCTGAAGCATACATTACTTTTCTTGCAGGAGAATCTCCCTTTCACTCTGATTCCTTACGACTCATGATCTGAATAAAACTAGTATAAATAAGTGTTATGACAAACTTAAGAATTTTAGTCATGAGTCAGCCCAAAGGTCAAACTGCCTCAATGTCCTATCTCCATCTCAGACTGAGAGAAGGTACACGAGGAAGAGGATGGGAATGAGGTAAACACATAGGAATAAGTCCTTTGTATTTTCCATCCATTGTCAGATGTTTCTAGTTTAGGGATCTCCTGAGACAGAGCTGGGGTGTTTATGCTTCATGGCTGTCTTTTTCTTTTTTTTTTTTTTCTTCCTGAGATACGTTTAATTGCTTTTTACCTTGCAAATTGTTGGCAACATAGAATCACGTGGCAGTGAGTTCTACAGTTTAACTGCAAGTGTTCCTTCTGTTCATCCAGATCCCAGCACCACCATCACCACACTGGATGTCCCATAGGTCTTGTGTGAAAAGAAACAGCCCAAATAATTTCCAGCAGACTCGCTGGAGAGCATTCATGGTTGTCAGCACCCTCTGTACTATTCTTTCACTCCCTTTTCTGACAAGGGAGTCCCAAATACGTAGAAATTGTCCTGTACTGTGGGTTATCTTCCCAACTTTCTTGCCTTTTTATTTCTAATATACCCTTTCTGAGATGGAAAGGCAGAACTAGCAAATTTGTATAGCTCTGTTTTTTCTCTTTTTCCTGATAATTCCTGATGTTTGATTTGTTTTGTACAGCTGTCAAGGAACAAGAGACTGTTTTCACAGAGCTATTACAACTCTGGGATCTCATTCCCGAACAGACACAGCTAACTCACAGTCTATCACAACTGGCATCTACAGTTAGGAGTTTTTCCCATGCACAACACCCCGTGTTTATCTAAATTATCTGCTTTTTTATTGCCTCACTACAGTGAGTGCCTTCTGCAAATCTTTGCAGTCAACTTTCATTTTTATTACCCTTAATACCTATCAATAGCAAACATTGCCACCTCACTATCCACCCTCTTTTCCAGCTCATAGAGGATAAGATCTTCAGTCCTGCCCTGAGCCATTTCTCCCCTTACCTCAGTTACAGTGACAAACCCACACTTGTACTGGTAGAACTTGTTTTGCTTGTGAAAAGAGGTTTTCTACTACTAGTACAGCTTTGCCAGATATGTCCACACTAAGAGTACTTTGCCAGATTAAGCTGATGATACTTTTGTACCAATAAAAAGAAAAAAAATCCTCTCATATGGTTTACAAGCGTCCTTCAGACACAGTATATGAAACCTGGGGTGAAGTGCATCCCTCCCAAAGGAGGGGGCAGTTTAAATAGGGAGATATCACGGTACTGCATAACTTGTGATATTTAACCTTGGCTTGGGGTTTAAATCAGAAGGGCAGTTTCTACTAGTCAATGAGAAAAGAGCTTCTCCAGGGATATAAATTAAGAAAGAAAAGAATGGAACTGACAGAGAGCTTTGGAGCCTGAATTATTCTCCATAAGTAAATAAGCAGACAGTTGGTGTCAGAGCTTCTGGGGTGCACCTCCATGCGACCACACTAAGATTTCTGTGATGGTACGTGGATGGCATCTGAAAACTGGCTACTTCAGATCTGCATAATCTTTTTGTTCCAGCTGACCCAAGCTGGGGCACTTGAGCATCCCATTTTCCTGCCCTCTGCATTATTTGGCATCCAAGTGGGATAACTGGCTGAGTGCAAAGCTTGCATGTGAAGAAGTCCCCGACAATATCAACTTGACTTTAAGCTAGAAATGATAAAAGACATAATGGAGCACAAGGGGAGCTGGTTCACCCTCCATTCACGCACTAAACTGCAAAAAGCAGGCCTGCATAAGGGCTTTGCCTGCTGGAAGCTGCTGGTGAGCAGATCACAGTTCACCAGACAGTGCTAGGGCAGGAGGCTCAGCCATGTAATGAGTGCCTGAGGTGAAGCATGAGCCAGTTGTGGATGCCTTCTAATGGGGCACCTGTCACCTGGTGAGTTTGGAGGCTCCCATCCCTCCTTTTGTTCTGAAGGAGACATTAAATGCAGTTAGCAGGCATCAGGTTTTGAGCAAACCAAAGTAAGCAGGTTTGCATCCAATGCAAATTAAACTGTGGGACTCATTGCCATCAACTGTTGCTGAGGCCAGAAGTTAAAATAAACTTGTGGAGGGAAAGTCAATCCATTGGAATTACTAAACAGAAAAATACTGTCTGTGACTGGGGAACTCCCAGCCCTACAACTGCATCAGGAAAAGGACTGGGCCACATTTTATACATTTTTCCTCCTGAATCCTCTCCTGGCCAGAACTAGGTTAGGATCCTGGAGCTGACATACTCATTTCAGACTCAGTATAGTTATTCTTCAGCCATGTCCTTCAGCAAAAGTCCTCATTTTACAGTTGTGTGTGCAGTTCATTTTACGATTGTGTGTGCTCCAAAAAATGCCTCTTGCTTTTAATTGTGAAGGTTCGACTAACAGACCCAGGGAAAGTAAGTCCTCCAAAATCTGATTTGTCTAATGCACAAGGTCCTAGATATATCAGTAATGCCAGTGTTTTTCCTCCCATATTGCTCCTGTGCTGTGTATCATCTAATTGAAAAAGGCAATGCAATCCACTGGAATGAGAGCTGTGCAGTGCCAGGGCAAACACAGCAGGTTTAGAGCATGCAAGAGTCTGTTTTTTTGTACCAGATGTAAGTAGGTCAGCCTGGAGTTCAGAGGTGACTATTCAGACTAAAGAATTACTCTCCCTCTCTATTAGGCACTTATTTTGCCTCACTAATTGTTAAATGCCAGAAACTAATTTTGTCTTAAATTATCTTTAATATCATGCATTTTTAAAAAAGGCTATGAAGCTCCTACGCTTCAGAATCGCAACTTGACACCCAATTCCTATCTGTCTCCTATTAACAATCTAGATAATCTACAGTCTCATGTGGAAAAAGATATGAAAAACTGATGAAGGTGATACAGTGTAGACCACCAAGAAGTCAACAGCATCTTAACAGTACCCATCTGACCTGGTGGCTAGTTTAAGGAATAATTGAATGAAGAGGAGATAAAATGAATAGGTGAGGCCAACTATGTACATTGGCAAAGTCAGACTCCATTCTGCAAGGTGTAGAGGGTGATTTGTTTGCATTTCAGACCACTCCAAAACTCCATGTCCAGGCATCAACTACATGGGTAACCTTGGCTTCAGATGCATATCCTAAGTGCCTGACTGAAAAGAGACAAGAGTACATGCCAGGAGTAGTTTGGATGAGATAGGATACATGATGAGATACAGACTGGACCAGCGTCCCAGGCACTTCAGCAGAGATTTCAGGTGAGCTTTATCGACGGGGCAGGCATGAGCAGCTCCAGGGATTTCCTACAGAGCTTGTATGGTCTGGGTAAAGCAGATGCAGGAAGACTGAAATGGAGTGGCTGGATGCCCCAGCAATAATCCTGCAGGTTTGGGCTTGAACAACTGCCAGGGATGTAGCAGAAGAATGTTGGAGTCAAGGGGCTCAATGACCTTCAGCTCAGCCCATATTGCTCAATTGCCCTGGTGGCCTGGTGATGACCCACTTAAGGCCACCAGAGAAATCTCCATTCCAGGAGATGTCCCACCTCCGTGTGTCCCTACAAGCCCTCCCTTCCCAGGACACACTACACTATGCTGACTGCTGAGGGGGAGTTCAGTGGACAAAGAAAAGGCTGATTTCTTATTTGCAGCTCCTAGAAGAGGTGGGAGTGATGCAAAAGTGGGAGACCATGAGCAAAATCTGCTGCTGAAGTGCAGCACCTTGCAGTATTTCCCTTCAGGGCTGTAGAGCTCACTTTGCTGTTGCTAGGGCCCAGGGTGCCCTGTTGCTGCTGTTGCTTCTATAAATAAAGTTTCCATTCCAGGATAAACTAAACAAGCAGTAGTCAATTTTTAGGAAAATATCCCCTGAATACACAGAGAAACAAAGGACTTCCACATCCCCCTGCTTCTCAGGCAGCCCAAAAGCAGGGATTGAGCTTACACAGTGGAAGGCAGCTGAGGAAGAGCTCTGTGGTGGCAGGCAGGGACAGTCCCTGGCTGCAACCTGGGGCTGCCTGTCTGCGCAGCAAATGGGAGCGTTCTGCAGACACGCAGCCGGTTCCTCATGCCGGGCGGATCACACGCGATTGTTGTGTTTGGAGAATTCCACTGCATATAATTATTCCTTTGATCATGTTAAAAGAACAGTCACCGTGCACTTGAATCGTGGCTTTGCTGTGAATTACCAATTTGAACAGGGAAAGAAGGCTGTGAGAACAACCAGTCCAAGGAAGGGCCTCTCTTACAAATTCCTCTTTTATTCTTTTTTTTTTTTTAATTTGTACATATTTCAACCAAACTGTACTGCTGTCAGGGCAAGCAAATCATTCCAGGAACTGCTTTCATTATTGTTAGCAGAGTGGAAGTCCTGTGCAGTGTTTGCTTTTGGCCCAGGCAGCTGCCCAAAGACTGCACTTCAAAGGTCCCTCCTCGACTCACATCGCAGGACCACCACCTCAGTTTCCTAGCCACAGTGTCCTCCAGTTCAGGACCTGCTTCTTCTTGCAACTCTCCACATGGTTTGGGCTCACCAAATATCAGTGACCTCAGTCATGTGTAAGTATCTTGCAGCAGAAAATGAAGTGTCTAAGGCAGCTGATTTTCATCACCTCACTGGGTTGCTAATCCACGAGGACAGTGTGTAGCTAGCAAGTGTCAAGACCTAGGCTTCATAGTAAAAAAACCCAAAAAAACTAATAGGATTTTCCTGGAGGATAAGGAAAGCTCCCTTCTGGGGAATTCTCCAATGTCCAAAGGACTCAGAGTCAAGAGAAGGTCAAATGCTATCACATCCCTGGCAACAAAGCCAGGAGTCCCTAAGTCCCATCAGCACCTCACATCATGGTCTATTCCAGGTAAACACTGAGACAGAAAAAATTATCCTGGCTTTGGTACACAATGCTTCATTCCCCACTGAATCAGACTATGCAGCTATGAGAAAGAGAAATCAGTGGCTCTGGGTTTCAGGGCTTGCCCACTAACCTCTAAGGCTTGCCTCTGACACACTGGCACTTGAGGCACACAGCCACTGGAAAACAGTAAACCAGACAGGCAAGCACTTCAGCTCGAGTTGCCCATATCTGAGCCAGGCTGGGTTTGACAAAGTAGCACTGACTCCTTTAAGCTCTCTAGGGGATTCAGGGGCTGCCTTCCGTTTTTTGCTGCCTACCAACCCTGCTGCTTGAGGGCATGACTCTGTTTTGTGCCTGTGTTTGAGCAGCTTTGCATTCCAAATGCTGGCGTGTCCCCCTGGGCTGACGGGCGCATGAGCTCTAAAGCCACTGTGGCCTCTGCTACAGTCAGCTCACTGCAGACACTGCTCTGCTACTCTGCCAGCTCCTGGCTTATATTGACACCAATAATTAATTGCCTTTTCTATTTTTAAATATGAAAGGGTCTCTGTTTGGCTGTCAAGTGCAGTTATCACAAGCATGAAAGAGCCAGTTTTCAGATGAAATTTATCCAGAGGTTGAGATTTGTAGAATAGATCTAGGGGCTGCATTTCTCTCCTGAGTACAGTTCCTCCGTGGCTACATGAAGATTTACCAAGTCTCACACAGTTTTACGCTCCCTTTCCCTGCAGCATTAGGGCTGGGATGGAGCACCACAGCCCTGAGTGCTGTCTTGGGTGGCTGAGCCTGCTGGAGGTCTGTCCTGCAGTGACTGCCTACCTTGAAAGGTGGATCCTTCCTGACCATAAGTCACATATTCTGGAAAAGGCAAAGTAGGTGCATTTCATCTCTTTGTGCCAGACTACACTTGTGGGCCATAAAAGTCTCACCATCCTGATCTGGGAAATGTCCAAACGTGGAGAAGCAGCACAGGTGTCAGCTGGTGTCACAGCAACACCTGCTTGTCTTTACTGAAGCAGGATCACACTTGCCTCTAGGGACAGTGATTTAAACTGTAGCTTTATACTGTTTCTAATGGGATCCAAACAAATGTAAGCCAGCAACTTGAAAGAAACAGGAACGAGACCAGGCTGCCAGTGTGACCTGGGTTGACTGGAAGCTGCAACAGGGATGAGTAGGACAGCAGAGAAGCAAGATAAAGCCTTCACAGCACCTCCCTCCCTGTTGCTGTTTATTGAAAGTGTTACTTGGGCAAGTGGCTAAGGGTATTCCTGCTGTATAAATAAAAAACAAAATAGTGACCTTTACTCTTTTTTTTTTTTTTATTTATCTTGACTTGCAAAGTGAGTTGACCATGGACGAGCAGGCTGTTTACCCAGGCTAGACTGACAATGCTGTTTCTCTGTCTGGAGGAGCACTGACCTTGCTGCACTGCAGCACAGTGGCTACGGCCAAGGGGTACCACCTGATCCCACTGAGGTGTGAGGCTGGCATAAGCCATGGTGCTTGCTGGGTTAGAAACCATCAGCTGATGGCTTGGGGATCTGTTTGGGTCACAGAAAAGCCACACAGGACTTTTCACAGGGCTGTTATGGCACGTCCTACTGCAGTGACCAAACCACCTTCTCCTGGCAAAGTGCCATAGTGCCAGCCACATCTTGCCATGGACATATGTCTATATGAAACCACCTCTCACCAGTGATAGCCTCACCCAGCCATTTAGAGAAAATGCCTCTCCAGAAGCAGCTGCAAGTTGCTGAATAAAGGCTAAGGTTAAATCAGGTTTGCTAGCTCATGTTAGCCAAACCCAGTGGAAGACAGGCTCACTTTTGGTAAACAGATGTGTTTATTTGAGATATTTACCACCCTGGGTGTTTGACTGTCAGAATCATTCCCCTTATCCAAACTGGTGGATAAAACAAACAAACATGCCTCAGGCATCTCAGTTCACTGCCTGGCATCTTAGCATGAAGCAGCCTCCATGTGTCTGTCTTGGCCTTGGGCTGCTGGGGTGGCTGTGGCTCGGGTACGTGTTGCTTTCTGGAAGGCTGGGGAGATATAATCTAGCAGAAAAGTGGGGATTGATGGCACTACAGCACAAATTCCTAGACCTAGACTTTCAGAGTGAAGGTGGTACTCGAGGGGCAACTCAGATCATTCAGACCTGACATTTCTCCCTACATTCAGCCTAGTGTTAGGAGAGAAGACAGGGAACAGAGCCATAACTGAGCTATGAGGAAGTCACAGGGACATCCATGGTTTACACAGGTTCCCCCTCTTTGTGTATGTGGCATTATGACTCCCCAACACATGCCCAATGGCTCACACCAACCAAAGCAGGCCCCAAGGCTATTGCAAGGCTTTGCCAATATAATAGGGGAGAATTCCTCCTTCCAATCTGGAAAACTTGGCAGCAGGCATAGGAAGCCAGACATGCCACTAAAGCAGCAATCAAATAGATTTCTTAATCAGGGCTCACTTTGTAAGAGCTGAAGCAGGTTCCTGCATTTTGCTGACTGTTTTGGAGAGCTGGTGTTGGTATTTTCTCCAGGAATCTGGAGAAAACATCCAGCAAGTAACCTGGGTATGGATATTTCTTAATTTATGTGCAGACCAAAGGATGTCTGCAGTGACAATGTGTGGTACCTGTCTCTAGCCCCATCTGCCCAACCCAGGAGCAATTCCCACACCAGGCAGTGGAGACTCACAGCCTCTTATTTTCTCTTTTCTTCATCCTGACCATCGAGATGAAGCAGGCACTGAGATAGCAGTTCTTATGTTTTTTCACTGAATACTTCCTTTCTGAGACACTTATGCACTGAGTCCCACAGAAGCCAAAGCCAACAGTGCAACAATACCTGTGCAGCACTGCTGAGCAAAGGGTCAAAATCAAGTTCACTGTATCACTCATGCTCCCTGTCTGAGGAATTGAGGGTAGTCTTAAAGATTATGTAAGGCTTTTGGAGATTTATGATATTATTCCAGGCTGTCTTTGAGCTTTCTCCCCACCTTGTCTAGTTGCCTACAAATTATAATAAATTGGAAACACTGAATGCCTGAATATCCAATATCCAGGGTCCTTGACACAGCGATGACTGATGTTTGGAGTTTTACTTCTCAAAATGAATAATGTCAACGTGTGTGACCACAGTCAATTTATCACTGTGACAAAGACCCAGCTATAGTGATTGGGGACAAGAACATAGCAAACTCCGAAGATTTAATCCTGGGTGCATATCTCCACTCTTATTTCATGATGTTACATTACTGTAAAATGGGAGAGCTGACTCTACAGGCTGAAGGCTGTGATTCCATTATTGACCTATTCCTCCTTGTCTTATTGGATTTTTTACTGGGAACAACACAAGACCTTTGTGGATTTTGTAAGCTATGCATTTTCTGAACTGATTTATGCACCATGAGCAGTGTCATCTGCACCGTGGTAAATCTGAAGTGATTCCATTTCTTATTCATTAACAGGGCAAAGAAATCACTGCAATATCACTGACTTCCCAGTATCATTCTACCTTTGGGGTTACAGCATGGTGGTTTTCACAAGTAAATAATAAGGTTGCAGGAAAATACAAATGTTGACTCTGGTGGGAGAATTTTACCTACTAAACAAGTCCTCAGCAACTGACCAAATCTGCAAAGTACCAGAGGGAAAAAAATTTTGCTCCCACACAAACAAGAGTGATATTTTCAAACATGTATCTAAAGTAAAAAAAAAAAGAAAGAAAAAAAGAAACCAACAACCTCAGGAGCAGCACAAAACATCCTTTGTTGCCGGACGTGAGAAAAACACTACAGTTCTAAAAAAAGCCATAGGAAGGAAGTGGAAGAACCTCAGAGGCGAGTGGGAGTGCGAAAGGAATGTGACTGCATTTTTCCCCCTCCCTGCATGTAAGCTCGCTGTTTGCAGGCAAGGGGAGAGCTGTTGGGAGAGTTTTACTGTTTTGGAACTTTGCTGTTCAGAAGTGCAGTGCACATTAAAGCAACTGACTCCTCTGTGCTCTCTTTCTGAACTTTGCAGTTAAAAGCTCCAACATCCCAAATGACTACCAGGTTTAGCATCCAAGTTCTACTCTTAGTTCTACTTCTGTAAGCTCAAAAGAATCTAATTTCTTCTGTTTACTATATCCTTGCATTTGAATTTTACCACTCTGATGCCCCCATTCTTTGCAGTTTCCTTGCTACATCCAAATAAAACAGAGAGGAGGAGCAAGCACTGACAACTTTGTCAGTGAAACATTTGGAGACACTCTGAATTTTATTTCGTGTAGTTCCCAAGCCACTGAGATTGCCAAAAACCAAGCAGAAGAAAACAGAAGAGTCATTTGAAAACAATGTCATGAAAAGGAAATCAATTTCGTATGCATTTCTGAGAGTAATGACCAGCATAAAAGAGAAAGAATTCATGGATCACAGTCTCAGAAGGACTTTATGTCATTCTGTGGCAGAGACTTTTGGGCAGAGTTACAGGTTTTGCATCTTTAAAGCATCTATCTGGACCACCAGGCCAGAAAGAAGTGTGATGGCCCTGAATAATGAATGATTTTCTACACCACAGTTCCTGCTGTCAGTATGTCTCCAAGAGACATGCATTTGCTGAGCAGTGCTGTATGGGCCTTATTTGCTTTACCTGAGAAAAGGGCTTATAATTTCAGCATGAATTTGAATTCTCTGGAGAGACAGCAGTAAGAAAGAAAATTTGAGATGTTGAACTGAAATAGAAAAAAAAAACTGGAGATAGCAAAAATCTCAACATAATATGATTTCTTTCTTTATTTTTAAGTGATGTTTTTTATCCCACTGCCTGGCTAAATGTTGCAGTAACTGTGAAATAGCCTGAAGTTTGTTTTATGGAGAGTGATGTAAACTCTGAAAGGCTTCACCTTTCACACTGCCTCTTTGCAGCACACTCCCTCTCTTTCCAACAAGAAATACTTTGGGTTTTGTACCATTTCTCTTTACTAGCCCTCCATTATTAATGAGGTTTGCATGAGAACATACTTTCTGCTTTGTTCTAGAGCTTGTTTTCTCCTCCTCTGCCCACAGCCACTCCGTGTGTGTCTCTGTGCTGCTGCAGAGAGCAAAGGCAGCCAAAGGGCACAGGGAGGACAAGAAGTAGTAGCAACAACACTCCTGACAAGTCAAGCTAACCATCTGTCTCCTCTTTCCCAGGAAGGCGAGAGGAAAAGCAATTTTGCTTCTCCATAAAAAATGTGACAGAGCCCTCACATACCCCATGGCTACAGTGGTTGCCATGTTTCACATTCCTACTTGCTAAAGATTTGCTGTTATCCCAGTGTTAACTTGGACGAGCTTATCTCTGTGTCCAGTATTTCCTGTGGAAAAGCACGAACCCAACTGTTGCCTTGCATTTAGCTGAACTTTTTTATGCTGGTGCAAAACAGGTGGGAAACCATATCCCACCAAAAGACTTCTCAGCCATGTCTGTGCAGCAGTGGGGAACAGGAACTTTGTGTCTTTTTCCTGCAGTGGGCTCCTGCCAAGTACTGAGATCAAGCAAGGGTCCCAAGGATGGTTTGCTTAAGGCTGATGTTTTTTTAAGTTACTTGGATAAGTGACTATGAGAGCCCCTGAGAATTGGAAAAGACCATGTTTTACAGCTTTCTGATTAGATAGAGTAAGGCAACACCTTCTATCTAACACAAGCAGCCAAAGAGAGCTGAAGGATGTGCTTAAAGCACATGTGGGAAGTCTGTGGCAGAGCAAAAGGAGCCATGACTTCCAAACAGGCAGGATAATACCTTTCTGACACAGGTCCTTCTTCTCATCCTTCATAACAAAAGTCTGACTCAGGCCCACGGCTGTGGGTCCTCTGCACTGACCCACTCTTCACCCAGGCCTTTCTCCAGGGGTGGTCAGAGCTCCTGGGTTCCGGCGTGAACTTCTCAGCGCCAGTAGTTGAGAGCAGCTCAGGGCATGCCAGGTGCCAGGGCGATGAGCTCCTTCCAAACACACTGACTGGCAGATCCTGTGGTTCTGATGTTTTCTTAAAGTGTGCAAAGCCAGCCCTGACTCTTCTTCACCTATTCCTGCACTCAGGGACATACGGAACCCCAATGGCAGGGAGAGCTACAGGAGGACAGTTCTGGTGGAATGTGAGGAGCTCAGTGACCAATTCTGTCTTCATCTTCCTGGGTTATCCTGAATAAACCTCAGTGGACTTGATCCATAGCTCCTCTGTTTTCTGTTGCTGCTCTCAAAGTCTACCAGGTTTGAATTCAGGTTTCTCTCTGGCTACAGGCCCCTGTCATCATGACCATTACATCCAATCACCAAGCCCAAGAAGAGATCCAAGCTGTCTGCAGATAGACCACTGGTCCCTGTACCACTAATGAAGAGGGACAGGCTTGACATTTCACAAGCATTTCTAGAAGGCAACAGGAATGCTGCCTTCCATTCTCAGATTGCCTGCTCAGTGGGGCAGCTTCCTCCCACCTTCTGCAGATCTTCAAGGTAGCACCTCTCTCCTACAGCCTGTGATACAGCAGAGACACCCTCTGGGCTGGGGGCCCACCATTCCTGCTGTAATACTGAGACTCATAACAGGACGCTGCCTCCATGATGGGAGGCAACACCCACACACGCAGGGAGCGAGGCTGGGAAAATTCCTCGGTGCTCCTCCCATGGCCCAAGTGTCCCAGATATCTGCGGGGGGCCCCGGGCTGCCTGTGCACTGCCTTCCCTGCAGCCCCTGTGCCCCCACCCCTCCCTCCATCAGACAGCAAGGCCAGGACGGCGTGCTGGTGAGGATGCACGAATGGCGGTAAAAGGCTGCCCCGCATCACTCGCTCTTGTAGGATCAGCAGCAGCCACTCAGAATGTGGCTGTTCCCAGAAATCACTCTGCTCTCACGTTAATGAGATCACTCTTTAGAAAAGAGTATGATAAGTTAAATCAGATGTGTTTTTCACCATGGGAAATGCACTGCTATTTGTCATTCACAGAATGACAGAGAGTTACGTGCACTCTTCCCCTTCACTTTCCATCTCCACTTGGGCTAATGGGGTGTTTTCCCTGTGCCTTCCACCATAACCAGAGTTTATTTTTAACTACTGGCTGTCACTGTGCCTGTTTGGTGACTTGAAGTGCTAACAACAGTTCGAAATTGGCTGTTACAAAGCTGAAACTCGAAATTCAGTTTTTGGTTGCTGCTCAGCAGCGCTGAGCGAGGTGAAAGTGCTGTAACCCATTACCCAACCCCTCAGTTAGCCCAGGACATTTTTTTTTGTTTGTTTTCTTTACAGCAATCTCTTGAGTGGTTGCAGAAATGCAAACAGAAAGCGCTCCTGACAGATTGAAAACAATTAGGAACGTCTCAGAGTCACTGGAGCAGAGATTTTGTTATGATAATAAAGAATGTTCTTAGCTGGTGTATTATTTTAAAAGGAGAAAATTAAAAAGAAATATATCACGAAGGAGCTGACAGTGCTCAAAACCCACATCCTGTTGTTATCCATGGGCCTGGTACTATATACTGCTGGCAGCTGTGAGATGAACTTTCCCATTAGGCCCCTTCCAAGCCCTTAACCCTGACCCAAAGGGACCTTCTTTCCCTCTTTTAAAGGGAGAGAAAGAAATCAATCTCCCTGCTGATTCAGCTGTGGGCCTCTTATGTCCAAAGTATATTAGCACTGCAAAAAGAAGAAGGGGGAAAAAAAGTGCAGATTGAAGTTTTTTTAATGATGTGGATCGGTGATATTTATGGACTAAGGTTCCTATCCCTGGGACCCATTTGATGCAATCAAATTACTTTCCTAAAGCATCAAAGACTCGGATTCTAAACTGAAACCCCTTGTTTGGTCTTAATTCCTTCCAGCATGCTTAGAACTAATAATTTCCAAGACCAGATTAAAGTCACGGATACTACTACTCCTAGATCTTGTAAACTTCCTCCTGCAGGACTGCCTCACTTGAGAATCATAGACACTTTTCTCAGGCTTTTTAACAGCTACACACATGTCTTTTTAATTTCCTAGGACAAGGCTAGTTCCTTTCAAGATGTTCCACTGGCTCACTGCTATTACTGTCAAAATTTGTTTGCTCTCCCTCTTTTGCCTGTTTTTTCTCTATTTACAGGCTTCTAGGAATATATTAAGCTGCATTTTTCAAAACAGCAGTGTTTCCTTTTCCTTACCTGCTTTGTTTTGCACAAAAATAAAAAAGAGAAAGGAGAAAAACTTAAAATACTCAAAAAGCAGAAAAGGAAAGAAAAATAGAGAAAGAGAGAGAGAAAAAGACAGAGAAAGAAGGAATGAAGGGAAGAAGGAATGAAGGAAAGAAGGAAAGAAGGAAAGAAAGAAAGAAAGAAAGAAGGAAAGAAAGAAGGAAAGAAAGTCCCACCACACTTAACTCTACCTAAGGCTCAAATCTTTTCAATCTTTGTAAAAAGCTAACAGTGCCTCATTTAGAGGCAGAAGTAAAAAGTTCACCAGAAATGCCCCCATCTGGAAACATTTACTGGCTTAAGGTATCTCTGTCTTTTGCCATGTTTCTGTGAAGTCACATTTACAAGCTAAGCCAGCCTTTCTGCTCAGACAGTCGGGATACAGAGGCAAAATAAATTTAGCCCAGAGCCTTGAGGATACTCATAGTGCCTTGCAATATGCTACTGTCACAAGAGTCCCCTTGGAGCAGCACTGCCTGCAAGACACACTCTTGAAGAAGAGAACACAGACATCTGAGGAGGTCTTGGACTCTGCCAAAGGTTTGTGCCTGGTCCTGTATACCCCAGAGTGACTCCTCTCAGAAGCTACTGAGCACAGATTTCGATGGGGGTACTTCAGCTTGTGCTGGGACAAGCTGGGGCAGGTCCAGGCAAGGAAGTTGGAGGCGGATAAAAAGGGGCAGCCCTCTGGAGAAATCCAGCCCAGGTGAGCAGCCTTGAGAGTTCAGTGATCAGCTGGTTAGCAGACCCCAGCCTTGCCACACAGACAGCTCAAGGTCCTTGAAGGACTTGTGGCCCAGAATGGTTCCAAGGTAACTCCCTTAACTTTGGCTGGTTTCACATAAATTTCCCCTGACTTAACCGTGTCCAAGCCATTGTTTTGTTGTGCAGATTCATGGCACAAGATTTTTTGTCCTCTTTGTGCAGATGGTGAGTGGACAGGGCCTGGTTCTTCAATGCAAGTGCTCTGAGAAGTAGGAGTGAAAACCTGATGGGAGGCATCTCTGGAGGTGAAGGTGCTGAAGGCTTTAATATCTCCAATGCTTTTACCATGGTCCTGGACACAGAAAACCAGAGGGAGGGAAGATGAGAGGGAAGAAGGGAAGATGCTACTACTTTGTAGAGTGAGAAACCCTCTCTTCAGCAGAAAATAGCAAATCTGCCTCCTTTTCAGCCTTTCATAGATAATTCTGGTGGAGGCAGAGGAGGTATCTGGTGTTACCGGATCAGAAGTAGGCTACTTAATTCCACAATCTGATTAAATCCAAAATAAATCCAGATACTTATTTGTTACTATGGCAGTAGAAGCATGGATAAATGCACTTTAAACCTACTACTTTTTAAAGTTATTTCTAGCTTTGGTATCTAACACGAAGTATCCAGGTTGGAAAACTCTGACCTAAAGGCTTGCTCCATTTCATCCGTGAATGAACTCAGCAAAGGTTTTCCTGGCCTGTCTAGGAAGTGGTGAAATTTAACTCATTCATACGTCAAAACCACTTTAAAATCCTTGGTGATGAACCATTATGGAAGAGCTGAGTGCTCAGAAATTGTGACTCAGCCTTTCCTCTCTCCTGTTCCACCCCAAAAAACTGCAATCAGGAACTGGCTCAAACAGTGTCTTTTTTTTTTTTT
>VZTB01005695.1:153766-186681 GCA_013397245.1 Thryothorus ludovicianus | reverse complement strand
TTTTTTTTAATGAGTAGTAATGGAGAAGGGAAGTATTTTATTGGACTCCTAGGTTTAAAGTGACTGTTCATCTTTCCCAGCTCTTCTCTGCTTCTGATTTTTTCTTCCTCTTGATATGCAGATCTAATATAAGCTTGATGTGACCCAGGAGGAGCCACAGTATCTCCAGTGATGGGGAAGGGCAGTGCAGTCTGTGTGTCTCCTAAAGCACTCCCTCTTACAGCAATGCAACTTCACAATTTCTCTTCTTGCCTATGATCCCTGAGTGTGCCACAGTGCAGAGGCAAGCTGAACTTGATGCTGGGATCTCAGAGAGAGAGAGGGAGGCCACAGCAGCCCAGCTGTGGGGCTGGAATGGGCCATGGTGGGAGACCTACACCTTTGGAGTAACAACAGCACTCAAGGGCCTGGAGATGGAACTGAGACCAAACTCCAAGGCGAGACCACTGCTGCAGTGAGGAGAGCTGGCAGGCTGCCCAGGATAAGGTGTTATCATCATTCTAATTAGCTGCTGAGTTATGATCCCTGATTTCATCATTTTGAGGAGTGCACAAAGAAGACTCCAGGGGGAAGAGCCTTAGCACAAAGAACACTTTCAACACAAAATCTGGGCTGCCAGGATCACATCATCTTTTGGCTTGTGGACTTAGACAGTGGAGGATAAGAATGTGCTGAAAAAGGAAAGCCCTCTCAATGTATAAGTAGCTCCTAAGGTTAGAAAGGTGACTGAAATTTTAAGGGGAATGAAAATTAAAAAAGAGCTAGCTATTTGTTTCCAAAAAAAAAAAAAAAAAAAGAAAAGAAAAAAATTAATATAACAACATAAAATCAACTAATTTTGTGAACACTTTTCTGTTGCCATCAGATAGAATTTGCAAAGTGGACACTAGTGCACATCACAAACCTGGTAACATTGTTGCAGGAATAGGAAGAGTGGGTTTCTGTAGGCTTCACATTTGAAGAGAAGAAAGCTAGAAATGAGAGGAACTAGCAATAGAAAGGACAGTCAGGGAGCTGGAAGCTATAAGAATGTGACATTGTGACCTTTCAGGCCTTAGACTTCGAGTGAACCCTGGCAAAACAAGACTCTGTCCAGAGGGCCAGGCACAATGGCAACAGGGTCATGTCACATGAGATGTCAGAAAATTCTGTATTGGACAAATAAGAATCAGTGAACTCTGCAGCTGGCCTCATCAGCACAGCTTCCCACCCCAGGGTGAGCTCTGGCATCTGCCACCAGCTCCTCAGACCTGCACTCCTGTTGGTACCCAGAGCCCTGGCAAGCACTCAGAGACCCTTTTTCTTCCCTTTCCTAACTATGTATAAACTATGTTAGAAAAGAAAAGGTTAATTTAATTAGTGTTCCCTACTGTCTGTCTCTGAAAAAAAATTGGTTTTCCTCAAGTATGCAGATATGGCATCCTCTCTGTCATTCTGTAAATGGTGGAGCCTTTTAAGACTATGTGTCTGCCCTGCAAAAATCCCAGTGAACACAGGGCTGTGGTGATTTCAGGGAGCCGCAGGCACCTACACTAGAGTCCTCTGCAGCTCTCTCTCACAGTCAGCAGGGGCTGAAAAGGGGGTCTCACAAGAAGCTGTTGCTATCACACACAGTCAGCTACTGTAACCACCAGGTTTCAACCAGGTGTCCAACAGCAAAGGTATAAGAAGCTCTAATAAAGTGCTTACACTTGCCTTGGGAATAATAAATAACCCTTTCTGCTATTATCAGTGGGGAAACTGAGGTACAGAGAGGCAGGGAATTGCTCATGGCCACACAGAGAGTGAGTGGCCCGACTCCAATATGTTTCCCTGACACTCTCAGCTGCAATCACCCCTTTAGGCCATGCTGGCTGCCACCAGGAAAAAACAAGAAGCAGGTTGCAACTCGGCAGCTTACAAGACTATAAATATAGTTCAAGGTTGTGCTGATACAATAATAATTCACAGGAGTGAAACTTGAGCCATTTATGTGTGTGTGCATAACCAGGGCTGGAAGATATGTTTATAATGTTGCTCAGAGATTTCCTTTCCATTATACTCTGAGCAAATGCACACTGTGCTAAAGACAAAATATTCTCTTTACATGACTGTGCTTTCCTGGATCCTTCTCACCTTCCAGATGCAGTTTCCTGTTCTATCCCTCCCTTACACTTGTTCTCCTTGCCATCAAAATCCTTCTTGCTCCTCTGCATGGGACAGTAGGAGCAGGGAGCCACCAGATTTGCCCAGCTGGGAGGAGTGCCCTCAGATTGTTTCTTTCTTGCAGAATCAGTAACAGGATTCAGAGGAATAGGGAGTTAAGTGTAAGAGAAGGGAAAAACTAAAGATAGTAAAAGAATAATTTGGTTTTCAGAACACTGCCTAGGAAGTCTTTAGTTTGCACAGTTGGTGTGTATAGCTGTACACCAAACCGTAACCCAGAATATGGAGTAATAATGGCTATCCCTGCCTTCCCACCAACACAGTTTGGGAGTCACTGAGAAGAAAGGTCAATACCACCTTTATCTCATGTACATCCCTCCAGAGATGTTCTTCTTGCAACTTTCTTTTCCTCTCTCCATCTGCCTTGCTTTGTTCAATCCACAAGGCACAAATAGACTCAGAGACAGGCTGCTGAGCCAGTACTTCTCCCCCTTTTTTTTGGTTGACTTTAATCTCAACTTCGTGTGTTTTCAACATACTGATCAACTCCGCTTTCTGTACATAAGGCAAAGCTTCACTTGTTTTTGTTTCATGGTTCTTGTTTTGTGAGCTTCTCCTGTGAATTCACCCCATGTGTTATAATGCTGGATCAGGTTTAATTTATGCCATTCAGTCTTTCCTTCAGACCAATCTCCCTGGGCAGCAGCCCCAGACTTTTCATACCACTGTCCCAGTGCAAGGGCTTGGAAACTGGACCCTTCCCTGTAGAGCTCTCTTGGCTTTTCCACCCTGCTTGGCTCAGCTCCTCTGCCTCCCAGCCTACCAGCTGTTCTGGGAACAGCAGCTACTTCAGAGCACCACAGGCAATGACCCAAACTGTTTTGTGCCCTTTGGATAACCAAAGTATGCCCTAGTACAGGGTGCTTTCATGTACCCAATCCCTGTGGGGCCTGACTTCTCAGAGCGCTGCAAACTCATGTCAAAGCCAGTGGGGAACGAGAGGTTCAGCATCCATCCCTAGGCATTACAGCCAGGCATGTGGGAAACAGTAGCACCCCAGCCAAGGGGACAGATTAGACCATAGGGTGTCATTCAATTCCCAGGGGAATGAGCTGAAATCTTTAGGTGGAGGTCATAACTAGTCCTAGTCATGTCAAATAAGTAGCTCCCACAAGCACAGTTTGCACCAACTGGCTCAAAGGCATCACATTCCTACTCTAATCACTGATTAAAGAGGAGGAAACTGCACATAAATTCTTTTATTTCAGAGGCTGGACTTAAACCCCTATCAGTTCATATCTTGTTGCAACCATAAATCTTTTTCAGTGACAGCAAGTTTTTATCAAGAAGACCCATATATTCCTAATATCTGGCAGCCAGCCTAAGATCCATAGTTTATAAAACTTGTTCTAAAATAAGCCATAAAATTCATTACATATATTACTGTGAATATCCAGAGTTTAAAATGCAAGTGTTGGACCACAAAATCATAAGACTGGCTTAAAAAAACCCAAACAAACCAGGAGATTGAAGAAAGAAAACAATGAAGAGAATCCAACATTCATTCACTACCATGTTTCTGAAGCTTTATTACACATTGACTAAATGTTCACAACATTTTTTCCCCACAGACATGATGGGTCAAATATTTTTAAACATACTTGAGATTTCTACTTTCTCACTTTCTTTCAGGGCTACTGGTTTAACAGAGAAATAGTATTATTAGAACTTGACATCATAAAAGTATGAATTCACTGCAAAAAAACAAATGAAGTTGGACATTGTGGAGGAAATCTTTTTCCTAATAATGACACTAACTATGACGGAGCCATGCCAGAAGTCTGATGCCATTTTGTTTAAGATTAGAACATTATATTGTCCCAGAGATACTAGGAGACATTCAAATTAGCTGTCATAGTTGGCAGTAAATCCAGACCTGCCCAATCCAATACATTCTTTAGCTTATGAAACAGACCAAAATGATACAATGGGATCTTCATGGGCATTAGAAGGAGTTGGAAAGGGTGAGGCGATTTGGCAGGTGTAAAAATGAGATTGGGAAAAACAAGATAAATATTTTCCCTGTGAATAATTGTCCACAAAATCTGCAAGTGAGACAATAAAACCCAGCTTTACTGGAATAACCTTGGTCTGTGAAAGAAAGGTCTGTGGTGAAGACGATTCAGAATGATGAGGGAGAGCAAAGGAGCATCTCATACAAATGCAGCTGTGAGGCAGCACTGTGTGAGGGCAGGGTGGCTTTGGGAGCACCACTGTCTGCTGGGGACTGTGCTGACCAAATCTTGTTCAGTTCTGGAAGTGGAATAGCATAATCAAGGGCTTCCAGTGGTTCCTCTGGGAAAGGCAAGCAGCTTCAGGTGTTTTTACATGGTATTCCCATTACAAAGGATACTTATTTTTCAGAAATATTTTGGACTATAGTCAGACCACTCCTCTAACTATCTAATGTATCACTCACTCTACCACTTTGGTATTAAGATCAAAAAAAGAGGCTCATGTTGTTTACTATTTGCATTGCCTGGCTCTTAGCAAAATCAACACATAATCTGCTCCTATGGTACTTACAGGCATCATGTCTGAGCTGAGAAACCTCCCTGCAGAGTGGTAAGGATATGGTAGTGTTTGGATTGCCCAAGGATATGAGTGGAGAAAACTTAAAGTTGCCCACAAGTCATTGGGACATTTTAATAAGGCACAAACCACAACTGGCCTTCTGCTATCCCACTCTTTCCGCAGACTGTACAAGGAGCTGGAGGAAGTCAACCCTGCCCTGTCACAACCCAGAAACAGGCATGGTGTTTGTTATAAATTCTCACTGGGCTGAACAAAAACACCAGTCCACATGGTCAGGGAGCTCTTATCCTCCACACACCTAGAAGATGCCCGTTGCAGAAAGACTTAAGATGACCATTTTATTATTGGTTCTGATAATTTTCACTTCAAAATTGATCTTCAAGCCTCCACAGATCTCTGGTACAACTGGCATTCAAAGATGGATAAAGAGGAAAAAGACTTATGCTTGCTGAAATACTGACTTGCATACTTACAGTTATGCCTGTATAAACTTCTGAGCAGCATTTGGCCCTAAATGTCTGGCTGGGACTCAAATTGTTTCTAGAACAATACATCTAAATTATCTTTTTTTCTAGGCCATGAGATGATGATTGTGTAGCTCCCCTGAGGGTGCTGTAGCCCTGAACCAACAAGGGTTTGTAAGCTTTTCTGGAAAGGCTGAAGACCAAGCAAAAGGCAAGTCTGGCGTGGGTCTGTCCGGAGCAAATGTGCTCAGTCCTGAGCAAGCAGGAGGTCTGGTCTGAAAGAGAGGATGCTATCCTGTTCATCCTCCCCCTCCACTGCATAAGAGAAGAACACAAAGTCACGCAAGCAAAAGAAAGGATTTTGCCCCTACAGTAAGCCTTGAGATCTGTATTGGAAATATTTCCTGAAGATGACACATTTACAAAAAGCAGAAAGCACACAAAGGGAATATCACTACATAGTCAGCTACAAAGGATCTGAGACTCCCTTGATTTAAAAAAGTATAGAAATATTTATTTTATCCATTGCATGGTGTCAGAGGTTTTGGATATATCACCATATTTAAATTGTTTTACTTTTGATAGAATAGAGGGGGAAAAAAATGCTTCCAAATGGCTCTGGTACACACCAGTGGTCCCTCCTGAACACACAAACAACGTGAATGTTGCAACACAAACTGACAAAAGAAAGAAAATTTATAGATATTGCTGCAACATAAAGCCAACCCAAACATGTCCTCTGTGACACGCAGCTGAAGGAGGTCACTTGCATATTTTGATTCCCAAAACAACAAAACAACCCAAACTCCCTGCCCTCAGACTACCGGTGCCTGCTGATGAGCAAACCACGGAGTGCCTACATATACACGGACAGGGCAGGTTTTCCATCCAAGTGTGTGGTCCAGCTGTTCCTTGTGGTGGGAAGAACAGCCTGGCCATCTTCTACCATTCAGGATTTGGGAGTAGGATGGGGAAGTGTCACAAGGGCTCTCATTGCACAATGGAACCTGTGTGATTCTCCTGGGCTCGAGGCCAGGATTTTCACATGGAGCAGAGGGAGCAGAGTAAACTCTGAACATCATCCCAATTGATGGCTAAAATTTTGTCTTAAGCTATTCCCTTGGTAAGGGCTCCTGGACATGCAGGGTTTGAGTCAGATGGTTTGTCAAAGTTTATCCTATTTCCTTCTCACAGAAAGGCTGTTAAATAGAAATTGTAGGGATGGAAGGTGGTTATGCAGCCACATCTTTCCTCATCTATCTTGGCCTGTCTTCCAGAACTTTGTGTCAGTGGATGTACCTTGTTCTCAGAATTCTTTTCATTTCCTCTGTCTTTAAAAAAAAAACCACCCCAAAACAAACAAAAAGCAACAACAAAAAAATCAAACCAAACAAAAAACCCAATCCAAACAAAAAATATAACAAAAAAACAAACAAAAAACCCCAAAAAACCAAAAAACCAAAAATCTACCGGAAAAAAAAAATCACCCCCCCCCAAAAAAAAACCAAAACCAGAAACAAAACCAACAAAGAAAAACCCTCAGCCCTTTCAGGAGTACAGGAGTATGCAAAGAGAAAGAGCAAAGCCTCTTTTTACCAAAGTGCCCACAGCTCTTGCTCATCTGTGACCTGTAGAGACATATTGTCCCTTCAGACCAACCTAAACACACCAGAAACTCCAAAGCATGTCACCAGAGAACTGGAAGAACTGGACTATGTGACATTCAACAGGCACTCTCTCAGACATGCAGGTATAACCTGTATGTGGCAGTTGTGCCAACATACAATCCTCCTCGTCTCTGGGGATTTTGCTACATAAATTAAAGCACATCAGCATTTCTATTACCTAAACCTTTCCTCACTGGGGTTATACATCTACTGCAAACTTTTGTTCTGAAATTAGCTGTGAGTTTATTCTTCTGCATGTGCTTTTAATAATTGAAAAACAGCTATGATCTCCTCAGCTGAGTGGCATTTTGCAGCACATTTATCCATATTGAGAACTATGTCTGCTTAATATTGGCAAACCAAGATAAACAGAAACAAAAGAAAGGCAAAACAATTTGCAGCTCTTCAGTGCACACATGTCCAGCAACATTTTTCTCCACCAGCAAATACATCACAAACACATTAGGTCAAGAGTGGCAGATGTGAGGAGTGCCAGTTCTTTGAAATAGTTTATTTTGCAACCAATTAGACAAATTATCCACAACCTAAAAATTCTCAAAGTTGGCAGTCACACCAGGGAAGTAGAGACCTCTGCTAAAATGGCCTCCAAAGATGTGGAGGTAAATATAATGGCCAAGTTTGTTTCTTTTACATAGAAAAGGATAATTTACACAAAACACTCTGCTACTTGCTCTTTTTTCCCCCTTACGTATGCACACTTAAGATTTTTATAGCACACAGCCATCTGATTGCTGTATTTGTGTATGCACTGAAAGGTTTGGGGAGGAAACTATGATCTATATGGTCTGCTTGGCCTCTGTGGCTTTTTACTTTCTTTCTCTGTTGCTCAGGGACATGGGAACAGAGCTGCTTGTCTCAAAGGCACTTCCAGGAAGTGGCCACTGGAGCTCCACTTTCTGCACAGTATTTTGATAAGACCCCACAATTAATAGTTCTTACTCATCCTGCAAACACCACCAACCCTCATAACTCTTGCCTTTTTTATGTATTTTTTATAATATTTTTATGTTACGGTACCAGATAAGAAAGATGACAACAAAGCAGCAGCACCTCAAGAATTGTTCTTTGTTGAAGGTGGACTGTCTACAACAGACAGCAGAGGAAACCATCAGACAAGGAGAGCACCACAGCCAGAAATGGAAAGCTGTCTTGGCTCCTTTCTGATCATTGAACTGCATTTAAGGATCTGCCCATGATAGTTTTACAGAGAGCTTCAAGATAAAGAGAGAAAATTTGCTTGACGTTTGGTTCATTTGAATAATTCCTCCTCATACATGCAGAAAGTCTTTCTCAAAAATTCAATTAGTGGACAAGGGGCCTCTACAAAAATCAATTAGTGGCAGCAAAACCAAAGCACATAGGGATGAACCAGGGAGACCACAAAGCAAAGACAGGTAGCTTGGGTCTGAAGTGGGTGAAAAGGGGAAATCAGTCACGAGGCAGAAAGACAATGGTGTAGTCAAAGCAATCCTTGAGGAAAATTCCCCTTTTGACACAATTTTGAATAAATTCCTTTGCCTTTCTATTCTCACTGCCTTAACATTTGGAGGTTTTCTAGAAATGAGTTTTCAGAGTGCACTCTCAGCACTCTCAAATTACAGTAATTATGAATTACTTCTTTCAGACAAAACTGAGGTTTTACATGAGATTTTTAAGTCACACCTTTGCCAAGTTCTCATATGTCCACATTTCAAGCATGGATATGAAGGCTGAGTCAGAGAACTTGTTCCAGTTTTGATTGCTTGCACCAAGAAATGCTCACTACCAAGACTGGGCTATATAATGAAGGTCAGAACTGTAGAGAAGCATTAAAAATGCAAGTAATCCCCAAGTGCTCAAGTGATGCTTACAAAGGTTTTACCAGAAGTTCTGACTTGCTCCCAAGACCAGCAATATTCCCAGGAGTACACATCCAGGGAACATTAGTCACTATTGGACTAAACAGCAAAACACGCTGTGTATTTAATGAGTTATCCTCAATTTAAGGCCTATAAAGAGCCTACTTTTCCAATAGACCTTTTTTAATTTAGCCCCATTTGCTGAAGATTGCCCATTTAATGCAACACATCATTATGTTTTTATTGTTAGCTTTTTATGAACTGTACCAGATTAGCTGCAGAGAATTTACACTAGATGCTCTAATTAGACCTTTATAGGTAGCCATAATTTTCTTTTCATGTGCCCATAAAGACTGATAAATTAATCTGCAGGAACATGAACTCCGTCATCTTTTCTCCCTCTTCACCACTCACTCCTTGTTATGATAAAACCCTAATGAACCCACTTGCACAATTCCCTTCTGTTTTGTTTTCCTTTAAAGGCTAATTTCAACTAGACAATTCAACCAGCTGCAATATTTTTCCATATATGATGCCAGAGAATAAGTGGCAAGCATGATCCTTTCTTATATGGTTTAATCATTTCCATTCTGAGTGGAAAATGATCAGCCAACAATGGCAAACAAAGAGGTGTGATCCATAAAACTTGACTTTGGATCATTTGTTTAACAAACAGGAAAATAAGGCAAAATGATAAACAATAAACTCTAGGGCTGCTAATTGTCAGTTAATTAGAAAAAATTGTTAGAACAGGACAAAAACCAGTAGCAAGAAAAAGAATTTTCTCATTTACAGTTTTGAATACGCTTCTCACACAAAAGACAGCACTCTTAAAGGATCCAGTCTCTAATTCAGTAAAACCATTCTTAAGCACCAAAATCTTTAAAACTGACTTAAATATATACTAAAAACTTTGTTAACTAGAAGGGATGTTCTGCTTTAGATGAGATGCCAATCTACCTACCTGATCCTAGTGCAGGATCTCTATTCAGTATTTTTTGTCTTTCTCAAGACAGAAATCAGTGAATATAACAAATAATATGGTCTTTTCATTAGTGCTGGCACTCACTTGCAAACTGAAGACCATAGTTTTTGCTGTACTAAGTCCTTTACAGTAGCTTGTCTTCTTAAATATTGTCAGAGAAGAGGCTTTGCATTGATACCACCAAAAGGTTAACTGCACTCCGAAACACATGTACTATTTCCTTCTTGGGTACTGAAATGAAAGAAGTTATAGTACCAGTATCAGTCATCAGCAATAATGTGGAAGCAGCATGCTTGCTAAAGAAGAACTCTTCAAGCTCTATCAGGTAAAAATGACATTGTGTTATTACATGAGTGAAAACTGTATTAGTGAGGAAATGTGGTGTTCAAGAGGTCTTGGTCATGTTTGAAAATGGATACTATACCAAAGTGCCTGCTGTACTCTATTATACCAAATACTAAGGATGAAAAATGTAATTTAAAAAAGCCCAGGTGGGGAGGATTCACCACAGGTAGTACCCACAGCGAGTGGTAAAGGTCACTGCTGGTCCTCTGTGAGATTATATTTTGTGGAGAAAGTCAGGATGAGGCCCTCATGCACCCTGGAACCAGAAAGACCCACCACAAAGCCCTCCTTAACCCAGGGCATTGTAGTTTTCCTTGACCTCTTACTACAGTGGGTTTTTTCTTGCTTGGTTTTCTAAGGAGAAGTACATGTGGTCCTATGTGTACTCATATGTGATTCACAGAATCACAGAACTGTTTAGGTTGGAAAAAACCTCTCAGATCATCGAGCCTACCATTAACCTACACTGCCAAGTTCATCACTTAAACCATGTCATTAAGTGCCACATCTACATGTCTTTCAAATACATCCAGAGACGACGACTCCACCACTTCCCTGGGCAGCCTGTTCCAGCACTTGATGATCCTTTCAGGGAAGAAATGTTTTCTAATGTACAGTCTAAGCCTCCCCTGGTGCAATTTGAGGGAGGTTCTTCCTGTCCTTCACCCTTGTTCTTTGGGTGAAGAGGTCGACCCCCACCTGGCTGCACCTTCCTTTCAGGCAGCTGTAGAGAGGGATGAGGTTCCCCCTGAGCCTCCTTTTCTCCAGGCTGAGCACCCCCAGCTCCCTCAGCTGTTCCTCACAGCCCCTTGTGCCCCAGACCCTTCCCCAGCCCCGCTGCCCTTCTCTGGACACGCTCCAGCCCCTCAGGGTCTTTCTTGCACTGAGGGGCCAGAATTGAGCACAGCATTGGAGCTGTGGCCTCCCCAGTGCCCAGGACAGGGGGACGGTCACTGCCCTGCTCCTGCTGGCCACACCACTGCTGACACAGGCCAGGATGCCATCGGCCTTCTTGGCCACCTGGGCACACCCTGGATCATGTCCAGCTGCCATTGACCAGCACTCCAGGGCCTTACCCACCAGGCAGTTTTCCAGCCCCATCCCCCAGACTGGGGGTGTTGTGACCCAGGTTCAGGACCCAGCAGCTAGCATCACTGAACCTCATACAAATGGCCTTGGCTCACTGATCCGGCCTGTCCAATCCTTCTGCAGAGCCCTTCTACCCTCCATCAGATTGACACTCCTGCCCAAATTTGTATTGTGTGCAAGCTGACCGAGGCTGCACTCGAGACCCTCTCTGAGATCATAGATAAAGATATTAAATAAAATTGGTCCCAACACTAAGCCCTGGACCAGCCACCAGCTGGAGCTCACTCCAGTTCACCACTCCATTCAGCACCACTCTCAGGGCCCAGACATCCACCCAGGTTTTCACCCAGTGGACACTGCACACATCCAAGTACGAGCAGCCGGTTTCTACAGGAGAATATTGTGGGAAATGGTGTCAAAGGCCTTGCTAAGTCCAGGTAGATAACATCCACAGTATTTGCCTCATCCACTAAGTGGGTCTCCTTATCATAGAAGGCGATCAGGATAGTCAAAAATACTTGCATTAGCCTGGCCTTAACCTCTAATTCTTATATTTGCTGGCAAATTTTACCAAACTTGAACTATAAAAGAACATATAAAAGAATTTGAAAACTTCAGGTAATTGGAAAATTTGAAAATTTTATGTAACTGCATGACTATTGACAATAGTCAACAGAGAGAAAACAGAAGTATATTCATGATGTCACTGAGGCAAAGGTGCAAGATGATTTACTCCTTAGTAGACATCAGTGAATCCACTCAAGGCACCAGGACTCACTTTTTCCCAGTCCACAGAACAACCAGATGTGTTTCAAGGAAATGCTTCCCCTGTACCCATTGTTTCAGTGTTAATCTGGTCCTAAAAGGTGATACCTGTAAGCCTACTACATCAATTGAGGGCAGAGCCTTCTTGCCTTAGCCCCTCTCACACCTCTCTTCTGATCCTCCTGTGGAGGATGAGAAAGTACCTCATGCTATGCTGGGACGCTCATCCATCTCATCCTGTCTTCAGGCACTCATTTCCTGCAGACCTCAGCAGATCTGCTTCTGCCGTGTGCTAAGCAGCCAGCCCCCAATGGTTAGCAACACAGCAACATTTAAACATCCCAAATCTCACAGTCTTGGGTTATGCAATCTTGCTCCTAATTTGTGGCTCTTATTAACTTCTGATAATTTTGATCCAAAACAATGAAGCTAAAAAGGAGTAACAAAAAAGTACATGAAGAAGGGAGTGAGACTGGAAAAGAGAGTTCAAACTCCCCCTGGATATAATCATTCCAACAGTGCAATGAATTTTATACCAAGCACCAGTCTTGGCAATTTCATTTATTTATGGGACTCCGTACACAACCCCATCAAATAAGTAATCAGGGATATAGTTTGGCTCATGGACTCAGGCAGTGTCTTTCAACTACATTGGGGGAAAAGAACATTAGGCCTTTGGAACAGCTAAAGCCTGTGTATGATTTTTCACCTTATTACTGGCAAGCATGCAGGATGTGTTTTTGCAAATGCATGTTTCATCAAAAAAATCTGAAAATCTGGAGCCCTCAGCAAGAAAAATGCTCCTTAATTCCATTTTACAGGTAATTCTGAAGGGAGTTTGCTCAAGTGAAAATATGCTAACAATAAATAAAAGACTGAAGACATTTTAGTAGGGCTTGCATGCATGGCAGCAATGCCAGACCTACCATGTGTTCTGGAGAAACCCTGGCATCACAGTGAATGGCATCATCTACCAGGTGCTGACACTGTGTGTTACAGGGCTCCCAGAGAGAGCAGGTTCATTAGCCATGCCTCCTATTGCTATCATCTGCCTTTGTTTAAACCCAGAAACCGAAAAATTATGCCCTAAGGAGGAATAGTTACTGCTGCCCTCGAAGGCACCAGCCTTTGCTTTCTAACACCTGACCCACCACAACATGCTCAGCCCTGCCCAGGTCCCACACAAACTGTGCCTCCTCTGGGCTGGCTACAGCCATTTAGAGGCAGGGGTCCAAGGGGAAAGGCTTGGCTCACAGCCTCGCTTAGAACTAAGCTGCAGACACGTGAGCCAGCGCATCCTGTCGTGGCAATACACACCAAAGCTGCTTCCTCAGGCAGCACTGCTGCCTAACCTAGACAGCGAGTTATGCAGCCCAAAAGGAGCATTTAGACAGTCTTCATGAGGTGCTCTAACTCTGGAAGGAGCAGAGGGGGCTTTTTGGGAAGTACAGAAGTCCCACGAGCTCAGTATTCCTAAAGAAACTGAATATTCACAGGATTGGACCTTTTGGTCAAGTCTATGTTATGGTGAACTCGGATACTCTCTGTGCATACCAAAAGGCATTATGATTCATCTTTAGGGATTTGCATGGGATCTGCTCAATGTTTCTGCTGCTCAGCAAAAATAAAACAAAAGCATGTTCCACATATTTTTAAAGCAGGTTCTGTCCTATACATCTAACCAAATAAAAATATTTCTTTGGTTTAAGGAGTTAAAGCATTTTGTGTCAGAAATCATCCAACAGATTTGGAAACATCAATGGTATCCCCAATGTAATAGCACCACTCCCCAAGCATTCAGAAATCATGAGTCAGATGTCTCCCTCCAAAAGAAAAATCACACTATTGACTTCAAACCACTCACATAAAAAGTGTAATCAATTCCAAACATGCTTTTGGATTTCTCAGTATACAATTTGGGTCATATTTCAATCATTTTCCTGACAAAGAAAAAAACACTATAAATTTTCTTTGCTTTTCAATCAGAGCTGAGAGATTCTCGTATAATCCATTGTTTCTAGGAGCTAGGGTTTTAAGCAAAATAGAAAACACTGTCTCAAGAAAAAATCATAAAGCTGACTATGCTGCTAGTGTGATACTTTTCTCCTACCATTAAAAGCCTAACAAGGAAGGAAAAAACACTGAGATGTTCAAAAGGTTCTAAACAAGCTCTGCTTTTGCATATCAAAAAGTACCTTTTCTTAAATTTCTGCTCCGTGCATTACACTCGATAAGGATCAAATTCTTTTTATCAAACCATCACTGCTGACTAGCATAGTCATCAACAGCAAGGGCTGCACTGGAGACTTCTATTTGTGAAATCTTCAGTGTCCTTACAGAGGTGTCACTAGGACGCGAGGGCATTCAAGTTCCAAGACCAAGGCACTGGGATAAATCCCAAGTGCAAGACATGCCACGTGGCCACAGAAAGAGGCAGCTATGTATCCTTGCACCAGGCAAATCAGTTCCTACAGCACCCTCCTCTCCCAGTGGCAAACAGCAGTTCAGACCAGTAGCTCCAGGCTGTGCTTTCATGCAGGCTTGCATGTTGGCACCACTCTTTGTAGTGCCAGGAGCTTGGTGCTGTGTCCCACGACCACCTGCTGACCTTTCAGCTGGCGCTCAGCTTATCTGGCCACCTGTGGTGGCTTGCTGAGCCCTAGGGAGCCCTCAGGGGCTGCCTCCAGGGCCTGTTTGACTTATTTTCTAGAAGTACTCTGGAAGCTTTCACCTCTATCTTAAATGGTCATGTTTATCTTTCTCCTGCTGTGGCAAACACTAACAGGCAGGCCATATTTCACCTATTTGTGGAGCTCTAAGAAGGAGTCATTAACTGCAAACATTTTTGGGTTTTTTTAATGGAAAAGAGTAAGCACTTTTTAAGGTATAATTTTTCTGACCTATTTTCAATGCTCATTGATCAAATACTACCCAAGGTGTTCTTATTTTACTTCATGGATGCAACAGGATCCAGGAAGATGAGTTCTGCTATAGATGTCTAAGATTTGTTTTGGACAAGGGCACTGGAGAGCTCAATAGATGTATGTAAAATAGGATTTCCTTATTAAAGCCAAAGCTCATGCAAGGTTTTATGATAGGACAGGCATCTGCCTCATTAAGAAACAAGAAGGGATGACCATTTTCCAGATCACTGTTCAAACCCTACACTCCACCCCTAACCACAGAGAAAACCAAGCCTGTAACCACCACCAAAGCATGTCTTGCATCCAGCTCAGATATAGATTATTTCTGTACTCAGAAAACCAGCACTACACCTAAAATGCCATTTATAATATCACATGTTTCTTATTGGACTCTTTGGACAACTCGCAAACCACTGTCACCAGCCAGTTTTCAGCTAGATTTGACTAAAGCCAGTGAGAATTTGACCATACCTGTGTGAATTATGGGTCCATAGTTTGTTTCGTAATGCAAAGAGAAAAACATGCTTGATGATAGCCTCTGCTTCCTGCTGTCCTGGGCATTTTGTAAAGGCTTATAGAAGTTCTCTATAGAAATAAACAATGTATGTCATACCTGGGAGGACATTTCTCATTACACTTCTCAAAAGTGACTCCTGTCCAATCTGGTCACATGCAAAAGTAATGAGCTCAGTGAAAGATTGTTGATACTCACTAGGAATAGTGTTTTTGAAGAGGCACATGAAACTTAGTGAACCCATTTCACTCCAGAATATAACCTTGCCTTCCTCTGCACCTCAGTCCCCTTCAGGTCTAGGAACAAACATAATGGTTAACTCTGACATGAAGAGTAAGTAATTATTCTCATGGGGCCAAAACTGGAATCTGTATCACCAGGAAGATCAAAATATGGACACTCCTGTTTTCCTGAGAGAGGGAGCTAACACAATTCTCATGGAGAACGTTACTCCAGGAGCACTAAGCCTTTGAATGAAAGGCAGTTGTTCTGAATCCCCTAACGCTGGGCTCAACTGCAGTGCCGACTGGCCTGCTCGGTGGGAAGGAAGTGAAAGACCAAAGAAAAGCAAGCATTGTAGTGCTTTTTGATCCTGGAGTGATTGTAGTAATTGTAATCTTTTACATCTAGCTACTCTCCACAGTAAAATAATTAAAATTATATAAAGACGCAGTAATTTGCTAAACATCCAGAAGGAAAAGGAAACCCAAGTAATAGGCAGCATAGATTTAAAATAAGTGTTTCCTTTCATTTTAAAACACACACTATTACCAATGGATAAAATCTTAAAAGACAAATAATTCTGTATGCCAGAATAGGGCCACTGTGATGTGGTTTGAAAACTGGCTGAAGATTCATAATCAAAGGCTAATTCGCATGTAAATGTAATGAGCTCTGCTCTGTGAAGCAGTGTATGAATCAGTGTATTAAAGCAGAATTTTTTTTTAGTACTTACAAATAATCTGAAAGAAGAAATAAACAGTTCAGGAATGAAATCACCAACTGCTAACAGTACTGGAGAAACATCAAGAAAAAATGAAAACAGCAGAATATTGCAAATGGAAAGAAACCTGCAGTTAAAAAGTGTAAGAAGCTGACATTCAATTTGGGCACAAATATGGCAACTTGTTGCCTGTGGAAAATACTTATTTGGCTCACACACATTCAGCAAGGCGGAGTCCAAGTGCAGATGAGAGTACAGAGGAAGAGCAGATGAGTGCCATAAACATGCCCAACCAGAGCCTCAGTGGTATCCACACTCTCATTTCACACTTTCTACAGCAAGTAGGCACCTCTGTCCTCCTGCAAAATCAGTCCTACAGCACAACATCACCAACCAGAGAGTGGGAGTCCATAGGTGTGTAAGCCAACACATGGAACACACGCTTCCACGTCCAGGCATTGCTGTGCCAGGAGGAGACAGGCACAAGGGGACTGAGCATGGACATAATAGGGTTCAAGTGGCCAAGTCCCCCGGGTGTCAGGTGTCTGGGGAGGGCATTCTCAGGTGACAGCGAGCCAGCAGGGCTGCCCTGCCCAGAGCTGGTGTCACTGGGTTTGCGAGGGCTCAGCATGCGTGGCTCCAGCCCTTAAGGCTTTGGGTGGCTCATAAGGGGATGCAGTGTTGGACATAAGACAGGGTGAGAGAGATGGGGGTGGTTCATTCGCTGACAAGAATAGGATGGACAAAAGCCATTGTGTCCAGGAGGCCAGACAGCATGATTTATGAGGAAAACTCATGGATTGTATGGAGAATCTGGCAAGAAATAAGCAGGAGAAGCAAATATGGATGACAACAACCTGAAAATGCTTAAAGGATGCAAAAATCTGTAAGGTAAGAGTTTATGGTCCATTTTCCACAAAGGAGTCAGCCTTCTTTTGCTATTTACATCTGTCTGTGACTACTACTTGCTAAGAAATGAGAGCTGAGGCCTTCTGAAAATCAGTTACATAAGCATAATAAGAAATTGAAACAGGAATTAAATCCTTACTGAATCTCAAAAAAAGACATCCTGGTGCTGTGAAGCTGAGGAATGGTATCCCAAAGCATGCTTCTTCACTTGGGCCTTTCCAAACTGGACTAAAGCAAGCGTTAGCACTAGTCCTACAAAGAATCTGTGCTCCTGCGGGTAAAGAGGCAAGCTGCTCGCACCAGCAGGTGTTTTCCTCGTCAGTGTCAAACTTAATTACACAGCACAGGTTCACTTTTGAGCACGTTACAGGAAAAGAACATTTTGAGCCCAAACCCATAGTTTCCCAGCCTCCCAGAGCTCTCACCCATTTGCAAACAATTGCGAAGGTGGAAGAATTCAGGGAACAGATGTAGCCTGCCCCCCTAGTCCCATCTGTTCACATCAGAGAACCACCACGCAATCTGGCAGGGAGAGCTCCCTCTGCTCAAGATAAACACTGGCCTGGGCTGGGGGGAGAAGGGAAGGGGGGTCAGGGAGGGGCGGTGGTCGTGGGTCAGATCCGAGAGGCACTGCCAGTGCTGAGTGGGAAGCTTGCACGGCATCTGCCAGTACCATGTCTGGCTCAAGTCAGAGCAAAATCCTTCAGCAAAGTCTGTCAAAACACAAAGAACTTGCCTGAAGCTTTTTGCATCCCCCTGAGCACTCATCTTCCCACGAACACCACTGCGGCGAGGAAATGTCTCTCGCTCCCCAGTCAGCCAGAGGAGGCTTGTGAATTTGGGGATGTAGGCATGAGAGGATGTGCCAAATACACAGTGTGGAAGGGAAGACTGAAGAAAATGGGTGTTCAGAGGTATAGAAGTGAAAGGCAGAATATAGCCCGCAAAGCATTTGTATATTTGCTTTCCTGCACTGCAAATCATGAACAGCAGTGCTGGACACCCTTGACTGTGATAAAATCCCTATGATTTGGGAGCCTGAGTGATACAGGCTTATATTCTGTGTATCCAGCAGTCCCTGCTTCTCCTCTTGAAGCCTGACTCAAGGCACGGCCTGCTGACCCTTCCCTTCTTCATCACCAGCTCGTCCTGCAGCCTTTCTGCTCATCTGGAGCTGCTCCAGACTTCTTGGAAGCACATGAGGCAGTGATGAGGTGATGGAGCTGTGGTATGACAGCCACCAGTGCTGGGCAGAGAGCAGAGTTCAGCTGCCAGTTCACACTCCTCCCAAACCTCCTTCTTCTCTGTCTGTGGAAACAGGCTGACATGACTTTTCTCCTTTTCAAGGCTGTTGCAAAGAACTAGATCCATGAAGCGTTCAGCTGGTGCACCTTCAGGCAAGTATCCAGACTGTAACACAGCCTCAGCACTGCCATAACAAAGCCATCCTCCAGTTATCCCTATGCAAAGTAGTGTAAAAACAGCACACAGCCAAGGTACAGCAATAAAATGATGAGAAAAGTACACAGCCTGCTTCTAAGCAAACAGGAAGATATAACATCAATGAAAAACAGCAAAGCTGATCCTCCTCCACTATTGGTGTAATTCAGCACTTTAAATATGAGATCACAAAATATTAATGGGTAAAAGTCAAAGCCAGAATGCTTTTCTACTGATAGCTGAGGTGCAAACTATTTTTAATCCTTTTCTCTTTTCTTTAATAGATGTTCTTGTGGTGGTGTTTGGGGATGCTTAATATCCTCTGGGAAAGATAAACATCAGTGATTATTTTAGGCCTGTATGACCTTGCTGAGGAGTAACATGACTCCTCGCAGGGCTAAGAGCAGACTTGGCAGAGCCCAGTTGTAAGGAAGTCTTCTATTGTGCAGACCTGCTTTGCCTGTGAAGCAATATGTTTTTTTGTCTTGCAGAGTGGAGCTCAGAGAAAAGGCTCAGCCTGCACCAAATTCTAGCAGAAATGACTGACTCATTTTCAGAAAATCAAACAGGATCACAAGAGGAAGTAATAACTAGCCTTTGGAGCTGAACACTTTAAAATCCTGATCTTGATTCACCCTCATGATGGCAAGAGAAGAAGATAGCAAATGACAGTGGAAAGCAAGGCACATTCTGATCAGTTTCAATCAGTGTTTAATTCATGACAGTTTTCACTAAATGTTAAAATAAATGCCCACCCTAACATGTCCAGCAATGTTTTCATTCAAACTAACAAAGCAGTGTTTCAAATTTCTGACCACGTCTTGGTTGGCCAACAGCAGAGTCTCTTTCCTGAACAAAATGATTTGTTGTAGCAGAGTGAAGTAAGCCACAACAGCTGTAAATCTGTGTTTGCTTCCCTGCACAGCCCTGCTGCACCTGCAGATGAACGTTCAGTTCTGAATTTGAAACAAACAGCCCTCGCAATAAATGAATTTATTAGCTGTCACATCTCCAGACTTCTGCAGGGCACTTGAGTCACGGATGGAGTTACGAACAAGGGACATGTTATAACCAAAGCAGTAGAATGCAATTATTTTTAATGCTGCTTCCACCTAGTCTATCCCTCCTTTTAAGTCCTCTACAATTTTGCCAGGGAAGCCCAGGGTGCTCTAGTGGTCTGACCTTTTTTCCTTCCCCTCTCCCCTCCCACTCACATAAAGCTGGGTGTGCCATGCACACTTGCATTATGTGGCATGTGGCTGCAGTCCTGCCCAGCATCTCCTGCCTCTTCCCCCTCAGCCAGCTGCTGCACCCAGCCCTTAACTAAAAGTAACCCGTGTGGGGTAAATGAACATGGCTGTGAGATGTCGTAATGGAGCTGAGCTTTCAGCACAGCTCAAAATGCTTTCTAGATTAAATTTAAGGTTAGGCTTTTGGCTTGATGGCCTATTTTAAAATGGCATAAAGAAATGCAGGACTGCTGTTGTAATCCCTGAATTCAGCAGTCTCTGCAATATCCTGAGTGAAGAATTTGGCAGGATCCAAAGAGCCTCAGTTTACATATGAGTCAACCTCTAAGAAGCAGCACTTCCAAATAGCACAATGAAATTTCCAAGCACCCACAAACTTCAAAATATCCACTTCACAAGTTTATCTTTGCTATCTCTTCCCCATTAGAGTGATTTAGGTATTATCAAGTAGGCTGAAAATCTGCCTTGGTCAGCTTGATGAGGTGTAGGAGAAGGAAAGTGCACTCTTGCAGCTGTGTTGATGTGTAGCATGAGCTATTCTGCCTCTGCAGAGCTTCCACCTGGCTGAGATAGAGGTAAAGAAACACCATAGGAATGCACAGCCCTTGCATAAGTTTGTAGTAGCCTTGTGAAGCAGCAGGAAGTAGCCTTGTTAGCAGGAGGCTGGGGAACATGGGTATCTCCTCATCCCTCTTTTCACCAGGCTGCCCATACAATCACCAGCACCCTTGTTTAGTCCCTCTAATCAGTCTCTGTCTAACTGTGGCCTTTCCTTCTCATTTGGCTAGCCTGAAATGCTGATAGCTGGTCAAAGTTATGACTGTAGCAAGAAGACACCACTAAGCCAAGTGGAGGGTACTTCATTATATATGGGAAAGCTTTGTACACCACTGCCTAATAAAAAGAGGCACCAGGACGGGGATGCAGTTAGGTTTGAGGTCAGTTTACAGCTTCACTCCAACTTCCTCTCTGCCCACTGCCCTAAGACTCAGACAAGCCCAATGCAAGCAGAACAAATCCCCCGGGGCCAGAGGAGGGAGTGTGCAGAGGTTTCCTTCCCTTTTCTTCCCACCTCACCCCAGTTCTGCCAGTTTAACTTCCCTCATACTTGTAGAAGAACATAAGCACTATTGACACCCATATCTGGGGACCTGAAAATGTTATAAACTAACACAGCAGGACCTGCTGTAGGACATATCCTTAGCTGGGTCTCTCTCAATACTATTAAGACCATTTTTGCCTCAGGGGAGGAAAATAAAACAGGAACTCCGGAAGCTGACTTCCCAGATTTCTCTGACACCACAGCATGCGTGACCCTAGAAAATTGCTGCTGCAGTTTATATCAACTAGCTCCTCTCTGGCTAGTTGAGAAAAAGTTGAGAAACATTTGGATCCTTAAGGAAGGAATCTTCAGTAGGTCCTCAGATGGAGCAGCATACAAAAAACCATTCATTTTCAAGACAGGGTTCAGTTTAAGAATGACTCCCTGAATGATAAACAACTTTGTGGATACTTTCGCTGTGCACTCAGCAGTAGCTTTTCCTTTGGAAAAACAGTGGTAGAACTGGGTTCAAGTGTCATTAAGAAGCCTAGCCTTCATGCTCATCAACTATCAAAAACAATCCCTTCATTTCAAAAGACCTCACTGCTTTTGGATTCATCCACATCTGTTGTCCTCTTGGTTTTGTTGCTGAAAGGACTTGGAACAAGTTCTCTCCTGGAGTAAACCGGTGTGTTGTCAGCTGATGTCAGTAGTGCTGTGCCAGTTTGCACCAGTGGCAAATCTGGCCCCAGCCACACGAGAATCAGGAAACTGAGGTTACAGAAAGGGCTTTTTGTACTACAGGAATGAATGACAGAGCAATTTCAGTTTCCTGTGTGACTACATTTCTTGCATGCCTCACTTTTGGTCTTTCTCACACACTGAATCCCAAGCACAGCATGCTGTGAGGAAAGATTAAAGATGCTGCAGATCTCATTAATCTGGAGTGTCCCTGAACGTATAGCTACTACAGCTCTGTGGGGAGAACAGAAATTTCCATACTGAACCACAGAAATAAGTAAGAAAAAAATTGCAGGATAAAAGCAACTCTTTTGAGTAGACATTTAGCTTTAAAGCAGCAACCCTTCATCTCCCTGGCTAAGTCCTCTGCTGGTGTGAGCTGTCACATCTTCATCAAGCCATATTATTTACACTAGTTCATTTGTCCTGCTGTATTTGGAATACAAAGTTAATCTACTTTGTGTTGTAACTTCTTGAGATATCACAGCCATCAAGTAACTAGACAATCATCTCCAAAGACAAATTCTGTTGAATGCAATGAGATACAGAAAAGAGGCAGTGGCTTCACTGACAAACTGTGGGTGCATCCTATGGTAATACCTAACCTTTAGACCTTACCTAGATCACAGCAAAACCAAGACAAGTTTCTGTCACCTCCCGTGTTGGCAAGATCTGTCCCCAGCTTCTCAGCTGGAGCTCCCAACCTAATCACAGAACACTGCAAGCCCATCTAACATCAGAGACTATGATGGTACCCAGGCAGATTTTTACCTTTGGAAGCAAACAGGTGGTGATGCTGTTGGCTGCAGTTCATGGGAGCCTCACATGGTCAGAGGTTTTGCAGGATTCACCTCCCGAGTATGATCATGGGAGAGCTGCAAGCTCCAGAAGTTTGTCACTGACACATGCAGAGCCAAGACTTCCCTGTGTGTTCCTTGGCCAATGCCTAT
Source organism: Thryothorus ludovicianus (assembly GCA_013397245.1). Lineage (NCBI taxonomy): Eukaryota > Metazoa > Chordata > Aves > Passeriformes > Certhiidae > Thryothorus > Thryothorus ludovicianus. The sequence goes on along the minus strand of VZTB01005695.1, from coordinate 164,054 downwards.
AGGAAGTAATTTTGTTCTCTTCTGTTCTTTTAGAAATCAGAGCTTTGTTTGATGACAATTTATGATGAACATTTAGAACACCTTTCCCTGAGAAGTATGTGTTAATATAGGACACCTACGTCCATCTATTATACCACTGAACAGTCAGGTAGGAAATTCTAATTCAAAAAAGAAAATCAGAAAATTACCCCTACAACAGTTCTTTCCTATAAAAATGGATTTTTTTTAACATCCAGAAGTCCTGAGAGTAAGAAGAGTCCATAACAAAATCCTGTTATTTCCCACCTTCTCAAATACATTCCAGGAAGAGGCAGTTGCCTCTATCTCAATTAAACACAACACAAGAACCTGACATGGCAGCCAGGGTTGTAGAGGATAGTCAGTTACAACAAATTGTACTGTGGAGTCATGTTTTAATGCTTTGGAATAACCCTGACATCCCACACCTAGTTTCTGTACACTCAGAGGGAGTGTGGTGAGTGGCTAACCAGGGATTCAGGCAGGGTCTGCTCTCCTGGATGAGCCCTGTGGCCCCAGTTATTCATTCCCTAATGTCAGAGTAATGGAACTGGCTGGTTTTGTAGATTGCTTTGAGATCTGCCCATAGACAGTGATTTGTAGAAAGCATGCATCGCTTTTAATTCCATCTCCAGGGAATAATGGCACTACTCAGAGTACGGGAAGCTCAGTAGGAAGATAGCTTTTTGCTGGACCTAGGCCTTGATTAATTTTTTTCCCTGTTTACACTGTGTATTTACTTTTTGCACTTCATTCAGAATAGATAATGAAAACAGTATAGTCTGCTTCCACTTTTGTTTCTGGAACAGATCAAAGACTTTAATGGAGTCAGACTCAGCAGAACTCCAAATGCTCATTTCTATACAGATACAGCCAATTAAATCACTCTGTTCGCTTCCAGGAGGATTACTTGAGATTTTATTATTTGCACTGCTCTAAATTCAGTCCTTGGAAGAGAGTGGACACATTCTGCCAAAAAAAAAAAGAAAATAAAAAGTGGAAAATAGCAAAGGATTTTTTTCTGCATCTCAGTATTTCATACAATCAGCCTTAGCAAAATGCAGTGCACTCCTCCTTATTAAAGCAGTCCTGTCCTTTTCTTTTTCTCCCTGCCTTGGAATTGCTACAGAGGGATAAAGTTCTGCATGGCTCACTCACTCACACAGTTGTAATAAGTCAGAGCAGGCTGGCTCCCTGCCCAACAAAACACAAACTCCTCTGAAGTCTCCAGCTTTTCCATGGCAACACCACAGTCATCAACACAGCAAACAATTGCTCCAACCCCTTCTACTTCTCCCCTCGTAGCACAGGGAAGGATAGCGTTGCACCCAGCCCATGGACCTGTGCTAATTACTGGGCATGAAAGGAGATAGTGATGGAGACCATGTAACCCTCTACATGGAGATTCACATGAGATCAAAGGAAAGAAAATGCACTGAAACACTTAACACTTCTCACTGTACTTTGCTTAAATGAAAAGATTGTTGCTCTATGTTCAGGACATGAAACACCAAGAGGAGTAAGCACACTGAGACTGAATGGGGGTGCAAACTACAGAGCAGAGCCCCTTAGCCTGAGAGAACCACCTGTCACTCCAAGGTGTGTAATGGCCTGATCCTTGCCATGGTTATTGATGTGCCTGGCCAGTGCCTGGCTGTCAGGGAATAACAGCAGAATGATGGTTCTGCAAATAGAATTATTCCCCAGCTCTGCTGTGAGTAGTGCTGCCCAAGATCTTCACGGAGGAGGGAGCAGTTACTGGGGCTCCAGCAGCTGCAGTGCTGGGGCCCTGATCTGTCACTGCTCTGCACTGGCATCCTTCACACCTGTCCAAACAAAAGCCAACACCAGAGCTGAGCACTACCATCCTCATCTGGTAGCATTTTACTCACACTTTGCGTAGGTATATAAGACCTCACAAGCTGCAAGGCTATAGAAAATTAGGCCCAAAAGGCCCCAAAGTACCTTATTTAAACTAAGAGCTAGTGGTTTTCAAGCTGTGGTCTGCAGACCCATGAGAGTCTGAGGACTACTTCTGAAGGGTCTGTGAAAACTAAGTAAGAAAAGCAAGTCTATTGCCACGAGGCTTAAATTAGTTGCAAATGAACCTTCCTATGTATTGGAAAACTTTTAGAGGATCTGTAGTTTTAAAAAAGATTGACAGGTATGTCCACAGGCTTTATACTCCCCTGTAGACATGGTAAGAACCTGCTCTGTGCAAGAAATGCTACCCTGTTTTTGGATAATTCAAGGGTATGTGTGACAGCATGGATAAGCATATGGGCAGTTCTCTGCCACTAAACCTCAGCAGTGTAAACTCAAGAAAGGATATAGTTTTTCTGGCATAAGCAATATTGGAATTTCCTCAGACTAAGATTTTTCTTGTATAGTTTTTAGGCCCTCGTTAAAGTAAAAAAAAGCTTTGTAGGCTGGAAATGCCATAGGCCAACTAGCTCCTTGTGGACAAAGTAATTTTTAAAGTAAATTGGCCCCCAAACAGCCATTTCCAATTCAAATCCTGATGCAAAAGAATGTTCTTCAGTCTTTACAGAATTATTTAACTATTTTTGTAACATTTGAAAAAATTATTTATTTGGAAGAAGTTCAAAATGGAATTAATACTCCCAGTATTCAAGAGTAAATGTAGCTGAGGCAGCCCCATGGTTTCAATGTGCCTGGCCTGGGAGTAAGCCTGTGTGAAGGTGTGAACCTCTGCTGCAGGACGAGTGACCTGAGGGGTGTCAGTCCCTGCTGCAAAATCCTGCCACCATTAGTCTTTCTTCACTGCCACACTTGTGACTGAGGCACTGCAGGGCCACAGTCCCTTGTACAGAGCTCTGCAGTTTGTCCTGGCCCAGTACAACCTGTGGGAGAGTTCATCTTTCTTTTGGGGTGAATGGTACAAACAAGGATTCTGGTGGATTAACAGCACTTCAGTTACACGTGTTTCAGTCCAAGTTAGTGCAGAGCTGCTCTGAACCATACCCCCAGCCACAATAATTTGTTCAAATCTACATTAGAGACATTTTGGTGTGGATAGCTTAAGAAAGAGGGTGAGTTTTCTACACTGGACATACTCATAGCTCAGGCAGGATTTGTTGCAACTGACACAAATCTTGACACCCTAACACTGAGCTGAACTCTCCCTGGCAAGAGAAGCACTTCATTCGATACCCACGGTGTGATGAGGTCCTAATGATGGTATGTTCCATGTCATTTTAAGATTGCTTCACCCCGGGTTACATCTGCACAGTGCAGGCCAACATGTAACCCACTGGTCAGCGTGTGTTATGCATCCATTTCTGTGGCTCATCCACAGAGGAAATGAGACTCTCAGCTACTACCCTGAAAGAGCTGGTTCGTCCACCCACACTATGATAGCTTGTAAGTTTAATTCTAGAGGTCTCTGACCTCTAGAATTTGGTGGTGGTGAAAACAGTAGTTAACATGCAAGTCTCTGTGTGTTAACATGAACTAGGACACAGAAAAGAAGTTACCCTATGATTATGACCTATGACCTGAACAAAGCCAGTCAACCCACACTGAGTTCTTCCATGAAAATTATTTTTAATTTGATTTTTCCTTAAGAACATAGCATTCCACTTTAAGGTTATGGCCAGTTCTTTTTCATTCAGTGGCAACATGAACACTTCTGCATGAACACTCACTAGTACAACTAGGCCCAGTGGCTCCTACTGAGGCACTACAATAAAACTTTCTCCTGGGACTCCGCGATGCACTGCCACAGCAGTCTCAGAACCTACAGACCCAGAAAAGCAATCTAGAGCTTTGCACTCATATGCCTCAGCTGTGATAAGATTCTTTTCAAAAGGCTGGGGAGCGTTAGGATTGATGTGACATTCCCTCTGTGACTCCCTCCTGTGCCACTGGTGATGGCTGCAGATGTTAGTCCCATGGGGCAGCCTCAGCTGGAGGAGATCAGACTGGTTTCCAGTGAGACCAGTACAGCAAAGATCAAATGGCTCATTAACCAGAGGTGAAATTACAGCCTTGCTGATATCAGTACAGATTCTCTTCTTTCTCTCACTGGTGTTAGTCAGAAGTAATGAGATTGGGTATAAAACTGAAGGGTCATGCCCTAGCCAAGGGTCTACATGTTCATTTTCTGCTTTGCATCCAGCTACTCAAGTGCCTTTCTGCATGCAAAGCCATTGTCTGTCAGGATATCAGACCTTTTCATTCCACAATACCAGGTACTCCTTCCCTTCATAGACAGATGGGGGCAAGTTCTCAGCCATCTGCCTAGTGTTCCTTGCAAGCCAAGGAATCACTTAGCCCATACTGGGAAAGCAAATTTGAAGCCCTTCATATCACCCTCCTACACCATCCCTGCCCAGTCAGAAGTGTCCCTTGCCATTAGCCACAGCAGCCCCAGGTATCAGTTGCTCTGGTTTGCAAGCCTTCACCCCCACCACATCTGTGTGCTGTCTTCTGCTGGCTGACAGCCTTTAGACAAACCATTGGGCATCATCACCAGGGCAATTTTTCTTTCCAGTTTAATTTTTCTTTCTCTTTTTCAGCACTGTTTTCATGAATAAGCAAACATTCCTTTGCCTGCTGCGAGTGGGACAGGCACTCACTGTGTCTCTTGCCAAGCAGCCCATCTCATCCTAGCTAAACCTAAGGGTCTTAATAGGCCCTCATAAGCACCTCTGGGTGCCTCCCCGTGGTGTTTGGTTTGGGAATTACTTGTGTGAAGGGTGTGTCTTTCTTATCAGGGTGAGTTCCTCACTGGAACAGACGGCCCAGAGAGGTTGTGGAGTCTCTCTCACTCGAGGTATTCAAGAACCATCTGGATGCAATCCTGTGCCATAGGATACACAATCCTGTGTCTAGGATTGAGCAGTGGGGTTGGATGAGATGACCCACTGTGGTCCCCTTCAACCATATCCATTTTAGGATTCTGGGTTTCTGCTGGAGCATAACTAGACAGCCCCTTGCCTCAGTAACTGTTATGTAAAGGGAATTGCTGAAAGTGTTTCTGTGATGCAAGAGCTGACAAAAAATTGAAAAGGAGTGGTAGCGAGGAGGAGGAGGATTGATTAACCGGACCATGCTAACCATGTGTTACTGAGCAGTGCCAGCAGTAAAACTAACTGAAAATAAGCACTGACAGTAGCTGTAGCTCACTCCCATCAAGGAAAGCAAATGAAATATGATGGTGTAGAAACTACAGGACTTCTTCAGAAAAATGGCCTCATTAATAATGTTTCTGAGTGGTGATCAGAGGTGTCCATTGCCTTGCATTTGAATCTTGCTGGAGAAACTCTCTAAGTTACAGGAAACCTTTGAACAATCCATTTCTGTGCTATAGCCTCTCACACCCACACCAAGCCTCTGCCACCACCTCAAAGTCAGTGGGATGGGAGGACAAGAAGGTCTGTTGTTTGCAATGCTCATTGCCTAATAAAAGAGTTTGTATAGCTCTTTTAACCTTTGCTCAACATTATGTCCCATACCTCTCTGCCTCATGCTTTTTCCAAGGCCCCAGTCTCCTTCCTGCCATTCCTCGATAAAAAGATAATAAATGCAGTAAAGATACTAATGTGTTAGGTTAGATTAGATTAGATTAGATAAGAGATGGTTACAAAATACCAGCAGAGTTGTTCATGCACGACTTAAATGTCTCCGGCTGTAAGCAGCTTTGTTTTGCTTTAAAATCCATTGCTCCTGTAATATTGTATCTTTATAGACCATTTCAGAAAAAGCCAGGTCCTAACATGTAGCTCATTGCCCCTGCAAGAGGCAATGGCTCTGACCTCCCCTACAAAGCTCTCACATTAAACTGATGTCCACACAACCTTCAAAGTGCACACACAGAGTGGTTTGTAAAGCAGGAAAAGGTGATGGCTAAAAAGGGATTAAGCGTTGAGGGAGAAAACCTGTTCTGAGGAAACAAAGCATATCAAGAGACAGAAAAGCACAAGTTTTAGATTTGCAATTGTCTTGTAATAGGCCTGATAAAACAGGAGATCTGGCCGCTGGCTCCTGTTGCACTGCTAGAGTGGAATCAGTCAAATTGGATCAGAGGGGTTTTCTCCTTGGAAAATGACAAAAAATAATTTTACTACTTCTTGAAAGAATGTCTATTCTGTTCTGCATCGATTTGCTTTCCTAGTCTCAGGGTAATTTTTTCAAGCTTCCTTTGCTTACGTATCATAGGGCTGTACAGAGATAGACACTTGAGCACTGACAGCAAAATTTCACTCTCCTCTTTTGCCCTTCAGCTCTTCTGCCTTCAGCTCCTAGCACTGGCCTCCTAACGCCACACTGAGATCGATGGTTACCATGTGTGCTGGGAAGTCCAGGCAGCCCACCACCCTGCAAGGACTGTGAGAAACAGTGAGTCTGAGACACACAGTTTCAGCCTTGATACTGGATTTCCCAGCTGGGACCTGCCTGTGTGTGGTAAGCTTAGAGTCCTTTACAGGTAAAGCCTTTTCCAATAAATTTAATTTTTTTAAGTATATTTTCAGTAATATATCTATAGACTGAAAAGCCAAAACAGAGAGAAAGCAGAAACAGCAACAGATTAGAAGGCAATGATAAGAAATAAACCTTCTCTAAAGGTTCAACACTTACATCACTGGCAAGAAGAGACTGGACTGTCTCTTACTAGCACAATTCAGAATTTTTCCTAGACCACACATACAAGCAAGGAAGGAAATGGGCCTTTTACATTTGTTCTCTAGTATTTCTAGCTATTCAAGGAACAAGAAAGCCTGCCTTTATACAAGGCATTTAAAATAAGTGTTTTCACTGTACAGCAAACCAAAATGTCAACTTAGTACTACAAGCATAATTGCAGAAAGTAAATAGGTAACTACTTCTTAGGTAAATACAAAGAATACTTTGTCCTCTGGCACTGATGGATGACTCACTGACTGATGCACTGATGTCACATGTTGGCATTTTTTTTCAGCAGTGGCTCCAGTCCGTATTCTTGACTCAAGCAAAATCTCCTAGGGATAAATGTTCCAAAAGTCTCCAGAGATTTTAGGCTAAGATTCAAAAATACAATTAGATGTCCAGTTCTCCTTGGTTTCAGTTCAGTACAGAGAAGATTTGATGTCTACATGTTTTAAGTCAAAAAGATTTAAACTCCTAACTGTTCCCTGACTGGTCATTGGAATGCAGGAGAGGAATCCAAGAGTCCAAGTGTCCAGCTCCCTATTAAACACAGTCATAGAAATAATCCTAACTCTGTATGAAGAGCTACCTAAGATAGAATTGCTCTTCATTTAATCGCAGTTGATTTAAATAATCTGCACCTGGGTATGCAACACACATTATTGAACATTCAAGTGGCAAACAGGCAGTAGCACTACCAAAACGTGTTTACAATTCAGAGACACTCAGATTTCAGAGTGAGTGAAAACGTAAAAGGTGACCAGGACAGCTTCCACATTTTCTGCCTTGCCTGTAGCACCCAGCCCTATTTAAGAGTAATGAAAAATACAAAATACTGGATGAACTACTGTTCTTAAAATTTTGGTACACTCTTAAGTATTTTCTGAATCAGACCAATAAAGATGCCTCCTCCAGAAAGGGGTCCACTTCAACGAAGTAGCACTCAAACAGAAAAGTATTTAATCATATGTTTAATATCACACATATTCTTTTAGTATTTTTCTGAACTGGAGCTTAAGCATTCACAACTGTGTGCCCAGTCTGTGAGTGCTCATGGCCTGTGGTGAAGGGGCCAAAGAACCTACAAGTGCCTTGTCAGCTCACAGAAGTTTTTTATCTAAGTTTCTTATGACAACACAGGAACTTTGAACTCATTCTTTATAAAACTAGTAAGAGAAGAGAATATGTTCATGGTCATTAGATGTCCCGTTTAAGCAAAAAGCTAAAGACAGCTAGAGAAGCAGTATGAGGGGAGGTGAGGAGAACATGTGGAAAACATGTGTTCAGCATGTCTCTTTTAGCCTGGCCCTCTGGCCTCTCCAAACTAGAAAAACAACATTACAGAGCAGCAGTGTCAGAAGCATGAAAGGAGAGATGGGAGGGCAATAACCCAGGTGAGAGGGGGTGAATGTGGAGGAGGAGACATGGCTTATGGCTTTAGGAAGTGGAGGAGGGGGACAGCAGAGAAGAAGTTTACCAGGGGTAAAGGGAAGGGGGTGAGTGTGACTTCAGTGACCAAAAGCGGCAATGCAGGGCTGGGGTGAGGAGTCCTTCTGACCTGGGTCAAAGATGTGCTTTGATGGCAGCCTGGGATACCCAAGCACAGACAGAACGTCCAGGGAGAGGGCTGCAAGAACCACATAATAAAGTGTTGCAGTAAATAGCCCTTTCGGCACACCCGCCATCCAAAGGCTGTTATCCTTCAGAGCCATGACAGGATGAACACACGTTCAGTACACTAGCAAGGGGGTTATCAACCTCACTAGCTGTCCTGGCTCTAGCAGGGTCCCTCAGATGTATTGTGTGTGGTACAAACGGATGTCAAAGGCCTTACATGTGGTTGGTTTATGTAGAAAGTTTTAGAAGTACATACTGTTTACTCAAGGGACTGGATTAACTTCTGCAGAGCTATTCTGGTCCACCTGTAAACACATGGACTAAAGGGCCTTATGAAAAGTAGTCACTGTGTATTTCCAAGTGGCACCTTTTAAAACCTGGATATCTTGTGTTATGAAAGCTGGGGGTTTGTTTTGGTTTCTAAGTACCAAAAATGACAGGATCATGCTATACAACTACTGGATACAGTTATTTTTTTCCCCCAGTTCAAAGCTGTTTTCTTCCCGCCAGTCCCCTAGGGCTGAAAAAGCTGTGTGTTAAACTTGCAGTATAAACTGCTGCTGGCAATTGCCCTCATCCCAATGCCCTTGCTTAGATGAATAGCGAGGTCTGTATGGGATTGACCAAGGGGATGAGAGGGGAGAGGGCTGTGGTGCTCCCAGGCCTGCTTACACAGGAGCCTCACAGACTTCAGCCCAGGCACCTCTACAGCTTCCTTAGCTGCCGAGTGGCGCTGATGGCATCCTTGGAGCTCCAACATGAGGGATGGTCATGCCTAGTTTGAGGATGGCCTTCATTCACACTGCACCTGGGCTGTGCTCTCAGATTCACCATCCGCACGAAGACAGTAGATTGTGCCTTCAGGTTGCCTCAGGGCACCCCTGGAAGGACAGTCTAGACTTACCCAAAGGGACGGCTCAGAATAACTGAGCCTGGAATTAGCCATCAGCTCTGTTTTCTAAACTATGACTTTGATGGAAAGCAAGAAGATTTTATATAGTNAATGGGACCAGAGTGTGTTTGCAGCTGCTGGCCATCAGATTTCAATTCAATCAACATGGCCGAGCTCCAGCTCCTGAAAAAAAGAGCTTTTGACAACATATTGACATAGCTTAAACTACAGTGGTCCAAGTGGCAGTGCTATAATTACAAGGATTATATTTAATACTGAACTTAGAAATTAAGGTCTGAAACACTGTGACACTCTCTTTCTCCCCAAAAGCTGGCCAAAATATGTCCTAGGAACCATTATGGTAATACCCAAAGTTGGTAGGAAAAGAGAAACGTCAGAACTCAAATCATTATAAAAGGGGATCATGTGGCTGGCAGCTCAGGTCTGTTGGGAGTTGAGCAGTGAGGAGGAAAAATGAGTGTGAAAGGAAGGGCAATTGGGTTTGCAGAAAAAATGGAAAGTAGTTTCTAAAAGTATGGAATTAACTGGTTTAAGGAAATAAGTCAATTGATAATTAATACACTACTTATTTCTGAATTTGGATTCTTTTTGTAGCATGTCGTGGACTTCAGCCAGGCTGAGGCTTGTTTGTTGAACAGAGACCAAACCCTGCAAATATTTCTTGACTTGCTTAATTCGACACATCTTGATTTCAGTGCGATTACCCATGTGTGCACAATTAAGCACACGCATAAGTGTTTCCGGGAACTGGGCCATGGAGGTAAGCGGCCGCATGTTGAACACCAAGTCTGTCTAGCTTGGAAGGATGTTGAACCAAAAGCTTTCAGAGAAGCAGAGAGAATGCATTTCTCTGGAAAACAAAATAATTGATTATAAACTAGCATAATGATCAGAAATAAAAGGCCTGATCCTACTTTAGGCTGATGTTCCACAGTGCCACGTCCACGGTATTTCCCATAGACGGTTTCAGGAGGGGCAAATCAGACCATAATCAAGACTGAAACTGCAGGTGTTGAGATACCTTAACAATGAGGAAAAGGAGAAAAAGAGGGAAAAGGAGTGAGAGGGAGGAAAAAAATAGGGAAGGGA